>ML780255.1:1064531-1106518 GCA_009831015.1 Picea engelmannii
CAGCCCAATGAGACATTCAGAACAATATTCAATAAGAATTCGCACAGTCCTAAGCAGTAATAAATAAAATGTACCCAATCGAGAACGGCGTACGCATGCCAGAAATTCAATCAAGACACAGAGGAAAATCACCCAAAAATGCAAGAATTTACATTACATTCACACAGAGATTAAAGGCCATTGTCGGTGGATAAATCAATAGAGACAAGTCTATCGACAAGGGTGAGTTCATAGATAATTACAATTTCATCACTCAGCAAACGTTTAAAAATTGCAGGAGGTTCCACAAACATTGTAAAAATTTATCCCATGTAAATTGTCCAGGAAAACGACAAATGCAGCAACCATTAAACATTTTAGTGTCGTTTCATTTTTCCAACAATAGTCAAATCTACATCAGTTCTAGTGCCTTCTATTCTACCAAATGAGCGACCATACCTTAGCCTCTTCGCCTGCCTTGAAGGATGACGACGCCTCGATCGTTGTACCGTGCTCCTTGCCGCTCCTGCTCTCCGACCGTAAAAAGCTCACCGGTACCTCCCAGCCAACGCTAGGGGTACTCTGCTTCCCCCTTAGCCCCTCGAGCCGCAAAGGGGCCAGACAAGAACCAGAGATAAGACTAGCTTCTCATCTCACCTCCACGGTTGAGCTACCACTCCAACATAGCTGAGATAAACCCAACTCCTCACAAGCAATCCGTCAAGCCACAATTCGGCAGCGTAACATTACGCTAACCATTCATCCTCTCTTCCTTCTTTTTCCCTTCTTTTATAGAATTTGAGACCCACCTACTTTCCTAAATCATTATTTAATTAATTTTTAATGACAAACCTCAGAACATTCTCTGCCGTCCAAGTGTCACTCATCCCTATGGTTCTCCAAAAAATAATTTCTTTTTAATAATTAAAAGACTCAATTCCTTCACTCCCCCAAAAATCACTCCTTAAATTACTCCTAGGGTTCCTATATCCCCTCTCATGCTTTTAATAACTTTCCTAAAATGAAGTTGCTGATTTTTAGTAACTCCTAAATGCTGAATCCTTTTTTCTTTTTACCCTATGTCCCCTACTTTCCATTATTAAGTTTCCTTTATTTCTAGTTTCTTTAATTCTATTATTTAATTCTCTCTTGTTATTTTTATTTTTAAACCCAAAAGATAAATGCGGTTTTTAAACTTTTCAATATATTTTTAAATTCCTAGCTTTTATACTCCCACACTTTAATAAATTTTATTTCTTCTTTATCATTTAAAAGCCATGGGTTTCACTTAATTTATTTCCCTCATTACTTTACCCCCTTTACTTTTAAGAAGACTTTAATTAACACCTAGGAGGGTTTTAGTTTACGCCCTAGGTTTATTTTTGTAGGATCTTTTCTTAGGGCTGGTCAAATTTATCTTAGAGATGTTTTAATTTAGGTTTTGATTTGAACAGGGTGACAATTTAATTAGGGGAGTCGTTTTAAGAATTTTATTAGCGTTAGGTCTTAGGGTCATCTAGGTTGTCTCGTCATCCTCATCAATGCGACGTGCCCTTCAGGATGCACTACGTGCTCCAAGGGTGCCACTCGCCTCGTTTGCTTCTGTTGCACGACGTGCCCTTCAGGATGCACCACGTGCTCCAACGGTGCCACTCGCTAACTTGCATTTCTTTGTGCGACGTGCCCTTCAGGATGCACCACGTGCTCCAAGGGTGCCACTCGTTGGCTTGACGGATTGGTAGACTCTATAACCCCTGGAGTCAACACTTCGCCAGGTGAACTTGTGGGAGACTAAGGGCTCTAAGGAATAAGGCCCCCACCTTATTGCACGCCCCTTAGAATCATCGTGAGTGACTGTCGCAGTCTGCCCTCATGGCATCATGGATCCTCTCGAACTAGGTAATCGTTAACCTACAGTTCGAGCCACGGCAGGAGTGCTAGTAGGCTGTGGCAGGGCTGCTGTCCACACCTCTCCCTCAATCTCTCTGGAACTCATGTGTGGCCCCTTTACTCCATATGTGAGTCTGGTCGGCAAGCTATTGCCAGCCTACATCATCAACCACCATGTCAGATCATGTCAACCACATATCATAAAATCAATAGCATATCATCAAAACAAAACAATATCACCGTAAATGAAACGACCCAAATAGCCCACTCCCTGACTCAATCCAGAGTCCAAGGGATTTCCACCGATGCCTCTGCATCCTCAAGGTCCGAAACCCTGCACACTCAATGAAACTGAGTCAGCAGCACCTGTCTACATCAACGTAGTAAAAACATCATGTCATATAACTTAACGCATCATAATGAAGGAAAAAGTTTTATCATCATAAAAATCCAGATCACTTGTGAGCAAGTGTCCTCAAAGAATAAGTTTGGTAAGTGCACCAGAGCGGGATGTTACATCGATAGTACCATGGTGGGTTCATAATGTCCCTTTAGATAAGTGTGTGACCTTTTGAGTTAGGTTGTACTACCACTGACGTAGGTATCTGTTTCATGTCATTTTACCTAGCCATTTTCCAAGCCTTATCATTTTCCAACCATTTCCATGCATATTCATGATCTCCCCTTTTTATGATTGACCTACCATATGCCATGTAGCAAGGTCTGGAATAAAAAAGGAAAATACCATGTATGAAAATGCCTAATAAAATAAAAATAGATAAAAATCCTCATGGTAGAAGTAGACAAAATTATTATTATACACATGAGCCATTCCACCTTGCTATAAATCTTAATTTCCCAAAGTCTCATTCTCCAAATAAAAGAAAATTCAAAGAAAGGACTAGAAAATAAAATAAAATTAAATTAAATGTGAAGAAAGGGGTAGCAAGAAAAAAATTCTCATGGAATGGTACTTATGATACTCTCCAATCTCTCATTATGTTTGTTTCACTTTAAATTTTAGATTTAATATTACTATCTTAATGCAAAAATTAATGAAAAATATTTAAACAGAAATGTAAGAAGATAAGAAAATGACACACCATCCACATAATGAACACAAGATGTATTATGGGAAAACCCAATAGAAGAAAAACATTTCTATAAAGTGAGACCTATGCCTTTCTCTTTTCTTTTCAATTATTTAACATGTCTTAATAACCATATAAATTTAGTTTTAATTTTTCTTACATGCCTCAACTATTGAATAGAGTCAAGGATTTGGATCCTCTATTATCATCTTGAAATTACACATGTGACTAGCTCCACATGTATGAGTAATGTGAGTTGATGTCACATCCACTTAGTATCATGGTGGTCAATGCAATAGATAAACCTATGAGAGGCATAGAATTTTCATATGAACTCCAATTGAGATGATCTTCATTTTGTTAGAAATATCATGATGTGTAGAATAACATTTAGAGGATTTTATTCACAAAGTTTTGACCCCAAAAAATATCATTTAAGGTATGGATATCCCTTGAATGGTAGGGGTAACTAGACGATCGATACACTTGTGTTTTTAATCACAATAAATAATTCCACAAATGTGATATATGGGTTGTCCATGAATGATTTCTATAGATGCTCCTAATGTTTACTCAATTGATATTGATGATAATAGATGGTGGATGGATATTATACAAAATAGTTTCATACATTGTGATATTGTTCACACATATCATGATATTTATTTTCTCATGTGCTCCATGACCATGGTAATAATTGGCGTATTCTAATAATGTCTCATAACAATCTGAATTGTTGTCTCTTATTGGGTTGTACCATGTTGGGTTCATAATTTCCCTTTTGATAAGTGTGTCACATTTTGAGTTAGGTTAACTACCATTGACCTATCTAGGTGTTTCATGTCATTTTCCCTCGCCATTTTACATGCCTTATCATTTTCCAACTATTTTCATGCATATTCATCATCTCCCCTTTTTATGATTGACCTACCATATGTCACGTAGTAAGGTCCGAAATAAAAAAATAAAATACCATGTATGAAAATTCCTAATAAAATAAAAAGAGATAAAAATGCTTATGGTATAAGTAGAGAAGATTATTATTATACACATGAGCCATGCCACCTTGATATAAATCCCAATTTCCCAAAGTCCCATTCTCTAAATGAAAGAAAATTCAAAGAAAGGAGTAGGAAATAAAATAAAAGAAAAGATGAAGAAAGGGGTAGTAAGAAAAAAAGTCTCAAGGAATGGTAACTCAGTGCTATGTGCTCCCTCTCAATGCACACATGTGGAATAAAAGTGATAATACCTAGCTCTTTAAATATGGAAGACCTCTATAATCATCCAATGTGACTATGAGGGTCAATTCATGAAAACACCTTTTACCTAATACCACATTTATCACAACACCTACACCTAACTAAGACTCCTACGAAATTATTCTTGTCTTAGGGTTTCCCACATGTAAAATAGGTTAATCATGTCCATACCATTGTTAACTTAGGAAGGGATAAAAAATAAGTGAGTCATCAAGATATTAAAATATTTCAAATAATGTTTCACCACCTAATGACATATATTTGGAGGCATGACACATAACTTTGAGGAGGTGTACATGCCTTGGGTGGTGTGTTACTTGAGGAAACCCATCCATATCAGTTTTTGAACCACGCGTGCAAACTATTTCATCCACTGGAGAGGAAACATTGCACTCATTTGGACCATGGACTGAGATATATCCACACATGCCTTCTTATTTCACTCAACATATTTTGAAGAGACATTGGATGGTTTTGAGAGGATAGTCCTCCCACCTTGACATCTATTCGCACATGTGGTGCTTGTTGGATATATTTTGGGAATATTGTTGTACATATTGTTGGGTCGAATTTCTTGAAGAGGGTATATACTATGATTTTACCACAACCATTGCACTATTTTGAGGAGGGCTTCCACCTTCTTGGACCATCTATTGTATTGAGATTCTACACGAGGCATTAGTCCACCATAAAATACTCTTTTGTTGAATTGCCCTCTTAGGTTAGTTGGAGGATATTAGTTTTTTGAGAATAGATATAGGGTTAGGTGTGGATATAATATTATTTTATTGATGGGGTTGTTAATATATAAATCTATAAATAATAATCTCTTTCATATGTAATAATTTGTTGAAAGTGCTTTATAATCTTTGGAATAAAATTATTCTTCTCTCTTGTTCAAGATATCATGGAATGAATATCAATTGGGTCTATCTCGTGTCAATCTGGGATGGAGTATTATCCTCCCCACCTAGGTTCTATTCCCATTAATGAAATTCATTATGAGTAAATTGTTGAAACATATTTGAGCCTTGTTGTTGATGTAAAATTGCCCAATGAAGAATCTAGGGTTTACCCTAGGTACAATTTTTTAAATGAAGGGAAGTAGACGAGGGTTTTCCATAGGAGTTGATACCTAGAAAAAATATATATATATATACTCTGGAATGACTATGATACTTTCTTAGTATACATTGGTAAATCATATTGTAGGTTTAGATTGTCAAATTTGACTGGAGGAGATATAGAAGAGAAGTCTTGCTATATTGGAAGAGGTTCTTCTAATAATTATTTGTACTTTGTATTAAAGATAAAAAAATATTCTCTATATGTCTTGAGAGATGATGAATAATTTGAATATTAGGACAAATATACCCTTGAAATCAACTTTGAAGTGGATCTCTTATGAGTCCCTTCCCTTCTTTAACTTGTGGTTTCTTGCTTTACCAAATATAGGGTTGTTTATTGGATTGTATTTTACTACCATACCAGCCCACATATCTTTGATAAAACTTCCCTCTATTTTGACATAATTGACCCCATGTCCAAAAACAAAGTTATGCACCGGCCTTTTCTTTCAACCAAACCCAAAAACATAAAAACAAATTCTTCTTTATTTTCCATTTTAGCAATCTATAAGTTACAATAGTTAAAACCCTTAAAAAAATCACAATTTAAAGTTATTTCAGCCTCAAATAATCATCATAAACTTGAATTGATAAGTAAATAAGTAAATCCTAAGATTATAGTGTTAAAACCTTGCTAGATTTTCATTTTTTAGCCTCTTTTATTTGTTGTCCTACTTTAGAAAAAGGTTACTTAAATCTGATTTTTTAAATATGAAATTTAGAAAGATATGTTAAAACCCTAGATAATATTTTGACCTATTATCATTTTACCTCGTTGACTACAATGTATTGAGCTTAGTTAATCATAGAGATTCCCCACTAGAATAGAAATCATCTAGCCTAAACAGAGAAAAGAAAGACTACCAATGTGATAGTGGGTAGTTTGTCTAAGTTTCCCTTGGGTTATCATAATTTTTTCTTAGGGCTTTTTACATAAAGTGAGAACCTGGGAGCTAATATTTTGTGACCATTGATGGGAACACAATCCATTACCCCAAGTTTTGAATATATGAGATTTATTTGCTGATGAGCCTTGAGTTAAAGTATCATCAACATTGTATAATCTCATATAGAGACTCCAAAAAGTGAACATGTACCCAAGAGGTATTCCACAAGGAACTTCTCCAAGGACCTAGTTCATTTGATCCTAGAACTATAAAAATATTATAGAAGGTGGATCAATAAGGTATATAATTCAAACAAAATAGATTCACTTGTCATAGAATATATAAGGTTCACATTTTAAGAGAGCATTTCAAATCCCAACCAGGTCATAATGGTCAATGAAGAGGGTGTGCCTTGGTTGGATGAAGGATTCTAGCCATTGAATTTTTCCAACATTAAAGGATATCCTCACATGTACTTGATAGGGTCAATGATAAATTGCCTACATTTTAAGGAATTAATTTTGTATCCACCAAGGATCATTGAAAGGTATTTATGGCATTGATATAAAGGAGTGGAGTGAAGTAAAAGGATGTGTTGATGAGAGTTTTTTTACTCTCCTTAGAGGTTGGTGCCATTGATTGGTTCACAAGATTAACAACCATTAATATTAGAAATAAAAATGAACTCAAACACGAATTCATAGAAAGATGGGGAGAAAAGGAAGACAATAGATATTTACTTACTTCACTCAATATTAAAAAGAGGAATTAAAATGAAACTATGGAAGATATTAATAAACGATTCAATAAGAATGTTTATAAAATCTATGATGATATTGAACCTCTAAAGGTATCCATCCTCATTTATTATCTTGATGCATTTGATGGTGAGCTAAATTTTCCTTTAAGAGAAAAGGATCCATAGAAGCTTAGAGCTACTCAGGATGTAGTAGTCGAGATAAAAAGAATATGAGTGTAATTGGTAAGGATAATCAGCCGAGTCCCTCTAGAGGCCAGACCACTATAAATGGGACTAAATCCAGGGAAATAAACACTATTGACCCAACCCCATACCCTATGAAAATGATAACTAAATCCTTAAAGAACATGGAGGTAATTTCACCCAATAAAACATACCAATGCAAAATAGGCACGTGTAATTATAAATGTAATAGGAAAACATGTATCCTCCTAAGGGAAGTTGTTGATGAGATAGGATGAGACCTCCTAGGAATTTTGATCCAAAATTCAATCAGAATCAAATAATTATTGTCCCTTAAAACAAAAATAATGTTATGGATCATGAGATAATATCTTGGTGCAATTCTTGTTAAGAACCTCATGAACAAGACACCTATCTCTATGAAAAGAATATGAATAGGAAAGTGACATGTGCTCAAATTGACATCTTATTTTTAGAACTCAGACAATAATTTATGCACACATTTTTCCCATTTCCATTTCCATATTTATACACTTTTCATCCACAACAATACATTTTTTCTCAAGGTATATTCACTCACGCAAAATGTTATTTCAATACTTATTCATATGTATATTTTAGGAGATTATTAACTTTTGTGCTAAGAACGTTTTATAGGAACAAAGATGCATGGGTACCATCCCAACATCAGAGTTGCAATTATTGTTCAAGTGTAGTTGTTGCAAATAGGGTAATTGTTGTAACACCCAGTGTTTTGACTCTTGTTGTTTCTGCAACTCTCGATGTTGCAACTCTCACTATAGATCGTTGTTACAACTCCTAGTGTTGCAAATCTCACCAAATTCCATTGTTGCAAATCCATAATATCTCATCGATCAAACACGTAGATGTCACCAATGATCGATCAATCAACTAAAAACCACTCAGAAATGCAACAAGGGAAATTGTGCATCAAAATGAAATGGACAACTCATCCACAACCTATCATGGTCGATTTTAGTTAGAACACACATGATTTTTCCCTATTTTGGAAAATACAATGTAACAAGATCAAACATCTCAATTCTTAGGGTTGTCCATCAATTTTCTTAGCTCATTTAGGCAAAGTTCACTTGGTATAAATACGTTCGCTCTTTCTGAGCCCAAGGACAGGGGAAAATCAATAGATATTTTGTAAAATAGAGTTTTATTGAGCCACATATTTTCATTTAGTAAAAATTTTGTTTCATTCTTGTTCAATTGATGGTGTGTTAAGTGTTTGAGTGTCTACTGCATTCTTATACCAATACCTCGTCTAAGGAGGCAGGGCCCCCTCCTTAGCTTGGTACTATTTGTATCTACTATAGTTTGTAGAAGTAGTCATAGTTTCATTTCTATCTTATTATTCACTTCCAACAATTCCTTCATTAGAATCTCATTGTTCTCCATTACTATAGATATTGATCACTAAACACTAACATTGTAGGGCAATGATCTATGACTGATAAGTGACTAGCTCTAGTTTCTCTTCTTTATTTCTTTCTAGCAATTCCTCTATAAAACATCATGCTACAGTTATGGTGTTTTCTTGTTTATGTAACTCTGTTGTCACCACTTTAGGATGACATTTTTGAACCTTGCCTTTTGATTGATTAAAGTGTAGAGGTAACATATTTTAGTCATTTTCATTTATTTCTAGCAATTCCTCTATTTAATTTTGTTTCTTAATTAATCCAATTATGTTTACTATAACTTTTTCTTCTATAACTCATGTTGTTGAAACTCATGTTGTGGCAACTCTTATTGTTGCAACTCTCATTGTTGTAAATCTCACTGCTATACTCATGCATTTAGCTCTCTAATTAACAATTGTGTGGTTTGCTAAGTTAGATAGTTTATTTTCCTTGTTTACAAGCACAAATGTGGTTTGATTATTATAGTCTAAATTTTCATGAGCCATAACATAGCTATCACAATAATCAAGATCACTTTAATATTTGGACCAGTTACATTTACTTTTCTGCAGGTGTGATTTACTTTCCTGCAAGAGTAATTTACTTTTCTGCCAGTGTGATTTAATTTTCCACAAGTGTGATTTACTTTTCTACAAGTTTGATTTACTTTTCCACAAGAGTGATTTTATTTTCCACAAGTGTGATTTTATTTCCTGCAAGTGTCTCATTTACTTTCTTGCAAGTGTGTCAATTACTTTCATACAACATGTGCTTTTATTTATGCAAGTGTGAATTTGGTGTAGTTTAATTCAGTGACTCACTAAAGTATTTTGATATCTTTTCTTTTGAAGTTCATTCAAAAGTACTACAACTGATTGAAAATTACAACATTATATTTTCATATATGGTGCACAACAGTTTGTAAGTATAATATGACCTCAGATTGATGATTGAATGCACAAATATTCAGTTGCTTACTAAATTAATTAGGATGTAATTGAAAAGTCTGTCATTTTTGGTGTCAATGTCATGGATATGTAAAAAGTATAGTTGTTGTTTTTCTATTGTTTCGATTTTCATTTCATTGGATTGAGTGATATTATTTATTTTTGGGTATTTGTAGAATGTTGTTCTAATCTTTTCTATGCACATAGTTAGAGATCAACAAGGTAGATTCATTATTTGATCCAAAAATTCACGTAAAAATAATAGTGCAAGTCAATCTCAAGAGGCAAAGGAGCTCAGTCAGACAAACTATCTATCTCCTACAACAAGTTCCATTTCCAAAAGCAGACCTGAGACCTCCACTCAAGAATCTAAAATTGTACATGGTTATATGCACACATAGGTTTCACTTTCAAAAGATATGATCGATGAGGAATACCACTTCAGGGAATTCATCTTTCATAAAGAACCTTGAGAAGCAGAATACAACCCTCATAAGGACACGAAAAATGAAATTGTTAAGGAAGAAAACTTTGTCTTCATATTTCCAATTAGAGGATCAAATGAAGAGACCAAAATGAAGAATATCCCTCATTTAGGCTTGCAAACTTTTCATGGTATATCTAAAGAATATCTTGACACCTTCCTCTTTGAACTATACATACTTTTTTGAAGTTATGATTATGTTTCATATGACTAGAAATTAAAAATATTTCCTTCCACACTCAAGAACGCTACACTATGTTGGTTCATGGGCCTTCGTAGGGACAACATCCACACATGGGACCAAATGAAAAAAAAATTCCTAGAAAAGTACCAAGATTATTATAGGGATAAATAAAGGAGGCAGGAAGTATTTAGGATGACACAAAATGAATATGAGATCTTTGAGGATTGTGTTGAAAGATTCAACTATAATTTACAGAGGGAAAGACAAGGAGATTTGGCTCTCAAGACATGACATTTGTTATTCTTCAGAGGAATCCAAGATGATTACATTGAAATTATCAAATTGATGTGCAGAGGAGATGTTTCTTAGTTATATTATGATGTTATATTGGAAATTTGTCGTAAACATTCTAGAGGCACTTCAAAAACAAGAAAATGACTAAGAAATATATTAACAAGGACTGGAAATATTGTCAGATGTGGACTCACAAGAGTAGAGATATGGAACATGATATAGGACTTCAATACTGATATACTTAATTCCTTGAGCTCCCAGTTGGATACACTACAAATGAAGAAGAAAAAATAAGAGGTAGAATGAGCTTTGTCCATTTTTTTCCCAAAATGCAGAATGAAGCACCCGTGGAAATAATTTTTGTTTGGCCAAATTGAGGTTTGTGGAATATGAAATGAGGACCATGATACTTGTAATTTTTTATCCTTACCAGGACTAAAATCCATCTATAAAAAATATGAAGAATCAGAGCAACCATTCTTTGTCTCTTAGAAGTGACCATGACAACCTAGACCTCAAGGTATGGCTCAAAATCAACCTCAGTATTTCAATTCATATTGTACTAAACCTTCCATGCAGTATGTCTCTCAACCATGGGGTATGCTAACACAAAAATGGGTGCTTCCTCCTCCTCCAAACTAGTTATGGCAACATGGGTGGATAAATACCACTTTAAGAAGCCCTCAAAAACCCATAACATATCCACCCATGCAAATTCTCCCCCATCCATAGATGAAAACATCCACATTATCCCCTCCTTGACCAAAAATACCTGCACAACCCATCCCTAACCATAAGAATGGAATGTTGGGCCCACCAAGAAAATCTTCCAGACTTGATGCCTACTCTACCTATTACATCTCTTCCATGGATTGCAATGATATCCATCTTTGATCTATGAAGACATTAAACAAGGACCAACCTCCTATTCATATTGAAGACTTGAATGAGGATGTCCAGAATGATGAACCAGAACATAAACACTATCATGAAGATTTCAAACCTAATAATGACCACCATGAAGTTCGAAACCCACCCTATCTAGAAAGACTAAACATAGATAAACCTCTTACTTAGCTCGAGTTTTACTTCGTGGGGGAACTGAGGAATGCATGTGTTAAACTAATGCTCTTCCAAACCATCAAATATGTTCTTATGTATTCAAAAGTTGTATGGTAATTTTTTTTTAAGGAAACCTGGTATAAAATTGAAGGACCCTCAAACCATCCATGTTATGGGTAAAATATCAGACTTGATGATGGGAGAAGTTATCGTGGATAAATACTATGATGCTAGTAACCCAATAGTTAATGTGAATATTAATGATACACTCATTAGAAACACATTAATCCATATTGGTACTACCATCAATGTTATGACACATGATACCATGGAAACTTTGGAACACATTGATCTTAGGGAAACCCCAACTATACTCCAACTCATTGGTAGATCAACTATGAAACTAGAGAGAATATTAGAATATGTATTGATATCCGTAGATTCATGGGAATATCCCTATGAATTTATGTTCCTATAAACCAAAGCCTCTCTCAGGGGTATCCTTTAATCTCAGGAAGGCCTTGGTTGGCCATGGATGATGCTTACATCAGTTGTAGATTAGGCAACATGACCAGTTCCCACAAGACCTCTAAAAAGAAATTAACCTTGTATCATCTCATCAAAACCAACATAATGATGGATAAGATAATGATGGAGAAGGAGAAGATCATCAAGTCCTCTTTATAGATCAATACCTATTTATTAGAGAGAAAAAAGAGGACGATGAAATCAACGATTTCATAGCTTCTTCTTCCTCACCCAACTCACATAGTTTTAAACATGTTATGCATCCATAATCATAGGATTGTATTTCCTAAACAATAATCTCAACTTTAGAACATGAGTCTTCACCTGAAAAATATCAAGGGTCCCACACAAAAACTATAGAAATTATCCCTAGGAAAACCTTGAAAATTAACCAGGGATTGAATGAACAAAAAAAAATGACTAGTTAAAGTGATACAAAATCATAGTGATGCCTTCACTTGGGACTACTCTAACATTAAGTGAATCCATCATGACTTATTTACACACCATATATACATTAAAGAAGCATCTAGACCCATCTTCTAGTCCCAACTCCGGATGAATCTGGCTCTGAAGGACATAGTTAAGGAAGATCTACAAAACATACCCACAACCAACTTCATCGATGCAATTTATGACATCCAATGGGTCTCCCCACTATTAATGGTACCAAAGAAGAATGATAAATGTATAATTTGTGTGGATTATTGAGAACTCAACAAGGAAACAGACAAGGACCATTTCCCTCTTCCATTCATTAAATATGTCCTCGATATGTTAGAAAGGAAGAAATACTTTTCTTTCTTGGATGAACTCAGTGGGTATAACCAAATTCAAATTGTTCCTGAGGATTAAGACAAAACAACGTTTACCTATCCATGGGGGAAATTTTCCTATCATGTTCTTCCATTTGGGCTATGTAATTCCCCTTCCACCTTTCAAAGAGATGTAATATTTATATTCTATGATTTAATTCATGATTGCGTGGAAATATATATGGATGACTTTACGACATACAACAATTAATTTGATGCGGCATTAGAAAATATAGAGAAAACATTGATAAGGTGTACTGAACTGAATGTTTCCCTCAATAATTAAAAATTTGAAATGATGTTAATTGATGGCATCATATTAGGGCACTGTATGTAAGCTAAATTCATCCAAGTGGATCTGGCGAAAATCAAGGTAATATTAAAATTTCTGACTCCACATTCGCATAAATAGGTATGCAGTTTCTTAGTATATGATGGTTATCATCTTCACTTTATTGAAAATTTCTCACGAATCTCTCATCCATTATTTTCTTTGCTTAACAAAGATTCTAATTTTTTGTGGACAGAAACCTGCCAGCATGCACTTGAAGAAATGAAAACTAAGGTGTCTGAGGGTCCTATTTTAAGAGGTCCTGATATGACCATATTGAATAAACTAGGAAAAAATAATGTAGCGGTGTATGTCCTTTCAAGACATACATCTAACGATAATGAGCCACGTGTAGAAGATTATTTTCATGATGAACACCTAATTTTGGTTTCTACTAAATCTCCTTGGTTCACAGATATCACTAATTACTTGGTTGCAAGTAGAATTTCACATTATTTATCTCCAAAAGAGAGACAAAATATTATCAAACTAAGTTATAGGTTCTCATGGATCGAAGATTGTCTGTTCTACATTGAAGTAGATCCCATCATCGGGAGATGTGTACGAGAAGACGATATCCATGAGATCTTGAAATATTTCCATGATGGTCTATGTGGAGGAAAATTTGCAGAAAAAAGGACTGGGTACAAGGAATTTCATAAAGGGTAATATTGGCACACTATCTTAGAATATTCCAAGGAATATGAAAAAAGTGTGGTAGTTTCGAGGGCATGGGAAGACTAGTGAAATCAGAGGAAATTTCATTACAACCACAATTGGTATTGGAACCCTTTGATAAATGGGCCCTGGAGTCTGTAGGTTTGATCAATCCTCCTTCCCACTGTAGCTCCTACATCCTAGTATGTATATATTACATAAAAAATGGATGGAAGCTAAGGCATTCTCGACCATGACAAAATAATAAGTAGTAGTATTTCTTCATGAAGACATATTCACTAGATTTGGGATACCATGAGAAATAGATATTGATGGGGGAACTCAATTCACTTTAGGGCTCATTAGATACTTGATAGATAAATAAAATGTCAAACACAATGTGATCAAACCATATCACCCATGGGACAATGGATAGGTAGAAAAGACAAACAAAAGTCTTGAGGCCATCATCACCAAGACTCTCAGTCTACACCTAAAATATTGGGTCGACAGACTACCTGAGCTCTATGAGCCAACCAAAAAACATGGAGGACTACCACTGGTTGCACCCCATATGAATTGGTGTATAGAAAAATAGTATTGATGTCAATTGAAATAGATATCTAGACACTTATAAAAAATGTACAACTTGGAATGGACTTAACTCGAGCTCATAAACAAACACTCCTCTAGATCAATGAACTAGAAAACTCCTCCAGGATGCCTTGCACCACACAATAGTAATACAACATCAGAGATCTCAGTGGCATGACAATTTCATTAAGAAGAATAAATTCAAAGTTTGATATTGGTCCTTGTTATATGACTCTAGGTTCAAAGATTTCATAGGGAAGTTTCACACTTGATGGCTCAAGCCTTATGAGATTGATACTATATATGACAATGATGCCATTGAAATTCACACTATTTATGATGAGACAAATCCTTTGATGGTAAGATGACATGTGATTCAATTATATCATAAACCTTTATCCAAGGAACCCTTCTTGAAGAGAATCACTACTGGATGGCTCGACAATGATCCAAAGATTGTTAACAAGGGGGGAAGCCCTACTGAATGATTCATTATTGTTCAAAATAATAATAATAATAATAGTAAACCCATGTATGAAAACCCTTAGGGGAATGACTAGGGGCATGTATTGTGAAAATCAAATTACACTGATGCATGGCATGCTAAAAAAAAATCAAAATAAGGGAACTTCACGATTTCATGATGGTTATGTCAGGATCATTCCGATGAAGATTTTAATAAATTTTTGTTTGTCCTAATAATTTGTTTTAGGATATGTAGGGGAGAAAAATGTTTTTTCCGCAACTTTGGAATGTTGTTGCTACAACTGATGTTATTGAACTCATTGCAACTCCCATTGTTGTAACTCATGCTATTATAAATACTATTGTTGCAATCGTTGTTTTTGAAAATATTATTCCTACAACTCATGTTGTTTCCATTCATGCTACCACAACTTCTATTGCTACAAATCCTTTCTCCGCAACTCTACATATTGACACTAGAACTCCACTGCTAAACTACCAAAGCCAATTTGGGAAAAGAAGACTCCTGTTGAGATACCATGCCAAGCCATAATCCCGACCCATGTGTTTCTTCTACTTTGGAGCCTTGTTGCAACTCTGTCACTGCTGTAGTTATGAAAATTTCCACTATTCTTGTTGCTAGGACTCTCCACATTGCCACAACTCTATCATTGTTTTGACTCTCTACATCACTAAAAACACACACATTATTTATGTAGCTCTGTGCTTTTTTGCAAATCAGGATGTTGTTGCAATTCTGGTTGTCATGGTTTATGATACTATAGGTCATGTCATTGCAACTCTCATTCATGCAACTCTAGTTCCTACTATTAGAATATGAATGAATGTGCTCATTTTAACATTGACAATATCACTATTGTCACCCAACCATAGGCCAAAGCCACCCTCCGAGCACCTTAACCTTGACAAAGAATCACTACAGAAGCAAACCCTAGGCTAGATATCCAAACAAAGGGTAGCACACCTTTCCCCAAGGATAGCACACTAACAAGAGCTGATCAGATAGTCCAAACCCTAACTAAGAGATAGTCCAAGCCAAACATTATCTGCTAGTTGTAGCAGCTGCAATGGAAAATCTCCTCCAAACCTGTGCACAAAACTAGGCACTGTAGTGCGCAGAAGTGTTGCTCTGCAATTCTGAGACTACCTGCTAGAATGAAGATTGGCCCCCTGTATTTATAGTAATTCTGGCTAATTGCCTGGGCAGACTTCTCATTCTAGGTATCTGTTTGTTTAGTATATTTTATTTCTTCTGGACGACTTCTTCTCTTGGAGGCTAAGAACCTAATACAAGTTATCTTCTTGAGCTGACATGTCTTCTAGGGTTATTAGCCAACTCATTAGGGTTTCTTCTTGCTTCCTGGAATATTCTATTCTCATCAGGTTTACACGTGGAGGTAAATACCTCTTACAGCTACCATAATATCAACACTCCCTCCTAGCTAGGGAAGTATTACAGGTAATGGTCTTGAGCACAAACATACCATTCACCCGGTAGCATCAACATAGTTGTATAGAATATCTCATGACTAGATCATGAGCACCATCATCACCATCAGTGTCATCAACTGCATCATCTCTCGGAACCATACTCTAACTGAGTAATCAGACATGATGCTCACTCCATAGAGTGACATAGGAGCCATTCTTCTAATCTAGAAGAATAAATGTTCTGAACCATTTTCTGTCTGGGAAATCTTTGTTCATTGATCATCCATCTAGCTGATAATCATTTTCAACACTATTGATAGTCTTCAAGGTAATTAGAACAATATCATTCATTAGAACACAATTGTGTCTATCCATATCAGTACACAAATACAATCCACTGGTACACTACCACACCAAGTAGCACACAGGTACTTGATCAAATAGTGGAACACATCCACCACAGTAGTATACATCTATTGTCTAGAGACATACAGTCTTCATAAAAATCATCTGATATCAACCTGCACATAAATAATGTTATGATATAAACTAAATTATATGGGCCATTCTTCTACTCACATCTGTGAGATCTGAAAGAGCATATGCCCTTAGAAAGTCAAACATCAATGATGAGCTATCTGGACTATTCTTCTCAAGCAAGGAAGAATAATTGTCCTGATTTTTTGAGCCTGGACCATTCCCCACCCTGGGCCATTCCGCCGACACTAAACAAAGTGTAACTTGTAGAGAATGAGTCTGCCCTAAGGAATGTCTATCCTTTATTTCTAAACTTAGACCATTCCCCACCCTGGGCCATTCCTCTGACACTAAACAAATTGCAACCTGGAGAGAATGAATTCTCCCTAAGGAATGATTGTCCAGAACATTTCCAAAGGAAATGACTGTCCTGCACCAACTTCCAAAACGAACCATTCCCCATGTTAACCATAATGGGAAATCATTGTCTGGCAAGGCGGGACAGTCTTCTTGAGTAACCCTCAAGAAGAGAGACTTCTCTAGACCACTTCCCATGTTAACCACAATGGGAAGTCCCTGTCTATGGTACATCAACAATCTGGACCATTTTTCAAACTACAAAATGTCTGTCCATTAGAAATCTCAATCCACTTTCCGAACTGGACAGAATATGCTCATCCTGGACCATTTTTCAAACTAAAAACTGATTGTCCATCAATCAATAATACATCAGCTCTCCCTCTCAAACTGGGAGCCATCTCTTCTTTTTTCAATAAGGAATTCATCTCCACAATCTCGAGCTTGAGTACGCAAAGTCTTTCATCTTGGACAGAAGCTTTACCAAAATGTTTGCTTATCTGCTCATTTGTGGAGATATGTATTGGAGATCCAATTTCTCCTTTCTGGACTTCATCATGGATAATGTAATGCTTCGGTCTGGAACAATGGTTTTCTCTGAAGGCTTCATGTAGCTCTGATCAATAAAGTATATCATTGTTGGAAAACTGGAACATATCCATGTGGCACTTCTTCTGTCATCATGAGATCTGATCTTCTAAGTAATCATCTTGATACAATATCTCTGTTATATAAAATATTCACCACACTTCTGCTGTGCACTGGAGGTTTTCCACCAAGTTATCTTCTTATATCTGCATACAAGGGTCTCTTTCTGGTATGCTTCAAAGTCTTGAGGTTTCTCTTCATACGCTCTTTGTTCAATTGCTTTGGAGAATAGTCTTTTCTTTCATCTGATGTAGAAATCCAACACATGGATATTGCGGATGATATAAAGACTCATGTAAAGGTATGTCTAGTTTATTGGAACACGTAATCATCATAGTATTCTCCCTCCATCTGGGAGAACCTCTAGTTATGGAACTTGCAATTCTTGCAGATATACACTGTTCTTCATCACATCTTTCATTTCTTCTGTTTAATTTCTTTTATTGACTTCATATTAGGTTGGTAATCTTATGATTCTTAATATAGTGACTGGTTATTCTGGTTTCTCTTTATTTCTTGGAATATTCATGTTCTTCCTGATCTTTTTCTTTAGCTCTTAGGTCCATGGAGTTTCTTATAGATTCCATGCCCTAAAGATTCCACTTCTTCCTTTCATAATAGAATCATGGATGTGGATGGACAACTAGGGATACTTTAAGGCTTCTCTTCGAAGAAGACTTCTTCTAAGGTTGAAATGAACACATACTTTCTTTCATGGCTGCTACCATGGATATATACTTCATCATATTCAATGGATCATAGTATAAGCTCCCTCCTAATCCTTGCTTCATGTATGAGTGCATATAATCGAATCCCTCCGTCTAACAGAGTCCATTCTTCTGTCTGCATCCTTATTGTCTTCTACATTATATAGTCATCTCCTTCCATCTAACAGAGTCCATGCCTTCATCTTATTGTCTTCTGCAAAACGTCATAAGTCTTTCTCCAATTTCCTCTTAATTGTTGACTTCTTTTTGTCTTTGCTTCTTCTAAGTCTCTTCATGATTGATTCTAATTTCGTCTTTCCTTGTATAATGATAGAAGTCCTTATCTTGTTGTTCTTCCATAGGTATAGTTCTTCTTGGAACACATTATTTTTCGAGAGATAGATATACAAGATATGTATAGAGACAACGCAAACAAGATATGTACAAGAACTAAGAAGAGTATTGTTACCTTCAAAAGAAGAAGTCTCTTTCATCCTGCTTAGTCTTCTTTGTAGGTTCATTTTCTTCGGCAACTGATGCTTCATGTTTCTCCTTCCTTTTATTTAGCTCATAATAATGATTCTTGTAGTGACCATACTTTTGACAGTTGAAGCATTGTATTTCTGAAATATCTTTCTCTTGATTTGGCTTCCTCCTTGAACCAAGCTTCCTTTTGTTCCTGAAATTATTGAATATTGTTGTGAAGGCTTGATCATCATACTCCTTTTGGGGTTTCTCTTTTGCAATGATCCTGGATTCTTCTTGAGCATAGCAAATCCAAAGTTCTTCAAGTGTAGGATACTCCTTCCTTGTGTTCATGCTTGCGGAAAATGCATCCCATGTCTTGGGAAGACCATTGAGTACTATGTTTACCAATTCATTCTATGAAATGATCTCTTCAATAGCTTGTATTTGAACTCTTAATTGGGAGATCCTCAAAAAGTATGATGTTGTGCTATCATCATCATTCATCTTTATGTGACGAAGCTCATTCTTTAGACTCATTATTTGTTCAATGTTTTTGACTGAGAAGAGCTTTGTTAGAGCATAGTAAATCTTCTTTGATGAGTCGAGATGGGAGATGTAGGGTGTAAAGTGGTATTTTATAGAGTCCACTATGATACTCATGGAATTGATGTCACCATCTTTGAACTTCTTCATAACTGCAATGTTCTGTGGTTCCTTCTCTTTTCCTTCTTCAAACTCTTGTTCCACGATCTTTCCTTTCACGATATCCAACACTTTATTCTTGGGAAGGATGAGGTCAATCCTTGTCTTCCACGCATTGAAGTTAGAATCTCCATCTAACTTGTTTTCTAACTTCATAGAGTAATTCGTGGCTTCTTTGACTTGGTCAACCCTAGATCTGACCAAAAACTAAAACTTGACGTCTTGGCTTGCTGAGAGTAACAAGAGATGTGCTAGGCTAGGGCACAGTAATCTATCCAGAAATTAGGTCAATCCATTCACTTAAGGTGCTTCAGCAAGAGGATTAGGTTTTTTGTAATTGCACCTGCTAGTAACCCTAGTGAAAGTCCTATGGTGACTGCTCCTGCTAGAAATGCTAGCGACAGTTCTTCAACGAGCTTAATATCTTTGTGGCTATGTTTCCTTCCAGTGGTTAGATTGAATGAAGGAGGTGTGGGCCCATAAACTGTTAGAATATGAATGAATGTGCTCATTTTACCATTGACAATATCGCTATTGTCACCCAACCATAGGCTAAAGCCACCCTCTTAGCACCTTAACCTTGACAAAGAATCAATCCAAAAGAAAACCTAGGCTAGATAGCCAAACAAAGGGTAGCACACCTTTCCCCAAGGATAGCACACCAACAAGAGTTGATCAGATAGTCCAAACCCTAACCAAGAGATAGTCCAAGCCAAACATGATTTGCTAGCTATAGCAGCTGCAATGACAACTCTCCTCCAAACTTATGCACAAAACTGGGCACTGCAGTGCAGAGAAGTGTTGCTCTGCAATTTTGAGACTACCTGCCAGAATGAAGACTGGCCTCCTATATTTATAGTAATTCTAGCTAATTGCCTAGGCCGAATTCTCATTCTAGGTATTTGTCTATTCAGTATATTTTATTTCTTCTGGCTGACTTCTTCTCTTAGAGGATAATAGCCTAATACAAGTTATCTTCTTGAGCCGACATGTCTTCTAGGGTTATTAGCCAACTCATTAGGGTTTCTTCTTGCTTCCCGAAATATTCTATTCTCGTTAGGTTTACATGTGGAGGTAAATACCTCCTGTAGATACCATAATATCAATACCTGCAACCCCCGTTTCTGCAACTCTCATTGCTTATGCCACACTGACAGCTACTATAACTCTAAATGATTGACACGATAACTCGATGAAGAAATGGGAAATCACGACAAGGAACAATAAGTTCGAAAGGTACATCTATTGAATTATGTAATGAGTAATCAATGTATTGGCATAGTTGTGACCTAATGACATCACTAAAACTCCATCAAAACTCAAAATTACCTGAAACATAACACAATTGCCCCTTCCCACCGCCATTCTTGTTCATAATTTGAACTCACCACACTTTGGAATGTTCATACCGAGTTGCATCCACAGTCACTCGAGTTTTGAGTAGGAAAATAGGAGGCTCATTGAACTGCAGAGATCCCACATAGACCCTCTTGCTACAAACATATAAAAACATTAGCGGAATTTTCTAGTAGGGAGGTTGGTTGGAATACCTAAATAGGCTGTGAGGTTATGACGATGATGTGGCACTGGAATTTTCCATCAATTTCATGGAAATACAGATAGAGGTAGCATCTGCAGTAGTGTAGGTAACAGAGGATGTAATCGAAAAATTGATTGGGCTTTCCTAGATAAGCGAACAATGGTACTTCCATCAGAGGCCCAAGCCCAAAATTCTCGAATAGTTTCTCGAACTAGGGGAAAATTTGGTTAAGAAGGGAACAAGGTTTGATTGGACTTCCTTTTTGAGCCCATGGGAAGTTGTTTCCATTCTCATGTAATAATAAATTACCTATGAGGGACACTTTGGGTCCATCTACCTACAACACATCCATATATTGGACCACCTGTGACATGATAGGTTGGCCAACTTGTCACGTTTCCTTTGCAAGACGCTGCAAAACATGCTGAAGAAGGCATAGAAGGTCACCCTCCCTCAAAAATCCATCTCACACCATGTGATAATCTAACTGTTGGTAAAACATGTGCTACAAAGAGAAGGTAGGACATGGAACGAGGTGGAAGCTGAAAAAAGTTGTAACTCTTGGAATTGCATCCAATGAGAAAGAAACCCTTGAGGGTTATGCCAAAATTCCTCCACAAGATGAAGCTGACCATAACAATGGCATAGAATTCATAGGAAGTAAACATGTGAACAAAATACTACCAATAAAAATAAAGAGGGAAGCATATCTAATGACTAGGAAGAAGAAAAGGGCAAGAGGCAGTGCCTTCACTGGAAAAGGTAAACCCTTACTATTACAAATAACTAGTAGGGGATGAAAAAGTTGAAGAGATAATTGAGGCACAAGAAATGATGGGGTATGGATAACATTTTTATGGGCTTAGACCTGATCATGAAATAGGGGTAGCCAACCTTGTTGTTACATGAGAAATTGAAATGCAAACCCTAGGAGAGATCGTTTTTGCAATTTTGGAGGCCTACACTATTGATGAAGACATTGCAACTACAGAAGAAAATGAATCCACTGATGCAACAGATCCAACCAAAATCAAACAATATAAATGAGTAAGTACCCTTTTGCTTGTGCCCTTGTATTTAGTACTTTTAAGAATGCAGTGGGTACTTTAGAAAAAGAACAAGAGGCTTCAAACTTCTCTGAACTTGTTAAAGGACGAGCTTAGGAAAGGGAGGAAGTTGGATGGGATAGACCACCCTTTCTAGGAAGAAGAAACCATTGACAATATTCATACTACTGCTGATTATTTGTGTTGGTTTCATTGATGTCAACCCTTGAAGAAAGTCCGGTAGCAAATTTCGGTAGCACAAAGGTTTGGGTAATGTACCCAAGTTTTTTTTTTATGTATAATGGTATGTATTTTAATATATTTGAAGTTAATAATATTCTATATGGATAGTAGATGTCATTCCATTTCTGGTGGTATGTGGAATATCACATAACTCCTCATGTTTAGAGAGTTATGGCCATGTGAAGTTGGATAACCCTCATGAGTCATCTACAAGCCCCAAAAGGTCAAAGTAGTCAAAATGGTTGTAAAGAAGAAATTATTTAAATAATAAAGTGAAGTGATGAATGTACTATAAGTCAATGTGGATACAAAATAAATTATTTAAATAATAAATTTAATGGCGAAATTACTAAGTGGACAAGTGGTTAGAAGTGGGTTAGCCCTAAAATAAGGAACGTGGTTTAAGATGGTTAGAAGGTAAAAATTAAAGTGAAGTGATGAGTGTACTATTAGTCAAAGTGGATACAAAAGAAATTATTTAAATAATAAATTTAATGGATAAATTACTAAGTGGACAAGTGGTTAGAAGTGGGTTAGCCCTAAAATAAGGAAAGTGGTTTAAGATGGTTAGAAGGTAACCCCTTGAGGAAGCTACATAAAAGTATAAATAAGAGGAATGGTCTCTCATTTAATTACACTTGAGAATATTGAATATCTACAAGTCACTGAGGTAACCAAAGGATATCTAAGGATAATTTCAAAGGGAACATGAAGTAAAGAAGGCCGAAATTCAAGGGAGGATAAATTCTTTTGATGATTCTTTCTAAGGTATGTTATTTATAGGTCATCTCACCATTTTCACAATAACTTTTTTTTCTAGAGTGATTCATACTGCGAAATCTCGAGGAAATTGAGGAAACATATCCAAGTATCTATGATAAAAATGTCAGCTTGTGGGTCATTGTAGTTTTGGAGTTACACTCTATGGAAAATAGGGTCTGTGGCTAGTCCTGACACTAGTATAAAACAAGTGTTTCATGTAACAACGTCATAACTTCTTCATAACTGATCCAAATTCAGTAAGAAAAAATGTATTGGTTAGAGTACAATTTTTAGTATTTTGTGTACCATTTTCAAATCCATACAACAAATATTCAGTGTGGGGCATTCTCTACAAGTTCTCTCTCTAGAATAAGCCATAATACAACAAGGTATTCCATTTTTGCTATAACTCTTTTTATTATATGTTCCAAGTACTAAAACCTGGAGGAATTGCATAAAAGACATTGTACAAAACTATGTAATTTTTTCATATCTTTATTCATTACAACTACATAGTTATGATTATTTCAAGTTAGGGTTGTTGACTAATACAAAATTAGTCACGGGAGACTAAAGTAAAGTTTGATGAAAATGTTAGTCTCTTGTTGTTAAAGTTAAGGAATGTTTGCAGGTATGTGATCATATACACCAGGTCTATTATAGAGTTACAAATCGGATTTGGATGATGAAATTGATAATGAATTTTGGTTGAGGTGCATGTTGGGTACATGGTTGAGACAAGTAGTTGATGAGTTGGCACATACCTGAGTTGTATAGTTGATGATGTTGGTACATCTTGATGAGTCATAGTTTATGTGTATTTTATGTCTGATTGCTACATATTTGGTGCATGGTTGATGCACTCGTTGATGGTACAGGTTGAGGTACAGGTTAGTGCATGGTTGATGCACTTTTTTATGGTACAGGTTGATTACACATTGTTTGGTACATGTTGTTACAGGTTGTTTGGTGCATGTTGATTGGTACAAGTTTACATTAGTATATCTCACATTGATAGTGTGAGAATGGTTCCATCATTCTACTTATATTTTAGGGAGGTTGGATAGGGAAAGGACAAGTGTTTGTAGCCACCTTCCTGTTGTAGCTGGAGAACATAGGGGGTTGTAGCCTCCTTCAGGTTGTAGCCAAATAATTGGGGAGTTGGACCTTCCCTCAGGTTGTAGCCTGAGAAACTAGGGGGTTGAAGCCTCCTTCCATTTGCAGCTAGAAAAAAAGGAAGTTGGTGTTTCCAATGAATGTAATTCTTAAAGACATATAAGGAAAAGCATTCTATGGTTTTCTCTCTCTTTGGGTTTCCACGTAAAAACATTGGTATACTGTGTATGTGTATGATTGCTCATTTTTTCATTGTTTATTTACTCTAAAAATATTGGATGATAATTCTAAATTAATATAACACTTTCATTTTATGGTTAAAAAGGATTACATTTCTCTATTACTAATTTACCTCCCCCCTCAGTAATCCAACAATTGGAATCAGAGCAGGTTTCTTTAGGAAATAGTTTAACCACTGGAAGGAGATCATGGATTATTTTGAGAATGGAGTTCCATTATTCAATGGTCAGAATGGTTTAAAGTATGATATGTGGAGTGGAAGGATGAAAGTATTTTTATAGGTATAGGAGTATTTTATTTGGATATCAGTCATTACAGGATATGAAGGTTCAAAAAGGGAAAAGATTGCAACCAACAAGAAATTGAAGAAGAATAACAAAATAGCATTGGATTTCATCTAGGAAGGATTACCTAATCCGGTTAGAGAAAAGGTTGATAAATGTTCATAAGCCAAAGAACTTCAGGATAAGTTACATGATATATATTCTTCACCCATTGCAGATTCAAAAAATGCCAAATAAGATGGAGGTACAAATCAAAAAGAAATATGTTCACCATGTCAAACAGATTCAAAAGATGAAGAGTACATTATCAACAGAGGTATTTTGTTTTTCTTTAATTGTGAAAAACACATACATATTGAAATAGAATGCCATGAGACAGAAAAACTAATTGAAAAGGAAGACAATTATGAAGAAGAATTGATCAGTGCTTTAGATGAACTAAGAAAAGAAAGAGAAGAAAGCAAGTCACTCAAGAAGGAATTGATGAAGCAAAAGGAAAGTGCTCACATTTTTGAAGAAGCCCAACATGTCATCAAGAACTTAAGAACTCAACTACAAAAAGCCAGAAAGATGGAAGAAAATATTAAAGATCAAAAACTGTATTTGGAAGTCAACATAGCATCACAGACGGAAGAAACAAAAATGAGATATAAGATAGTGACAGATCATATCAAGGAAAGAACTAACGATCTAAACTAGATTGAGTCAAAGTTTGGTCAAGAAGATAAAGTACTTGAAGAATAAATAACCACATTAAAAATTTAGCTTGAAGAAGTGAAGAGAACAAAACAAGTCATGAAGTCTCAGATATTAAAGAAAGAAGAAGAGGTTGAGAAGATTGAAGAAGAAGTTGTCACATTGAGAAGTAAAATTGTCAAGCTCAAAAATAATGTTGAAGATATAGAAACATACACATCAATTATATAGAATGAAGAGAAGCACTCTATGTTGCTAGAAAATAAGAATGAAGAAAATAGAAAGATTTATGTAGAAGTACTCAAAGGAAGGAATCATGGTCAACCAAAATCTAAGAAACATATTGAAGATATATCTTCAAGAAGACCATCCATGTTCAAGCCACACAGAAACTTCAATCATGATCATGATTAGTCAAGGAAAAAATTCAGAAGGACTACACCACAAACAAGATCATTCACTTCCAGGTATGAAAATTTATTTGATCGTGATTGTTTTTATTGTACTAATTTTGGACATAAGGTTGCAGATTGTAGGGATTATAAAACAAATGTTCAAGAAAGAAGTGCCTATGTGGCCCCATGCAACATTGAATGTTACAAATGTCATAACTATGGACACATAGCTAGTGATTGTAGAATCATGATCGATACTTCCATGAAAGAGAACATTGATATCAAATATAAGAAAGTATGGATAAGAAAATATGAAGAACATGTGAACAAAGACGAAGTCCCAAAGATCACAATATTGGAAATAAACTGAGATGAAAAAAATTCTACAGAGAAAAAGAAAGACGTCAGATACAAAAAGGTTTGGAAAATAACTAAAAGAAAATAAGGATAGGAAAATAAGGAACAAGTTTAAGATTGTACTTTCAGGCATTGTAGTGAAAGATGAATGCAAAGAAAGAAATAAATAAGTTAGAGCTCAGAGAGATGATGAATCTACCAATGAAGATGATGATGAATACACATCAGAGAAGGAATTGTTCCAAGCCATCTGGCTAAGAGACTCCTAGGTAATATGAATATTATATAGGGGGAGTATATTTGATAGTTTTGATAGACCAAAGAACCATCCTTTCAGTAGCTTGCAGAGTTTGAGTAGACAGATCCAGAATAGTGAGTCAACAAAATTATAGTTTGATAGATTAATCAGTTATATTAGTGAAGACTTCATGATATGATAATGATAAATGGGTCAACATTATGGACATTTGTGTAGTAGATTCTTGGATAGTATGGATAGAGATGGTTTTGTAAAAACACTTAGCAGGTTTGGATATATTTATGACAGTGGATGAGAGAATGGATTCATAGATTGGTTCAGAGAGTGGTTAAGAGACAAAGGAAGCATTTATAGAAATTCCCCGGATCACGAAACCAACTAACACTTTATGCAAGCATTGTCAACAAGGAAATAAAACAAAGACCAAGTTCAAATAAAATGAATATTCAACACCATGACCACTGGAAATTGTGCATACTGATCTAGTTGGACAAACTGCAAGAAAGGGTTTAAAAGGAATAAGTTAGAAGCTTTTGAAAACTTCAAGGTCCATAAGGAAATGGTTGAAAATGAAATGGATTCAAAAACAAAATGTTTGAGATATGATAATGGAAGAGAGTTCACTTCAAAATAATTTATGGAGTACTGAAACGTGCATGGAATAAAAAGGAAATTCTTCATTTCTAGGACACCTCAATAGAATGGAGTTGTTGAAATAAAAAGCAAGATAGTACAGGAAATGGCTCGAACAATGCTAATGGATTCCAAATTGACATATATTTTTTGGACACATGCAGTGCATACAATAGTTCACATTCAAAACAAATTAATGCTCAGAAACAACAACGACAAAAATCCCTACAGGATATGGAAAGGAAGACCAGGAAATGTGAAGCACTTCAGAGTATTTGGAAGAAAATGCTACATCAAAAGAGAAGATGGCAGAATGGGAAAGTTTGACTCTTGTGTGGACAAAGGAGTAATTTTTGGTTACTCAAGTAAAAGGAAAGAATACAAGTGTTACAATCTAAGGTTGAACAAAGTTGTGGAAAGCATCAATGTAAAAATTGATGAAACAAGTGGACGAGAATTAAAGGAAGAAGAAAATGAATCAACAGAACAACTTTACGAAGAAGAAGCATAAGATGAAGAAGAAGTAGAAGGGGAAGATGAAGAGGATCAAACATAAATAGGAGAGAAAATTCAACAAGTGCCTCCAAAGGCACCTAGAAAACGAGTACAGAAGAATTATCCTTCATATCAGATTATCGGAAAAAAAGATACAGGAGTTGAGACTAGAAGAAGAATTCGTTCACCAGAAAAAACTCACCTAGCACTCTTTTCTACGATTGAACCAAGTAGTTTTGAAGAGGCCGTCAAATTTGAATTATGGAATAAGGCCATGGATGAATAATTGGATCAAATAGATAAGAATGACACTTGAGAATTGGTTCCAAGACCAAAGAATAAGAATGTCATTGGCACAAAGTGGGTTTTGATAAATAAATTGAATGAAGATGGACAGGTTACAAGAAACAAAGCTAGATTGGTATGTAAAGGATACACACAGGTTGAAGGAATTGAATTTGAAGAGACATTTGCCCCATTTTCCAGAATGTAATAAATCCGATTGATTTTAGCTTATTCATGCTCCAAGAATATTAAAGTGTATCAGATGGACGTGAAATCAAATTTTCTGAATGGGGAAATTGAAGGAGAAGTCTACATTGAACAACCAGAAGGATTTCATTTGCCAGAGAAATAGATTATGTGTGTAAATTGAAGAATGTCTTGTATGGTCTAAAACAAGATCCTAGAACATAGTACTCTAGACTACTTAAATATCTACAACATGCAGGTTTCAAAAAAGTAAGTGTAGACAACAACCTCTACATCAAGGTAGCTCAAGATAGTATTTTATTAATTGAAGTTTATGTTGATGATATTATTTTTGGAAGTAATGATGACATGTTAAGCCAGAAATTTGGAAAGGATATGCAGAATGAATTTGAAATGTCATTACTTGGAGAACTATCCTTCTTTCTGGGTCATCAGATGCGTCAAAGCTACCAAGGAATTTTTATTTCTCAAACTAAGTATATCAGAGAAATGGTAAAGATGTTCGAAATGGAAGATTGCAAACCATTTACCACTCCTATGCAAACCAATTGCAAGTTGAGAAAAGATGATGATTCGAAGTCTATATACGAGAGGAAATGCATGTCAATGATTGGTAGCTTACTATATGTGACAACATCCAAACCAGATGTGATGCAGCCAATTGGACAAGTGGCACAATTTCAAGCAACACCAAAGGAATCACATGTATTAGCAATGAACATGATTTTCAAATATCTCAAAGGAGCATAATATTTTGTATTATGGTATCCAAAAGGAAAGGATATATCACTTATTTCCTACATAGATGCAGATTGGGCAGGTTGCATTGATGACCGACGAAGCACCAGTGGAGCAACATTCTACTTGGGTGAGTGTTTATTATCATGGCTAAGCAAGAAAAAATCATCGATATCTTTATCTAGAGCCAAACAAGAGTATATTATAGCAGCATGATGTTGTACAAAGGTTCTATGGATGAAATAAAATCTGACAGATATACAGGTTGAGTATGATGAGCCCATTCCAATCTATTGTGATAATACAAGCGCCATCAGTATTTCAAAGTACCCGGTGATGCACTCCAAGATGAAGAACATTCCAATCAAGTATCACTTTCTATGGGAACATGTTGCAGAGAAGAACATCAGAGTTCAATATGTGGGAACAAAATAACAAGTGGCAGACATCTTTACAAAACCGCTTCCATGGGAAGCCTTTGAGTATCTTTGCCAGAGAATCAGAGTAATTTCTACTCCAAAATGAGTGCTTTTGAATGCTTATCTTATATGTATTAGATTTACATGAGGAAGCACCATAAATAGGACAATTCAGGTTGGGAGATCAGTTTTAGGAAGAGTTCAGTCAGGGGGAGAATCCTCGCATGGAGAGATACCTTTTCCATTGATGAAAAAGGGGGAGATATTTATCAGATGTAAAGGTAAATGCTTTGAGAATGAGCATATATGCATGGTTCCAGGGGAGCGATGGTCACATGGGGAGCATGAGTTATATGAATTTAGTATTTCATCAGAGTGTTTCTATCAATGCTAAAGGGGTATATTGTTTATTATTTGGGTTGGTTTTCATTGATGTCAACCCTTGAAGAAAGTCTGGTAGCGAATTACGGTAGCACAAAGGTTTGGGTAACAGACCTTAGTTTGTTTGATGTATAATGGTATGAGTTTTAATATATTTGAAGGTAATACTATTCTAGATGTATATTACATGTCATTCCATTTCTGGTGGTATCTGGAACGTCATATAACTCCTCACGGTTAGAGAGTTATGGCCATGTGAAGTTGGATAACCCTCATGATTCATCTAGAATCCCCAAACGGTCAAAGTAGTCAAAGTGGTTGAAAAGAAGAAATTATTTAAATAATAAAGTGAAGTGATGAGTGGAATATAAGTCAAAGTGGATACAAAATAAATTATTTAAATAATAAAGTTAATGGAGAAATTACTAAGTGGACAAGTGGTTAGAAGTTGGTTAGCCCTAAAATAAGGAAAGTGGTTTAAGATGGTTAGAAGGTTAAAAATAAAGTGAAGTGATGAGTGTACTATAAGTAAAATTGGATACAAAAGAAATTATTTAAATAGTAAATTTAATGGAGAAATTACTAAGTGGACAAGTGGTTAGAAGTGGGTTAGCCCTAAAATAAGAAAAGTGGTTTAATATGGTTAGAAGGTAACCCCTTGAGGAAGCTACATACAAGTATAAATAAGAGGCAAGGGTCTTTCATTTAATTACACTTGAGCATATTGAATATATACAAGTGAATGATGTAACCAAAGGAGATCTAAGGTGAATTTCAAAGGGAAGGTGAAGTAAAGCAGGCCAAAATTCCAGGGAGGATAAATTCTTTTGATGATGCTTTCTAAGGTATGTTATTTACACATCATCTCACCATTTTCTTAATAAAAAAAATTCTAGAGTGATTCAGACCGCAAAATATGGAGGTTGTTGAGGAAACATATCCAAGTAGATGTGATAAAAATTTCATCTTCTGGTTCGTTTTATTTTGGAGTTACACTATGTGGAAAATAGGGTTTGTGGCTAGTACTGAAACTAGTCTAAAATAGGTGTGTAGGGTAAAAACATCATAACTTCTTCATAACCGATCCAAATTTTGTAAGAAAAAATGTATTGGTTAGAGTATGGTTTGTAGTATTTGTTGTAATAGTTTCTGATCCATACAACAAATATTCTATGTGAGGAAAGATCTACAAGTTCGCTCTCTAGAATAAGCCAGAATTAAAAAAGGTATGCCATTTTTTGTATAACTCCTTTTCTGAGAGGTTCGAAGTAGTGAAACCTGGAGGAATTTGTTAATCCCTAATATTGGCTCATTCCCCATTAATTGGAGCATATTACATTAGTATTTTTATTTTATTTATGTTGGATTTATTCCATTAGTTGTAATTATACCTCCTAGTCTCCTATATATACCAAGGAGACATTTTCATTTGGAATCATCTTGTACTTGAACATTTATGTGGGGTAAAAGGAGGTTGCCCCCTCGAAGAGGCTTATTATATGAAATTATCTCTTTTTCAAGGCGTTGAGTACTTATTCTAAGGTTTTTCTATGCTATATTGATATTTGGTTCTTAACATATGGTATCAGAGCTCAAGGTCTTGGGGTTTCGTTGCTGCATCTGAGACACCTTGGAATTTTCACGATAATTTTTTTTATACAATGTTTCAGAAGGAATGGCTTGGAGGATATTTAGTAGATGGATCAAGGTACGTTGTTTTAAAATTTCAACTTCCGAGGCCTTCTAATTTAGGCTATATAGCCTGTGCAAGATAGGGTTCTGGAATCATCCTGAACTACATCATTGCAGAATTTTCACTATAAAATTTTTTCTATAATGTTTCAAACCCTAAACTCCAGAGGATATTCATAGAAATTAGCAAGGTATATGGGGTAAAACATTCAACTTCTGGGTCATCTTATATTTGTAGATACACCCTGTGGAAGATAGGGTATCTGACTAGTCCTATTAACTAGTCTCAAGAAGGTGTTCCAGGTAAATTAATCATAACTTCCTCCTAGAGTATCCAAATTGAGTGAGACTAGTTTCATTGGATATTGGAAAGTTTTTAGTATTTTGGGTATGTGTTTCAGAATTTTATATCAATTATTTTGTGCAAGACATGCTATACAAGTGAGATCTCCTGGAAAGGACAAAAATCAATAAGTTGTGGGGAAGTTACCGTAAATTCCACTTGGCACATCCAATTTTGATCAAACCTGTGGCATTGTAGAGAAGAAATATCAGAGAACTACAAAAAAAAATGTTTCATACCCAGAAGGGCCAAAACTTGGGAGATACAACAGATGAAATATTGTCTAGCAGAACCACCTCAAAATCAAGGTTCAAAAGTGATACTTGGCCAACATGACACCCAAAAAGGGAACTTATACACCAAATAAGCCTCCAGACAATCCTACTTGGACTCTTGATGAAGGTGAAGAAATGCATAGGGACATAAATTATTTACAAAAGAAGACAGTAACAAAAAATGAACTACAAGAGATGATGGATTCAACAGAAGCTATGTTTGAGGCAATAAATACTAACATGGACGCTTTAAAAGGGGAGATCATGGAAGTATTGAAAAATTTTGTAACAGAGAGGACACATGAAAGTGAAAATGCATCCCATGAAATTCATGTTGAGGACACAAGGAAGGTGAATCAAGAATGGAGAAACTCTAACCTTGGGTTGAAGACCAACCACGTTCCTAAGATCGATATGAGGAAGTTTGATGGCAAGGACCCTATCACATGGATACTTCAGATGGAGCAATTCTTTGATATACATAATGTGCCACGTACACAAAAGGTATGAATTGCTTCTTTATATTTAGAACCCAGCCAATTTTTATGGTATAGATGGCTTTGTTCTTGCAAATCACTTGTCACTTGGACAATTTTCATGGAATAAATGATAGCAGACTATGAGGATACAAGGAGCAATACCTTCTTTAGCCAATTGATAAATCTCAAGCAAAAGGGTTCAGTTATAGAGAACATTGAGAACTTACAAAGATTGAATATAAAGGTAACAACTATTCCAGATGAGCACTTGATTGATGTATTCATAGGAACTTTAAGAGATAACATTCAACATGAGGTTTGCCTTTGGGAATCCAAATCATTGGAGAATTCATTTAGGGTGGAAAGAAATGTTGAAAGTAAATATGGCTATGGCTACTAGAAGGACCAATCCTAACATCTATAGAGAGAATAATGCTCCTTCTTCTAAAACACCTCATCCTACAAGGTTGACACCTCAACAATTGGAGGAAAGAAAAGAAAAAGGATAATGCTTTAATTGTGACAACAAGTACAGTAAGGGACATAAGTGTGGTGAGAAGAAATTATTCTACATAGATTGTGAAGAGGAAGAAGAAGAAGAAAAAGAACCATCTCAAGATGAAAACGTAGAAGCAATTTCGTCTGAAGAGTTGACTCCCACGATATCATGTAATACATTGGCTGGAATTAGCACTCCTCAAACCCTCAAGATTGAAGTATATATCAAAAATAAAAAGGTAATAGTCCTAATTGATTCCGGCAGTACTCATAATTTCATTCACTATAAATTAGACAAAGGTCTCAATTGCTTTGTATATTCAGCACCAGAGTTTCAAGTATTGATTACAGATGGAGGAACTATCAATTGCTCGGGAAAATGCAATAAGATCAATCTTACTATGGGTGAATATGTAATGAATATTCCAATGATTTCTATACCCATGGGTGGTGCTAATGTTGTACTAAGAATCCAATGGTTACAATCATTAGGAACAATGGATTTTAATTTTCAATAACTTTTCATGAAATTTTAATTGGAAGGAAAATAAATTGAGTTAAGAGGTATCACAGGGAAACTCGGTAAGGTGATAAGCTCTAATGGAATGACAAAATTATTGAAAAAGGGGCATCAAGGGGTTATTGAACAACTATTCTCACTAGATGTTCAAACATTTAAGCCATCTATTCCTCAAGATCTCCAAGGGATCATTGATAAGCATTCCAAAGTATTTGAAGATATTCCCAAAGGTATTCCACCCACTCGAAATCATGATCATGAAATTCACCTAATTCCTGGTAGTGCTCCTCCTAACATCAGGCCATACAGATACCCTTATGCCCAGAAGAGTGAAATTGATCGCATGGTTGAAGAAATGTTAGAGGATGACATTATTAGACCTAGCCAAAGTTCTTACTCTTCACCAATGGTAATGGTATTCAAGAAAGATAACTCATGGCGTATGTGTCTAGATTATAGGGAGCTCAACAAGATCACTATTAAAGATAAGTTTCCCATTCCCATCATTGATGAATTGTTAGATGAACTACATGGAGCAATCTATTTCAAAAAATTGGATCTCTGTTCAGGGTATCATCAGATTAGAATAAAGGAAGAAGATATCCCAAAAACAACATTCCGAACTAATGAAGGCCATTATGAATTTTTGGTCATGGCTTTTGGCCTTAAAAATGCACCTTCCACATTCCAAGGGTTGATGAATTCCATTTTCAAGCCCTTCCTTCGAATATTTGTGTTATTATTTTTTGATGATATACTAATCTATAGCAAGTCTTGGGAGGATCATGTGTCACATGTTGATAAGGTGCTACAACTACTAAATGAGAAACAACTTTATGCCAAACCATCCAAATGTTTCTTTGGAGTGAATGAGGTAGAGTATTTGGGTCATATTGTATTTGATGAAGGTGTCAAGGTAGACCCTAACAAGATTAAGGCCATAATGGACTGGCCGATTCCCAAAACATTGAAGAATCTTAGAGGATTTTTGGGTTTGACAGGTTACTACCACAAGTTTGTTCCACGCTATGGAAGAATAGCAGCACCTTTAACGACACTAACTAAGAAGGATGCATTTTCATGGACTCGAGAGGCAACTAAAGATTTTGAACAACTTAAAGAGGTGATGTGAAAAGATCTTGTCTTCACCACTCCATACTTCACAAAAACCATTATTGTGGAATGTGATTCCTCCGGAAATGGAATTGGTGTTGTCCTAATGCAAGAAGGAAGACCCCTGGCTTTTGAAAGTCGACCACTCAAGGTAAAGGAATTACACAAACCCATTTATGAGAAGGAAATGATGGAAATACTACATGCATTGAAGAAATGGAATCCTTACCTAATAGGTAGGCACTTCAAGGTCAAAACAAATCATGATAGTCTTAAATACTTCTTGGAACAAAGACTATCTTCAGAAGAACAAAAAAAATGGGTAACCAAGATATTGGGTTATGATTTTGAAATCGTCTATAAAAAGGGGAAGAAAAATGTTGTTGCAGATGCACTCTTAAGAAAGGATGAATATGTTGAGGCCCTTCTCTGTGCTATCTCGATCATCCAACCCGATTGGATAATAGAAGCAAGGGATGAATGGAGAAATGACGAAGACGTGTGGAATCTCATTCAAAGGTTGCAACAAGATTCGAGTGCATCAGATACATTTACATGGAAAAATGATTCACTATGGTACAAAGATCACTTATATTTATGTAAGAACTCCCAACTTAAACAAAAGGTACTATTGGAATTTCACACCTCTCCAGTAGGAGAGAACTCAGGATTTTTGAAAACCTACCATAGAGTTAAGAAGGATTTTTTTTTGGGATGGCCTTAAAACTAATGTTCAAAGGTTTGTGGAAAAATGTTTGGTTTTCCAACAAAACAAGGTAGAAACAATTAAGACCCCAGGTCTTTTACAACCATTATCCATCCCAAGTCAGTGTTGGGAGGAGGTTTCCATGGATTTCAGCACAGGGTTACCGAATTTTGAAGGAAAGAGTGTCATCATGGTGATTGTTGATAGATTGACCAAGTATGCACACTTTTGTGCACTCTCTCATCCCTTCAAAGCTAGTACAGTTGCCACTACATTCATGGAGACAGTTCAAAAGCTACATGGTAGCCCAAAGATTATTGTAAGTGATAGAGATCCCATCTTCACTGGACATTTTTGGACATAATTATTTTCTTGTTTGGGTACTCAATTGGCTCATAGCTCATCATATCATCCNTGGAGACAGTTCAAAAGCTACATGGTAGCCCAAAGATTATTGTAAGTGATAGAGATCCCATCTTCACTGGACATTTTTGGACATAATTATTTTCTTGTTTGGGTACTCAATTGGCTCATAGCTCATCATATCATCCTCAATCTAATGGACAAGTCGAGATAGTGAAAAAATGTATGGAAGGCTATCTTCGTTGCTTTGTCTCTGATAAACAAACACAATGGTTCAAATGGTTACCCTTGGCAGAATGGTGGTATAACACTTCCTTTCATACTGCAAAAAAAATGACACCATTTATGGCACTCTATGGATACCGCCTTTCTTCCATCACTTCTTCTCTAAAATAAAAATATAAGGTTCAAGCAGTGGAAGATCACATCGAGCATCAACAACAAGTTCTCCAAATATTAAAGGACAACCTCACCATGGCACAAAATCACATGAAACAACAAGCAGATCAACATTGTAGTGAAAGAAGTTTTGAAGTAGCGGATTGGGTGTTTTTAAGACTACAACCATACAAACAGATGTCCCTCAAGAAAGATAATAAGGATAATAAATTATCACCAAAGTACTATGGCCCTTATAAGGTGTTACAAAATATTGGTACTATGACATACCAATTGGAGTTGCCTGCATCTTCACGAGTACACCCAATTTTCCATGTTTCATGCTTAAAGAAGGTTATAGGCGACAAGATCCCAGTTCAAACTATATTTCCAGAACATGACAAGGAAGGAAAAATCATATTGGATCCTAAAGCCATCACTGACACAAGAATTCGCCCACTGAGGAATAGAGCCATTTCAGAGTATCTCATTAAATGGAGGAAACTACCGGCTGAAGATTCCACTTGGGAAGATGAGTCTTTTATACAAAAGCATCCAGAGTTACTCAAGCATTGCGGAAAACACTTGTCTCAAGGGGAGGGGCATGTTAAGCCCTAATAATGGCTCATTACCCCTTAATTGGGGCATATTACATTAGTAATGTTATTTTATTTATGTCGGTTTTATTCCATTAGTTGTAATTATACCTCCTACTCTCCTATATATACCAAGGAGACATTTTCATTTGGAATCATCTTGTACTTGAACATTTATGTGGGGTAAAAGGAGGTTGCCCCCTCGAAGAGGCTTATTATCTGAAATTCTCTCTTTTTCAAGGCGTTGAGTACTTATTTTGAGGTTTTTCTATGCTATATTGATATTTGATTCTTAACAAAATTGCATAAAAGACACTGAAGACTATTGTGTACTATTTTCATATCTTTATTCCTTACAAGTACATAGTTATGATTATTTCAAGTTAGGGTTGTTCACTAATCCAAAATTAGTCACGTGAGACTAAAGTAAAGTTTCATGAAAATGCTAGTCTCTTGTTTTTAAAGTTAAGGAAGGTTTGAAAGTATGTGATAATATACACCAGGTCTATTACAAAGTTACAAATCAGATTTGGATGATGAAATTTATGAGGGCTTCTGGTTGAGGTACATGTTAGGTTCATGGTTGAGACAAGTAGTTGATGAGTTGGCACATACATGAGGTGTATAGTTGATCATGTTGGTACATCTTGATGAGTTATAGTTTATGTGTATTTGATGCATGATTGGTACATATTTTGTGCATGGTTGATGCACCCATTGATGGTACAGGTTGGTTCATGGTTGTTGCACTTGTTTATGGTACATGTTGATTACGAGTTATTTGGTACAGGTTGTTTGGTGTAGGCTGATTGGTACATGTTTACAACAATATATCTCACAGTGATATTGTGATAGTTTTTCCATCATTCTACTTATATTTCAGGGAGGTTGGACGGGACAAGGACAAGTGGTTGTATCCACCTTTTGTTTGTAGACGGAGAACATAGGGGGTTGTAGCCTCCTTCTGGTTATAGTCGGAGAATTGGGGAGTTGGAGCTTCCCTTAGGTTGTAGCATCAGAAAATAGGGGGTTGGAGCCTCCTTCCAGTTGTAGATGGAAGAAAAAGGAAGTTGGTGCTTCCAATGAATGTAATTCTTAAATACATATAAGAAAAAGAATTCCATGGTTTTCTCCCACTTTGGGTTTCCACGTAAAAACATTGGTGTACTTTGTATGTGTATGATTTCTCATTTGTTCATTGTTTATTTACTCTGAAACTATTGGATGATAATGCTACATTGATATAACAATTTCATTTTATGGTTAAAAAATATTACATTGATTTATTAATGATTCACGCTCCTCTCAGTAATCTAACAACTACTACAAAAACAGTGGAAATGTACCTTGTCATCTTAAAATCCATCCAAATCACTAAACCAACGGAGGTGAATCACCCTACTGCACCATCAAAAAACACTTCCATTGTCTCAGATGTGAGTCAAACATTTGAACCTACATAAGGAACATCCTTTTCTGAACCAACAGAGGACATCCACCCTGCTGCAACAATAAAGGATATCCACCTGATTGTACCAATAGAGGGAACCCTCCTTGTTGAACCAATAGAGGCCACTCTCCCTACTGAACCAACAAAATCCAATCATCTTGCTCATCTAATAAAGTATACCCACCCGAATACCACATAAGCTATTTTCCCTACTGTTACAAAAGAACCAACAGAGGCCCATTTCCCTACTTTTACACAAGTACCAACAGAGGCCCATTTCTCTATTGTCACCAACATAAGACATGCAATGATTTTTGCTGGGGGGAGATGATGGGTGCTCAAATTAACATAGTTTTAGAACCCATACAATAATTGTTGCACACCTTTTTCCCATTTCCATTTCCATATTTATACACTTTCCATCCACAATGGTACATTTTTGGTCAAGTTATAATCACTCATGCAATATGTTATTTCAATATTTATTCATATGCATTTTTTAGGAGATTATTACCTTTCATGCTAACAATGATTTACAATAACAAAGTTGCACAGGCACTTTCCCAACATGAGAGATTCAAATTCTATTCAAGTGTAGTTTTTGTAACTCTCATTGCTACAACTCCTTGTGTTGTGACTGAGATCATTGTTGCAACTCTTGCTTATACAACTCCCAGTGTTGCAACTCTCATTGTAGATCGTTGTTGCAGCTCCCAATGTTGCAGCTCTCACTTCAGACTGTTGCTACAACTCCCAATGATGAAACTCTCACCACAGTCAGTTTCTAAAACTCCACAACATCTTGTCGGTGAACCAAATAGCTATCACCAGGGATGGACTACTAAAACAACAACTTCTTAGAAATGCGACAAGGGAAACTGGGTGTCAAAATGCACCTGATTTTTCCTTATTTTGGAAAACACAATGTAACAAGACAAAAAAACTTGATTCAGATGGTTTTCCATCGATTGTCTTATCTCTTTTAGGAAGAATTCATTTTTTATAAATATTCCCATTCTCTCTGAGCCAGGGGATAGGGAAAAATCAACAAACAATTTGTAAAATAGATTTGTATTGAGCCATATCTTTTCGTTTAATAAAAATTTTGTTTCGTTTTTGTTCAACTGATGGTGTGTTAAGCGTTTGGGCATCTACTACATTCTTAGACTAGTACCTCATCAAAGGATGTAGGACCCCATCCTTAGCTCAGTACTATGTGTATCTCCTACAGTTTGTAGAAGTAGTCATAGTTTCGTTTCTATCTTCTTATTTATTTCCAACAATTCCTTCATTAACATCTCATTGTTATCCATTACTATAGCTTTTTATTTCTAAACACTAACAATGCAGTGTAGTGATCTATGATTGATAAACGAGTAGTTGTAGTTTCTCTTCCTTATTTATTTCCAACAATTCCTATATAAAGCATCGTGCTATAGTTCTGGTGTTTTCTCGTTGTTGTAACTCTACCACTGCCACTTTATGATGACATATATGAACATTGTCTTTTGATTGGTTAAAGTGTAGTAGTAACATATTTTAGTTTTTTTCATTTATTTCCAACAATTCCTCTATTTAATTTTGTTTCTTAATTACTGGAATTCTAGTTGTTGTAACTCGTGCTACAGTAACTCATGTTGTTGCAACTCTGGTTGTTGCAATTTTCATTGTTGCAGCTCTTGCTGCTGTAATTTTACATTTATCTCTCTAATTTACAATTGTGTGGTTTGCTAATTGAGATAACTTATTTTCCTTGTTTACAAGCACATGTGTAGTTTGATTCTTATAGTATAAAGTTACATGAGCCATAAGATAGCTATCACTATAATCAATATCACTTTAATAATTGGAGATATGAGTGTTGATATATTAGAATACTTGACTAAATCTCATCTGTCAATTCCATTTGTCGAGATTTTGAAGATTCCAGCAGAAAAGGAAATTTTTAGGAATTTGTTGGGATCTAATGAAGTAAATGAAGCTCTCTCCCAAGATTCCCCTATATTATTGATAACGATGAAACAATAAAGGAATAATGGAATTCAAGGCCCCTTTTTCATATAATTAATGATTAGTGACTTGTTACTACATAAATTCCTGCTAGATTCATGGGTATCAATGAATGTTATTTTGTTAAAGGTAACGAATCAATTGGGCCTCACAATGACCAAACATACAAGAATATGTGTGCCATGGATTCTAGAGAAACAAAAGTTCTTATCCTTATTAAATATTTTCATGTTAATATGGTTGTGTACCTTAAAATCTATTTTTTGATGGATTTATTCGTCATCGACGTTCCATACTCTAGGAATGTTTTTTTCTATAAAATGGGTTGCTAATATGTATGTTTATTTGTAGATGGATCTATCTTATGCAATCGTTCAAAATTGTGAAGGTACTCACATCACTTTATATCAATAAAAAACCAAAAGGTTCCATGTAGAAGACCCAAGTGAGACCATGAATGCATTCATTTCCATAGTATATGATAATATGGGAAACTATGTGTTCCTCTCACACTCATTATCTCTAGAGATCAAGGAGTCAAACAAAAGTGAAACTAGTGCTAAGAGTTGGAAGATGCACTTTGATGGAGCACAATCTTGAATAGGTTTAGGTGTGGGTATCATATTTACTTCTCCACATGGAAACGTAATGAGTTTTTCTTATAGATTTGAGTTCAATACCACGAACAATGTTGCAGAGTATGAGGCTTTAATTCATGGACTTGATCTAGCCACACATATTGGTATATAGGTCCTACAAGTTATTGGAGACTCGGATTGTAATACCTCAAGAGGTAACTATGTAAATGTATGCATACTCATTCATATAGGCTAGTGAACTATGATGGTTTTGGGAAATATTTCCTTGTGTATGAAATTTCGAAGTGACTTAGGTCGATGAGCTTGTATTTTGTGGTGGATAATCCAAACTTTGTATTTTGTAAAGAACCTATCACAATTAATAGAATTACATCATTGTTGTAGACCTCGAGATGAAAAGCGTACAGGATGATAGGACACCACAAGAGGTAAAGGGAGATAAGGAACTGATGAGAAGGGATTATGCTAGGGAGATAATCCAAGGAATATAATAAAATATTCCTTAAAAATGTCCAACCCTAAGTTTATGTCATGCTTTTGTTTTATCCTAATGCCAAGGAGATGGGACAAGTTATTAAGAAATATGAAGTGGTTATTCATGTACCACTTGTAACTTTAATGTTGGACACACCTACCACACTTAGAGGGGGGCGTGAATGAGTGTGGGGATCTTTTTCCAAAAAATTCCCTCTTACACAAAACTTATTAGTTAGCATTCGACATTTACTCATTACTCATTGTTGTCATTTATAATCAGTTAGATGTGAATACATATCAACAACATATCATTAACAAATCATCTCCACAAGGAACACAAAGAACAGAAGATGTATGTACAATTTTTCTTTTTATTATGGACTTCAATCCAGGGGTTTTTCAAGAACAACTGAATAGAGTACAACTCTACAAGAGAACCATATCTATATGAAAAACTTAGCGTACATTCTCAGCACCAACTGAGATGAGACAACAATCCTCAACAGATATCAATCTGTCAACATAAACAAGTGCATCAACCATGCACCAACCTGTGCCAAACAACCTATAATCAACCTGTACCATAAACAAGTGCATCCAACCATGTA
>ML780255.1:1129750-1149028 GCA_009831015.1 Picea engelmannii
CTTTATATTCAATCTTTGGAAGTTCTCAATGTGCTCTGTAACTGAACCCTTTTGCTTGAGATTTATCAATTGGCTAAAGAAGGTATTGCTCCTTGTATCCTCATAGTGTGCTATTATTTCTTCCGTGAAAATTGTCCAAGTGATGAGTGATTTGTGAAAACAAATCCATCGATACCATACAAATTGATTGGGTTCTAAATGTAAAGAAGCAATTTGTACCTTTTGTGTATGTGGCACATTATGTAGATTAAAGAATTGATCCATCTGAAGTATCCATGTGATTGGATCCTTGCCATCAAAATTCCTCATATCTATCTTAGGAACGTGGTTGGTATTCAACCCAAAGTTGGAATTTATCCATTCTTGATTCACCTTCCTTGTGTCCTCATTATTAATTTCATGGGATACATTTTCACTTTCAGGTGTCCTCTCTATTATGAAATTTTTCAATCCTTCCATGATCTCCCCTTTTAAACCCTCCATCATCTCTTGTAGTTCATCTTTTGTTACTGTCTTCTTTTGCAAATCATTTATGTCCCTACACATTTATTCACCTTCATCAAGAGTCCATGTAGGATTATATGGAGGCTTATTTGGTGTAAAAGTTTCCTTTTTGAGTGGCATGTTGGCCAGGTATCACTTTTGAACCTTGATTTTGAGGTGGTTCTGCTAGAAAATATTTCTTCTGTTGTATATCCAAATTTTCGGCCCTTTTGGTTATGAAAATTTATTTTTTGTAGTTCTCTAATATTTCTTGTCTGCAATGCCATGGGTCTGATCAAAATTGGATGTTCCAAGTGGAATTTACGATAACTTCCCCACAACTTGCTGATTTTTTTCCTTTCCGGGAGATGTCACTTGTATAGCATGCCCCGCACAAAACAATTGATATAAAATTCAAAAATGTGTACAAGAAATACTACAGACTGTCCAATATCTAATGCAACCAGTATCACTCAATTTGGATACTCTAGGAAGAAGTTATGATTTTTTTACCTGGAACACCTTCTTGAGACTAGTCAATAGGACTAGTCAGATACCCTATCTTCCACAGGGTGTATCTACAAATGTAAGTCAAACCAGAACCTGAAATTTTTACCAAAGATACCTTACTAATTTCTATGAATATCTTTTGGAGTTCAGGGTTTGAAACATTACAGAAATTTTTTTATAGTGAAAATTTCGCAATGAATCAGTTCAGGATGATTCCAAAACCCTATCCTGTATAGGCTATATCTACGAAATTATAAGGCCTCAGGAGATGAAATTTTACCCCAACATACCTTGATCAGTCTAATAAATATCCTCCAATATGTTCCTTATGAAACGCTGTAGGAAAATAGTTATAGCGAAAATTCCAAGGTGTCTCAGATGTAGCAGCGAAACCCAAGACCTTGAGCTCTGATGCCATATGTTAAGAACCAAATATCAATATAACATAGAACAACCTCATAATAAGTACTCAACGCCTTTAAAAAGAGAGAAATTCAGATAATTAGCCTCTTCGAGGGGGAAACCTCCTTATGCCCACATAAATGTACAATTCCAAGATGAATCCAAATGAAAATGTCTCCTTGGTATATATAGGAGACTAGGAGGTATAATTACAACTAATGGAATAAATCTGACATAAATAAAATAACGTTACTAATGTAATATGCCCCAATTAAGGGGTAATGATCCAATATTAGGGCTTAACAATACGCGTAGAGGATTTTTTACTTTTCAACGCGTAACCTTCGATGTGGAGCCTAGCAACGCTAGCTCCTTCCTCAATATTCCGTTGATGTGACCTTGGGCAATGTTCTTAACTGGCCACATGATTGTGGGCATGGCCAAAGGTGTTTTGAGGGAAATCCACTTTGCGCCCCGAAATTCACTACAGATCTCCACATATTCTTTCTCGAAAACTTTGGTTTCGATTGGGGCCCGCTCACGAAAAATTAAGACTTGATAATGTTCTAACCCCGCAATGTGATGGGACCGTCGATCTCATGATATTGACGATGCTCTTGAACTGACGGTTCAGATATGTCTTTTCACAATCTACGGATTAGATCCAACCTTCCTAAATCAACAACTGTGATTTATTTCATGATCCAGGCTTCGGGAATTTCAAATATCAAATCCTACTTTATTCTGTATGCCAATCTTTCTTAGTCGATGATCTCCATACACCTTTCCTTCTCAATCAATGACTCTGCCTCTACTTCGGGAATTTGACCTTTCAACCAAATCAATGGTTTTGTGTCCCCTTTCTCGATCAATGGTCGAGATCTCCTTTAGGTCTCCGGACTTCTAAAATATCAAATCTCAAACTTACGCTCTGGATCAGACGACCCAGATTCACTTTGGATGATCCAATGCTTGAGATATTATTCATATGATATGATTACTAAGATCTTCTTTGGATGATTCGACATTTGAGAATGTATTTCATCTCTCCGTCTCTCCAGGATTTGGGGATTTCAAATATCAAAATGAATTCTTGAAGTGAGATTTTTCTGGAGCATAACCTCCTCACATATTTAGACCTGAAATGAATGACGTTTGTTTATCAATATCTTAGATCAATGTATTGATCTGTCTGCGATGCATATTTGCTTTGGATTAAATCCAACAGCTCTACATCTTTTCTTATCCTATCCTTCCTTTTAATTCAATCCGACGACTGATGGAAATTTGGGTGATTGAGATATCATATCTCAACCCTTGCTTATCATGTCCTTCTACTTAAAAGTGATCCAACAGTCGTGAAGACACTCAAAGTAGAATAATGATCAAGGATGGTTGTGGAACCACAACTTCTGAGTGATTTAACATGTGAACAAAACTCCGCAATTTGAATTTGTGCGTTGTTGGTGAGTCAACCACAATCGTTGATCTTTGAGCCTATAATATATGATGGTCCTAACTAATTGCAGGATTGGAAATAACACAATATTTAATTCTCCTTTTGATCTCTATAATCTATCCCTGCCATTGATCTGGAGATTGCGCATCTAACGGTCACAAATTGATCCGACTTAATCTGATCCTTTGTTAGATCAACCACAATCGTCGATATTTGGGTTTATGAGATTTGACAATCTAGACCAATTGCGATATTAGAGCTAGTGAGTTGTTTAATTCTTCTTTCGCTCTCTGCAATTCATCCCTGTCATTGATCTGTATTGCACATCTGACGGTCACGATCCTCCAATGGTCCTCAATCCCATGGTAACTCATATGACCAACGTCCGTAATATTATACAATCACCATGGTCAATTTCTTGATCAGACAACTACTGAGGATTCTCACCCTGAGCTTATTCTTTTCCTTCCAAGCTTTGATCTCTGAATATGGTTTCCTTCTCCTCCTGAGCTTATGCTTTTCTTGTTCGCCATCGTCGTTGTTGTTCTTTCCATCAATGACAAGCACACTCTTCCTATAAAACATGCCAACAATATCCCCCTTTGGCATTGACGGAAACCATGAAAGGCTGCACTATTCTTCTTAGACCTCCAACTGTAGGATCCAAACCACACCCTTTCTCCCTCTTTGACATCAATGTCAAAGAAAACATGCTCCCCTTGAGCTGTTGCATTAAATTTTTGGAGGTATCAGATATTCAACCAAAAAATACTCCCCCTGACAAGATGGACTCTATTAGGTGAGAGAAGGGATGACACCCAACTTCTGACAAAGATATTCAAATGGTGTCTTGGCTAGGGGTTTAGTAAATATGTCTGCAATTGGTTCTGTGGAAGGAATATAATTTAGCTGAACATCTCTGTTTGTAACTTTCTCTTTGAGAAAATGATACTTTATTGTTATATGCTTCATCTTTGAATGGAGAATAGTATTCATCGAGACACTAATGGCACTGGTGTTATCACAGTGAAGTGGAATGGGATCAATATAAGTTACCTTCAAATATGCAAGAGTTTGTATTATCCATAAGATCTGAGTGTAGCAAGTAGCAGAAACAATGTACTTTTCCTCTTTAGTTGATAATGAAATAGATCCCTACTTCTTACTAAGCCATGCTACTAACGAATCACCTAAGAAGAATGAACCTCCACTGGTGCTCTTTCTCTCATCCAAATAGTTTTCCCCATCAGCATCTAAATATGAATTTAATTGAAAATTATGATTTTTAGGATACCAGAGACCATAAGTCATTGTACCCTTCAAATATTTGAATATCCTTTTGACATATGCTAAATGACTTTGTTTAGGAGAAGACTGAAAACAACCTACCATTCCAACAACTTGCTTTATATCAGGTCGAGATGTTGTAATGTACAAAAGACTGACTATCATTGATCAATATCTTCTTTGATCAACATCAGGTGAAATATCATCTATACTGAGCTTGCAACCAACCACCATAGTTGTACTAACATGAGAACAATCTTCCATCTAAAACTTCTTCAACATCTCTTTCAAATAATTTTCTTGAGAGCTAAATAGCCCTGCAGAACTCTAATTGATTTGTAAACAAGAAAATATGGCAGTTCTCCTATCATGGACATCTCAAACTTAGCCTGCATTGAATTAGCAAACCACTGAACTGAAGGGCCATTAGTGAATCCAAAAATAATTGCATCTACATGAACCAAAACAACTAATAAATCATCACCTTCGAACTTAATGTATAGATTACCGTCAACATTACCTTTCTTGAACCCTTTGTCCTGTGGAAATTTGTCCAGTCTATAATACTAGGCTCATGGTGTCTGTTTCAGTCCATATAATGCCTTTTTAAACTTTTAGACATAGTAAGGATTATCTGTCAGTGAAAATCCTTCAGGTTTCTCCACATATAGTTCTTCTTCTAGATATCCATTAAGAAATGTTGACTTAAAATCCATCTGATATACTTTAAACTTCTTATGACATGCATAGGAAAGAAATATTCTGATGGCTTCCAATCTTGCCACTGGTGCAAAGGTTTCATCAAAATCATGTCCTTCAACTTGTGCATACCCCTTACAGAACAATCTAGATTTATTCTTAACAATTTGTCCTTGTTCATTCATTTTATTCTTAAACACCCATTTGGAGCCAGTAACATTCTTATCTGTAGGTCTAGGAACAAGCTCCCAAGTATTGTTCTTCTCAATCTGATCCAGTTCCTCATTCATTGATTTTAACCAATTTACATCTTTACTAGATTCATTAAAGTTCTTCGGTTCCACCATGGATATGAAGGCTATATGTTATTACTTGGTGTCTTTGATTATCCTTCTTCTGGTTTGTACACCTTTGTCTTTCTCACCAATTATTTAACTTACAGGATGATTCTTTTGAGTAATTCTAGAGGAAGGATTTGATGGTGTCTGCTGATTTGAGTCTACCTGAGTATTTTTATCTTCATCTAACTCAGAGTCTTCTTCTTCTGATTCTTGGACTTGTTCATCTTCAGCTTCAATTGTTTCCTCTCTAGCAGACTCAATATTGCTCACCTCTCTTACTGGGACTCCTTCATCAACCTTTAAATCAATGCAATAAAATAATTTATAAAATCTTTTATTAAATCATATATATCCTTTACTATTGGTAGAATATCCTAAGAAGATTCCTTCATTAGCCCTGTCATCATACTTGCCAAGGTTTTCATTATTATTATTTATGTAGCACTTAATCCCAAAGACTTTGAAGTGTTTGATTGAAGCAGGTCTTCCATACCACAGTTCATAAGGTATCTTGTCTCTGTGTGGTCTGAGGTGGGATTTGTTAAGAATATGGACTGTTGTGTGTATTGCTTCTACCCAATAGGTTTGACCAATGTTCTTCTCATTCATCATTGACCTGGCCATTTGTTGAATTGTTTTGTTTTTCCTCTCAACTACTCCATTTTGTTGTGGAGTTCTTGGGATTGTGTATTCTCTCTTGATCCCATGTTTATCACAGAAATCCTTGAAATCACTTGACATAAATTATCCTCCTATGTCTGATCTTACTGCCTTTAACCTGTTGCCTGTTTGATTCTCAGTTAAAGCCTTAAATATTTTAAATTTCTCAAACGGTTCATCTTTTTCTTTGAGAAAAGAAAACCAAGTGAGTCTGGAGTAATCATCAATGATCAACATGAAGTATTTTTCCTTCCCTGTGCCTTCCTTTCTTGATGGTGAACATAAATCCATAAGAACTAATTGGAGTGGTTTCTTTGTTGAATTAGAGCTCTTGGATTGAAACTGTGTTTTGGTTAGCTTTCCTAGTTGGTAGGGTTTACACACATAATCTTGTAGCTTTGATATTCTTGGAAGATATTTTATTGCCTCAAGATTTTTGAGCTTGATTAAGTGGTCAAAGTTTAGATGTTCAAGTCTCCTATGCCATAACCAGCTTTCATCATGTTTTCTTAGATGACACTCTTCTCTATATTCTTTCAACACATATACATTATTATCCGTCCTTATGACTTTAGCCACTACTTGTCCTGAGTTTATAGACTTTATCTTACAATCTTTGGAAGTGAACACCACTTCACATCCTCTGTCACACATTTGACTTACGTTGAGCAAATTATGTTTCATCCCATCTACAAGTAGAAGATCTTGGGATTTTCCTTTACCATTACCCAAACTCACCATCCCTTTACCCTTGATTTTACATGGTTCATCATTTCCAAACATTACATTTCCTGTTTTTATTTTACTTATAGACAAAAACTTATCCTTGTCTCTAGTCATGTGCCTGGAACATCCATTATCTATATACCATGGGTCCTTTTGTTTTTGATCTGAAAGTACTAGACCACATTTTTCACTATCTTTCTTTTTCCATGTGTTGGCATTTCTAGCTAAGGGTTTTATCCTTGGATCTACTTTGTAATTAATCATATGGCAGTTTGCAGCTTTGTGGCCGAATTTATGACAGTTATAGCATTTGAGATCATTGTTCAATAGGTAAAAGTGATTGGTGAAAGTTTGTCTACTCATTGGCGGTTTAGTTCTATGTTGCAAAGATTGTTTATTTCTTGATCTCCTTAGTTGCATGTCTCTAAACTTAATTTGACAATTTGAAATCTTACAACCAAAATTAGAGAAGTAAAAAAAGTAACCATGGAATAAATTTTGGTACTTGAAGGATGGCCTTCTTCTTGGCATTTCTTGTTCTATCTTCTGGTATCTTTTTTTTTTTTTATCAGTGATCATATTGTCTTTATTAGCTTTTGGTCAAAGAGTACTCACATGGTTTGATTGTCTGCTGACTTGGAACTTGATCATCTTTACTAGCTCTTTGATTTCAGCTTGTTTGTTGCTTGAAACACTTACACAGCCTAAACCAGTCTTCAACAAAGGAGATCTTTGTTTTCTCAGAATGTCATTTAGTTTTGTTGAGGCTTTAATGCTTGGAATATTTTGGATATACAATGCTTTAAACTTCTCCATCTCTTTTCTGGTTTTTACTACCTCTTCTTCCACGGTTTCACATCTTTCCTTCTTCTCTGATAACTTTTGTTTCAGAATGTCCTCTATTTTCTTTGCCTCTTCTAATTCCACTTTTAGCAGGGCAAAGTATTCATCGGGTTTTTTATTGTCTTTCTCGAACTATATCAACAATTGTTTTTCCTTTTTCTTCTTAAATCTAAGTGTAGAAATTTCTTATTGGGCACTGATCAGTTCTCCTTCCAAGTCAACCACAACTTATTCATAATTAACATCACTTCCTATTCTTTTATTATGATAATCCTCTTTTTCCATAAGAATAAATTCATTAACCTTATATTCACAAGAAAAATCATTGTCTATGTCTCCTGAAGAGTCATCATTGTTTACACATAAACTTTTCTTTTTAACAAATCTCTTGGATTTGTACTTCTCTTCACCTTTAGTGTTCTGGTCCTTCTTCTTGTGTGGATAGTTAGATGCAAAGTGACATATATTTCCACAGTTAAAACATTTGAAGGGAAACTTTCCTTGGTACTTGCCTGATCCTATCTTTAGTCTTATCACAAATTTTGCTTCAATTTCATCAGGCTTAGAATCCTCATTCTTATCTTCTTTAAATGATGCTTCTCTATAGGTGGGTTTATCTTTACCTATCCTCATTTCATAAGCAGCAAGAGTTTCTAGGAGTTGGTCAATAGGAAGAACTTTTATATCATTAAGTTCTTCTATAGTAGAGACCTTTGGGTTGAACCTATCTAGCAGAGATCTCAAAATTTTATGAACTAAAGAGGCTTCCTCAATTTTTTCACCAAGTCCTTTCATTGCATTTACTAGTTCTTCAACTCTCAGAAATTACTTCCCAATAGTTTCATCCTCTTTCATCTTTAGTTGTTCAAACTATAATATGTAGGTTTGAAGCTTGACACCCTTTACCTTCTCATTACCTTCATAACTACTAATGAGTTTGTCCCACATTTCTTTGGTAGATTCTAAGTGCATAACTTTTACAAATTCTGCTTTTGCAAGCCCAACTAGAATAAAATTCATAGCCTTAGCATTGAAGCTAAATTCTATCTTGTCATCCTTAGAAGCTAGTAGAACTGGCTTCACATCACCAATCTCTACCACATCCCAAACATCTGCACCTAATGCCATTATGTAGGTTCTCATCCTAACTTTCCAAAAGGAAAAAATTATTCCATTGAACAGGGGGACCTTATTGGTTGAAGTTCCTTCATTTCTAGTCATGTTTAATCTCTAGGATCCACGCTTAGATAAAAGGAACCCACTCTGATACCAATTGTTAGACAACTGAGAGGGGGGTTGAATCAATTGTTATTGTTCTTAAACAATTATGCCTATTTTAAACTCATTACAGAAGACTCAATGATGATCACAATAATTCAGGGAAGTAAGCAATAGAGTATTCAACATCAATCACACACATGAAGTACACATAAAAATATATTCCTGAGGAAACTCATAAAGGGAGAAAACATCTTCTTCTTCGAATGATAGGTAGTCTTTTTATGTTCTGTACATCATCTATCTTTGAGCACCAAATCAATGTGAGGCTACCACCTCTATTTTAAAAGATGCAACTTACTGAGAGCACAAACTCTCTGGTTTCTCTATCACCCACTAGAAGGAAGCACCAACTCCTCGAGTGTTCCAACACCAACTAGATGGAAGCACTAACTTCTAGTCACACTAGCACCAACCTGTACAAAAGATAAAAATAGTTCTCCCTTGCACCACCCTACCACCCTGGTTTTTCTGGCTACAACCAAATGGAAGATACAACTCCCTATATTCAAGCACCCACTTGAAACTTTGAGGACAACAATCCTCCCTAGCACCACCCTACCACCTTGAGATACAAATCTTTTCTTTTTGAAATTTATTGCAGTGATATATAATTTATCAATGGCTTACCAGTCTCATCACTATTCATCTACACTGCTCTGCTCTGCCTGCATTAGTGTGTTCCTGCTCACATCTTCTTACGCTTAAGTTTTCATACAATCTATTGTTTTCACCATTTCTACTCTATCCAGCTTATGTTCTTCATATTTTCATCATTCACGCTCTGTTCCTGCTGTCTTCTTGATCACATACAGTTCAAATTGTTTTACCAAGAAACAACAACCTTCCTCTGTCATTACATATTTCTTTTATTCATGCCCTCATCATTCGTTACACTGCAAATCCCCAACGCCTAGGTCGGGAATAGAAAACGCTCAAGAACCATGATTCCAATGCCCCAGAACAATGATTTAGTTAGTGTAATTGAATCACAACTGATCAAGAACCATAAAGTCAAACATCAACCCTTCGATTAGATTTTGTTTGATCAGCATCATTGGATTATACACGCATAGGATTTTTGACTTTTCAACACGTAACCTCTGATGTGGAGCCTAGCAGTGCCAGCTCCTTCCTCAATCTTCTACTGGCATGAACTTGGGCGATGTTATCACGTGACCACATGATTGCGGGTGTGACCAAAGGTGGTTTTAGGGAACTCCTCTTTTCTCCCCATAATTCACTACATAGCTCCACATATTATTTGTCAAAACCCGTGGTTTTGATTGCGACCGTCTCATGAAACATTAAGACCTAAGCATGTTATGACCCCACAATGTGACGTGACCATCGATCTCACAATATTTACAGTGCTCCTAAAATGAAGGTTCATATACGTCTTTTCATGATATGCGGATAAGATCCAACCTCCCTAAATCAACGATTGTGATTTATTTCATGATCCAGGCTTCGGGAGTTTCAAATATCAAACCCTGTTTTCCTCCATATGCCAATCTTCCAGAGTCAATGACCCATAGACACCTATTCTTCTCAATCGACGACTCTACCTCTACTTCGGGAATTTGACATTTCAACCAGATCAACAGTTTTGTTTCCCCTTTCTCAATCAATGGTCAAGATCTCCTTCAGGTCTCCAGACTTCTAAAATCTCAATTCTCAAACTTATGCTCTAGATCAGACGACCCAGATTCACTTCAGACGATCCAACACTTGAGATATTATTCGGACGATATGACAACTGATATCTTCTTCGGACGATTCGACGGTCAAGAATGTATTTTGGCTCTTCGGCTCTCTGGGATTTAGGTATTTCAAATCTCAAACTGAATTATTGAAGTGAGATTTTTCCGTAGTGTAACCTCCTCACATATTTAGACCCGGAACAAATGACGTTCATTGGATCAAGATATTATATAAATGAATTGATCTGTCTGTGATTCAACTTTGCTTTGGATTAAATCCAACAACTCTCCATCTTCTATTATCCTATCCTACCATTTAATTCGATCCAATGGCTGATGGAAATTCGGGTGATCGAGATCTCAGATCTCAACCCTTTCTTATCCTATCCTTCCACTTAAAAGTGATCCAACAGTCATGAAGACATTCGAAGTAGATAAACGATCAAGGATGTATGTGGAACGAAAAATTGTGAGTGATTTAACTCATCACCAAAAATCCACAATTTGAGGTTGTGTGTTGTTGGTGAGTCAACTAAAATCGTCGATCTTCGAGGCTGTAAGATCTGACGGTCCTGACTAATTGTGGGATTGGAAATAGCATGATATTTAATTCTCCTTTCGATCTACGCAATCTATCCCTTCCATTGATATGGAGATTGCACATCCAATGGTCACGACATAATCCAACTTAATCTAATCATTTGTTATATCAACCACAATCGTCGATATTTGGGTTTTTGAGATCTGATGATCTAGACCAATTGCGGGATTAGAACTAGCGAGTTGTTTAATTCTTCTTTCGCTCTCCACAATTCATCCCTGTCATTGATCTGGCTTGTAGATCCGACAATCACGATCCTCCAATAGTCCTCAATCCCATGGTCACTCATATGATCGATGTCTGTAATATTAGACAATCAACACGATCAATTTCTTTATTAGACGGTTGCTGAGGCTTCTCACCATGAGCTTACGATTTTCCTTCCAAGATTTGATCTCCGCATACTGTCCGCTTCTCCTCCTAAGCTTATGCATTTCATGTTCTCCATCGTCACTGCTATTCTTTCCATCAATGAAAAACACACTCTTCCTATAAAACATGCCAACACAACTCATGCAAATCAACCACATTGATGAAAATAAGTTAACCTTGAGGCATTTAAAAGATTATTTTTAGAGGAAATATTTGTCTTGGAGCATGACCATGGATGAGTATGAAAGGAGACTTCTAGATTTGTTGAGGTATTTTGACTTCATAAAGGATGAGAAAAGTCAATATTCAAATATTACTAAGTGGACTACCTTCAATATATAGTGATAATATACATTATGATGAATCCAAGACATTGGAGGAAGCCATAAGGAGAGCCAAGTTCCTTTTTTATCAACATAAAGGAGGATCAACTTTTCAAATATATTGGGTTGAAAATAATAAAGAAAAGTTGAAGCAAAGAAGGAAATGGTTCAAACCACCTTCACTCATAAAGAATTTATAGGGAGAACCAACATAGAATGAGTGCAAGATGTCAAATACTTTGGGAAAAGACCAAGAAAATAACCCATTAAGTGTTGGGGATGTGGGGGAGATCACATGTATAGATATTTCCATCACAAAAGAGAAAGGAGGACAATACACAAAATTCAATAGGTTGACACAATTGAAGATATGGGAAGAAGCATGCCAATTATTTATATAGCCTTGGAAAACAAGAAAGATGATTTTCAATATCATATGATTGAATTTGAAGGTAATATTAACGATCATCCTATAGAAATTTAATTGATTCAGGAGCTATTCATAGTTACATAGATCCTAAGTTGGTCGAGAGATTTATTTTTCCAAGGAACAATCATGGGAAATCTCAGTTGGTTGAGTTAGCTACAAGAGATAAAAGAAGAACCAATGAGTCGGTTAAGGATTGTCCAATAGACATGAATGGACTCAACGCAAAAGAATATTTAAACATAATACCATCAGGTTCTTATGATTTCCTAATTGGTATGTATTGGTTAGACATGTTTTCCTAGACTTTTACAACAAGGCATTCACTTGTCTTGATGAATAAGGGAACTTGATATCAATAATTTGCATTCCAAGAGCTGTAACAATGATATAAATTTTAGCTAGGAAAGAAATGAAGTGCTAGGAAATAATGCCAAATTTAAATAGTTCACATGGAAGAGGAAACCAAGGATAAGGTGCCAAGTCTTGAAGATTTGGTAGTCCTAGGAGAGTTTGAAGATGGATTTGGAGAAATACCAGGTTTTCCACCTAGAAGATATATTGATTTCTCCAGTGTCGAAGACACCTTATAGGATGAGAAAACCATAATTAAAGAAATTGAAAGTGCATCTTAGAGAGCTATTTAATAAGGGGTACACATTCCGAAGCGTTTCACCTTGGGGTTCCATAGTACTTTTTAAAAATAAGAAGGATGGAACTTTACAATTATGAAGTCATTTAAGGAAGATGAATAAGGTGACGATGACTAACAAGTATCATTTTCCAAGGATAGATGATATTTTTGATCAACTAAAAGTTGCCAAGATATTTTCCAATATTGGCCTTAGGTCAGGATACCATCATGTGAGGATCAAGGATGAAGATATAACCAAGACAACCTTTAGAACAAGGTATGGACATTATGAGTTCATAGTGGTTCCATTTGGTCTATCAAATTCACCAGTTGTATTCATGTGTTTCATGAATGGAATTTTCAGAGAGTACTTGGATAATATTTTCATTGTTTTCTTGAATGACATAATTACTTATTCTAAGTTTAAATAGTAAAATGAGCATCATTTTAGGATGGTTCTATAGGTGTTACAGGAGCATAAAATGTACAGAAATTTGATCAAGTTCTCATTTTATTAGAATCATATCCATTACTTGGGTCATATTATTTCAAAAGAGGGAATATCGGTGGACTCAGAAAAGATTAAGGTAATAAGAGAGTGTTCATTCCCAATAAATGTAACATAAGTTAGGTCATTCATCAAAATTTCATTCTACTACAAGAGATTTATCAAATATGTAACACACCTTCCTCCTAACACAAAATTTAAAACACCCCATACATGTAAAATAAACCAAGGGGAAACATGCCCATAATTTAACATGCATCCAATATCATAATAAAAACGGTCCCATGAATGAAATAAAGAAATAAAACACACAACATTCAAATACCCATTTACACATTGGAATAATCATAATAAATACAACATAAGACTTGTATTCTTATTAAATAACAAACTGCTTGTGTATAAAGGACGTTCCTCCCAGACATAAGTTTGTTTTTAATTTTCTCTCAACAACAAGCCACCCCTGATCTAAGGTTATGAGTCCACGAGGACATATATCCCTCTTTGTTTTCCACTCTCCACATTCAGTAGCCCCTTAAATAGGTTCTACTCCAAAACAATTTCCAATCCACAATCTCGCTTCTCCACAACTTGCACAAGCTAAGGAATTTACCCCCTTCTCTGCAAGAAATCCACTGGGATGTACCATTCATTTATTAGGGCTTCTAGTGCACTTGTTTTTCGAGGAATATCTCATCTAGGGACTCCCAAACTCTCATATACTCTAGGAGTGTTCATAGCAGCCTTCACAAGGTTCTTGAGTGTTCATAGCAGCCTTCACAAGGTTCTTGAGCTATTTCCTCAATAGAAGCATACATCACATGCTCACAGTCCAATTTACAACCACACAACCCTCTTTCTCAACATAAACACAACCAAAAAATTGTTTCCTTCAAGAACTACATGTCTAATTCTCTTCCTGTTAACATCAGATGTCACTCCTAGATTGCAGCAGAAGAAGAGCCCAACGCCCATCAGTTTTTGTCACAAATAATTTAATGGGTGGTCGAATGGATAGAGACCCAGGAAGGTATCGCTTTAACTCATAAAACTGGGCCTGGTATGTAAAGCAAAGGAGTTCTTGATCTAACTTCCGTTAGTGGTTTGATTATAAATGAGCAAGTGGAAGACTTGGTAGGGGGAGTGAGCAAGACTGACTCGGGCATCAGGCCTTTCGGCAGCTTGAGGAAGAAAAACTTGGAATACAAGATCCTCTTGGTTTAGAGTTTCAAAGGAACTGAAAGGTGATTCGACTAGATCTTCCAATTCCAAATCATTCATCATTGAGAAAATACAAGAACTGATTAGAAACAATGCAACTATTATAGTGATCCAACTTACATCATCCTATAACAGTGCAACTCGACTGGATCCTTCAATTCCGAGCTGTTCTAACACAATGTTAACAAAGAGATGGAAAGAGGTTGACATTCATAAGGCAAGATGTCTCAAGTGCCAATATATAACCAAAGCAACCAATGCTTCATCAAACTTTACAATCGGGAGCCTAGCTCAACCATCGACCCTTACAAAAATGGCAAAAATGCCTGCATATACTTGGAATTGAGTCAAGCGCTGAAGGCACGATCATGTCATGAGCTCAATGCTTCACATAGGTGAGATTCTCTGTCAGGTTGCGCATGCAGACGTTGGATAGAATTCTCATGCAGTTGTTTGTCAAACACAATCTCTGTCAGGGGGACTGACATTCTACCTCTATGCTTTGTCCTTTTCTGGGCCTTCCATTTATGGTGGAGACAATGTCTAACCACCACCAACCATCTCAATAACTACTTCCTCGGGATCAGGTGAGGCCTGGTCAACTCTGCATCTGCATCTGTAATATGTGGCAATCTTCCTTTGGTTGTCTTTTTCTTCGCTGGACTGCTGTTGGGGGGGGTGACCCAGATGGAGAATATGGATGAGGGTTTGGTGGGGGCGATGGAGACAACACTTGTGAGGGTGAGATGAGAGGTGTTGAGGTGGAAGCATTGGGTGGCGAAGAAATGGAGGCTGTGATACCAGATGGTGAGGTGATGGACTGCGAGAAGGTGACAATGAGGCCACAATACGACAGGTCAGGGAGAAAGGACACGACACAGGTGGAAGTGGCTGAGAGAGGGAGAGAGGCACATGGTGGGCGGTGACAGGTGGAGTGAGGAAATGGGAATAAGGTGGGCCAGAAAGGCACGGAGTGGAAGACACATGGTAGAAGATGGTAAGTGGAGGGAGTTAGAGATGTGACAAAGGGGGGCCCGCTTTAAGCTGCCCATTCCGGACTCCCCCCCCCCCCTCTATTAAAGGCAGAATGGCGCGGGGGGTCGGGAATCCATTCTTAGTCACAGATCCAGGCACCCGAATCCCAACCATTCAATCTTGCACGCTCGTTTTCGGACCACCCCCTCCGCTTTAAATGTATAAAGGTGAGGGGGCTCCAAAATCCAACCTTAGCCGTAGATGTGAGCGCGCAGATCCTGTCTGCCTAGTTTTTTCCAATGCTTAACGAAACGTGCATTTGCACCCCAAAGTTAGGGTAAGTGGGTTTTTACCCCACTTCTTTGCATTTACCACCCAAAGGGGCCTGTCTCTTAGGAAAACACCCCCTTTGCAAGAAATGTTGCTAACATTAGGCTCCATGGGGGATAGAGTCGTCCCTGTGGTGCTCTAAGAACTCCTTTTGCAGCTCCAGTTGCCTTCTGTTGGGTTATGGAGTCGAGCTTAAACACCCTGCTGAAATTACATGCCGATAAGTAAAAACCAACAAAATAAACATACATGCTCCAAGGAGCTTATTTATGTACAGTCCTAAACTAATAAAATCCTTTACATGGGGCTAGGTGAAAGTAAACTTCCACCATAGCCATTCAATTAACTTCCTGAAGGGAAGCCCCTCCAATTTGTCAGTGATGGATAGCAGACGATGCAACCAGGACATCAGAATGGTTACATCCTTTAATTCGCCTCCAAGGGCTGCCGTGGAGATGAAGGTGGGTGGCTCCAAGGAATGAAGGAAATGCCACTCCATGTACTCACTGACAGGCTCATAGAATGAGTGGAAAATTTTGTGAAATGTGTAGCGGAAGGCATGCTCTGCTCCACAGTTGCTCCTACAAGGCTGAACCTCATGGGCAGGCATAGGCGGATGGGAGGTTGAAACAGGATGATTGTCCTTAAATGATGAATGCTTGTTGACAGGCTCTGGGCAGGAAATAACCTGCTCCACTGGTAATTTCTCCTCCTCTTCTTGGCTCTCCCCTGGGCCAGATTTGTATTCATCATAAATAGGGACCATGGGAAAGCTCTACTTTCTTTCATGTCGGTCGGTGTCTTTATAGTGATCAAACATAGGATAAGCTTGTTGCTCATCATCACTAGAATATTCATCAAAAAAAGGTTGCCCTTTATTTATATGATCATCCTCCAGAATAGTGATCCCAACGAGAATATAAATGTCAAAAATATCCATTTCAGGGACAACAGTACCTGCTGGTTTTGGCTGTTCATACATAATATTTTTCTCTTTTATCCTAGGTAAAAATATATCATGAGAAACCCCTTGAAGGAAAAGAGAAGAATGCTCTTCCACAACCATCTCTTATTTAAAAATGGGAAGGTTGGCGTCATCATAAGCAGGGCTACTAGGAACATGTGCTTCAACCCTATACCCATGTGATCCCTCTACTATAGACCACATATGCTCTATAAACTCATAATTTCCACAAAAGGCATGTTGATCTTTATGAACATCTAAAAGAATAGATGCATCTGAAATGATGTCAGATGCTTCCATTCTAGGGATAACATAATTAATATCATTCAACACCTCTATATTTTCATAGCAAATGCTTTCCTCCATAGTAAAAGCTTCATCACAAACATGGTCTTCAGGGCCAGCAGAGGCTTTATGAAGCAAAGAAAACTCCTCACAATAGTTTTCATACAAATACTCAGCTGAAAAGTAATCTTTACAAATGAATTGAAAGCTATATGAAAACCTGTCAAAGAATGGATGCTTCCAGCGGGAAGAGATCGACACCAATCAAGAGAAACTCCCTTTAATGAATACCTACAAAGATTAATCTGGACATCTTCATGCATGATATTAAGTCGATGAATAACTTCATGAAAGTCCAGTAAATTCTCAGCCGGTTCCTCCAAACTCTTTGCGTGAAATTCAAGGAGGAAATTTGCCCATTCGTCTTTATCAGGAAGTGCATTAGGAAAACCAACTATCTAGGAAAAGTCATAGAAATCATACCTTTGAGCTAAGATTTTCTCCATATCGAACCAGTGGAGTCGCCAATCGATCCTCGAATCATGGAGTCGCCAGGTGAAAGATGCATAGCTTCAAATGTGACTGGTCTTTGTTCACCATCAAAGGCTAGATCCTAACATTGTCTTTACCCAAGGGAACTTCTCAAGCTAAGAAAGAAACTGCTGAAACCTTCTCGAAAAAGATCCTCGGGGTCAACTTTCAGGTGCGCTAAAAGTAGCCACAACTGAAATAGTGAAGTGGAAACAATGGAGTCACCACAGTGGAGTCGCGTCAGTGGAGTCACCAGGTACATAGTAGGAATCTCAATAGTTCTGATATTTGATGCACCTTCAGAATCAGCTAATCATTGTCATTCAATCTCAGGGAAGATATTCAACTTTGTCCCCGAAAACGGTGCTAGAAATGTTAGCGTTATAAGTCACTCCTGGATTGCGGCAGAAGAAGAGCCCAATGCCCATCAGTTTTTATCATAGATAATTTAATGGGTGGTCGAATGGATAGAGACCCAGGAAGGTATCGTTTTAACTCAGAAAATTGGGCCTGGTATGTAAAATAATGGAGGTCTTAATCTAACTTCCGTCATTGGGTTGATTATAAAATGAGTAGGTGGAAGACTTGGTAAGGGGAGTGAGCAAGACTGACTATGGCATCAGGCCTTTCGACAGATTGAGGAGGAAAAACTCAGAATACAATATCCTCTTGGTTCAAAGTTTCAAAGGAATTGAAAGGTGATTCGACTAGATCTTCCAATTCCAAATCATTCAGCATTGAGAAAATACAAGAACTGATTAGAAACAATGCAACTATTAGAGTGATCCAACTTACATCATCCTATAACAGTGCAACTCGACTGGATCCTTCAATTCCGAGCTGTTCTAACACAGTGTTAACAAAGAGATGGAAAGAGGCTGACATTCATAAGGCAAGAAGTCTCAAGTGCCAATACATAACCAGAGTAACCAGTGCTTCATCAAACTTTACAATCGAGAGCCCAGCTCAACCATCGACCCATACAAAAATGGAAAAAATGCCTACATAGACTTGGAACTGAGTCAAGCGCTGAAGGCACAATCATGTCATGAGTTCAATGCTTCACGTATGTGAGTTTCTCTATCAGGCTGCACATGTAGACGTTGGACAGACTACCCATGCAGTCGTTTGTCAGACGCAATCTATGTCGGGGTGGACTGACAGTCTGCCTCTATGCTTTGTCCTTTTCTAGGCCTTCCATTTATGGTGGAGACAATGTCTAACCACCACCAACCATCTCAATAACTTCTTCCTCAGGATTAGGTGAGGCCCGGTCAACTCCGCATTGTTAGAAAAATAGGACCGTGGAGCAATAAAATAAAACAAATGCAGAAGCAAAAATAAAGAAGACACACAATACAAGAGAGACACAGATTTACGTGGTTCACCCAGTGTGGGCTACATCCACCAGAGAAATTGCCAGGTCCTTCCTTTATTATTATCTAGCAAATGAAGGGATACAACCTACAGCAAAATCCGCTGTAACTTCCTCTTCTTTCTCTCACAGTCTCTTCTCTCAGAATACAATATTCACTCTCGTACATAGCCGCAATACATTTCCCTCATAAAAGAGGGTTGCCTTCTAGGGCAACAACCCTAACATAATCTCTACCGTTAGATCTGCGACCTTATAATGAACGGTCCAGATTTACAATGAAATTACAATATACTTTTATAAGGCAATTTTTGCTTCGGGGGCTTCGCCCCCGAACCCCC
>ML780255.1:1165371-1177402 GCA_009831015.1 Picea engelmannii
GTATGATTGTTCATTTGTTCATTGCTTATTTATTACTGCTCATTATTGGATAATAATTCTACATTGATATAACATTTGAAGAAAAAGGATTAAAATTACGTTATTACTGATTCACCCCCCCTCTCAGTAATCCAACAATTGGCTCACCAACCTAAATCACATTTATAAAATTACATTATAATTTGAGGGGATTAAAACCAGGGATTACATATTGGCTATTGTACATTATTATTTTTTCACTATCCTTTGTGCACAACACCCTTAAGGTGTTCATACATGTCAAAAATATAGGTTCTATGTCTTTTAATCAACATATAGGATCTTTGGCCTAATATCACATAGGCGTTCCAACCCAAACATATATACATAGACACTATAGCCCCAAAACCATATATACATAGGAAGTTCAACCCAAAACCCATATATACATACGCCCTCTAACAAAAAACATGCACAATGATTTCATAATTCATCATTATTGTGGCAGTTCCAACAAATAATATCTTGTTCCCCTTAGTATTCACAATCAAAGGAAGTGTGCCCCCTTCTCTGCAAGAAGTCTATCAATTTTTACCATTATTTTACCATGGCTCCAATGAACAATCGACCATGAAGTATCAAAGATGAAGCTTTCATAATGCCAACTGCAACCACTTTCATAATTTGTCGATTCTCACGACAATTCCAACCAACAAGATCTCATTCCCCTCAACCTATGCAATCCAAGAAAGTGTTCCCACTTCTCTACAATGTAGTCCCTCAGGATGTATCACTTCTTTTATCAATGCTTCTAGAACACGGTTGGAAGGAAGTTTCAGATTTATGGCTCTAGGAACTCTAGCTGTGATAATGGAATATTCAAACTTTAAAATAGTTGTAAATGTGTTTCTTGCATTGCATCTTAAGCTCCACTTTGCTTCTTTCAAGCTGCAACAAGCCCACTTAAATTTTATCTTCTCTTCTCTTATCTTCTGGAGCTTTCTTTTTTTTCTTTTTTTGTAGCTAGTATTACGTTCATTTTTCCTTTGAATTACACCACCTCTTGGTGTTATTCATTTTTTAGTTGTTCTTGTATGGTTGTCCCATGCTTCAAAAACATTCCACAAGAAATAATTCATCTTATTGTTATTTCATGACACACCCTCGCTATTCTAACCACCATACCTCATGAATTACTAAATTTTGTCTCCCTTTCCATCCTCACCCTCCAAGCTCATGCATCCCCTTCTTTGCTACACAATCCCTCAAGTGATCCATCATTTTCCAAGGTGTTCTTTCAAAATGGGAGCACCAACTCACTACCATAAATTCACTATATGTCCATAACCGATGGTAATCATAGGCTTTCAGTTTCCTAACGGTATACTTCTTCCCGATCTTTCCAACTTCAATAGTCGTCATCTTATCTATATCACACATATACAATCATCATGAAATATCAACATAGGAATTTATTTGTTAATCCAAATTTGTTTCATATAGGAAATCAAGTTTCCCAAGCATGAGATTTATTCACAGAATTTTTGGCTCTTGGAGTATCACACATCGGTCTTCCTTATGGGATTATAACATTGCCATAGCCAATAACATTTTTCCTACAATTTTTATCAACTTTCATTTATCCAAACAATTGTCAGTATTCATGAACATTGTCATCTCATTGCAACATTTGTAATCATCCCATGAAGGTATTTCATTGTTATATTACTCTAAAAATGTAATCACAATTCCAACTATTACTCATACTAAAGGGAATGAAAATATCATTCCTTGCACATGTTGTTGGAAATTGGAATATGTAATGATGACTTGTGTGGTATTCTTGGAATGTTTTAATTTGGAAGGTAATAATGTCCATTGTTATGTAAAATATTTATCCCAGATGCATCTTTAAGTAATATACTCTTGTTACCATTCATTATATAAAAAGGTGAAATTACATTTATCCCACATGTGTTTTGGGATGTAGATCCTCCATACCTCTTGGTATTTAATAGAGGTAAGAGAGACCCATGAGATACATTGAAATGAAGGATCACATAATCATCATATACATTGGAATGATGTGAATATGGAGTGAGATGTGTGGGAGCTCAAGTGTAATATTGGGTATTTATGAAGAGTAAATAAGACAATACCTTCTCATCACGGGGTCTTCACTCATTGAAACTATGACATAGTGCCTTTATTCATGGTATATTAAAGAATACCCCTAAGTTCATTATATATTGATAAATATCTCCCAAAATACTTTTGTTGAACCCCACTCCCAATACATATTTCCAATAAAATAAGCCCCTATTTTTACTAGATAACCCTTTCTATACCCCCTAAAAGTTATAAACCCCTTGAGACCCCAAACCCCCCCAATACGTACTTCTCGTGGATGTTTCCCCATTTTTGGGTTTTACCATGTATATCTGGTGTACTCTCCTTTTTCTCTTATATGTTTCTTATTTTGATTATATCTTTTTGTATGGATAGGAGGCTAGACCAGTAAGGTTCTATTGTTTAATATTATTGTATATATAATCATGTGTATCAATATAATAACATACCATGTTATAATATTGAGACATGAATAAACATACAACAATATTAAACAACATAACCTTACAACAACATATAATCAAAATAAGAAAGACACAAGATAAAAATGAGAGAACACCAAATATATGTTGTAAAACCACAAAATGGGGAAACATATACAAGAAGGCACCGTCTTCTTGATTCTTCATAAATATCCAATCATACACTTCATCTCCCACACATCACAATCCATATTCACATCATTCCAATGTATATGATCACTATGTGATACTTCACTTCAATGTACCTCATGGGTATCTATTACCTCTATTATATACCAAGATGTATGGAGGAATTACATCCCAAAATACATGTCGGATAAATGTAGTTTCACCTCTTTATATAATGAATGGTAACAATAGTGTATTACTTCAAGATGCTTGTGCGATAAATATTTTACATAAGAGTAGACATTACTACCTTCAAAATTAATACATTCCACCAATACCAAACAATTCATCATTACATACTCCAACACTCCCCATTAATGATGACAAGGGATAAGGAACACTTATGTAGGAATATGGCATTACTATACCTTCCAACATTCCCTACAAGAATAAGAAATACAATACCTTCCAAACTAACACATTCCAACATTCCCCATTATTGAATACTAGGGAGAAGGAACACTTATGGAGGAAGATGGAATTACATCAACAATCCCCCTTGATGAAAAATTTCATAATTTCCCATAATATACAAATAATAACACACTTCATGTCATGGATTTGATGAAGATAACAAATTTTCCTCATTGAATTATGAAATTGCACCTGAACCAAGTTGTACGATGAACTCTTGCATAAAATCACGATAGTGTACAAAAACCTTAAATGGACAATACAACATAACATGTGGCTATCAAACAAGAATCACAACCATAACTCAATTGATAGATAAATGAACTCTTGCAGAACACCGCCAATAGTGTTCACAAACCTCAAATGGTCAATACAACAGAACATGTGGAAAGAAAATAGTTGTCCCAACCAACATGAATGGCACAATACTATTGTAGTAGTCTTAATTACATATACAAGAATCCCATATCTATGCATCAAAATGTTTCCAACATAAAATTTTCATAACCAAAGAACTCTACTTAACATTACATTGCAAATACAAGACCCCAATGGTCTATCGATAATAAAATGAGCCCCACAGATAATCATCATGACTTTATAGTAGAATATGGCACTTAATTACATTGCATTATTACTACAATATGTTGATATGAAATGGAATTTCATTACGTTACATGCCCCTTGATTATAACTTCAAACATCCTGGATAAAGTGGTAAATAGTTTCAAACTTTGTTGTTATCAAGGATTAACTGAAGAAAGGAATAATGTAGGAAGTCATTACAACTACAATCAGATTCTTAATAAAGTGCATGAAGAAGACACTTGCAACTTTAAAGAATCAATGTTGAATTAAAATATCAATATGTTTAGAAACTCAAGATAGGAACAATCTGCAGAACCAAGATATCCCACAAATCTTGACAAAAAAACCTATGGATAAAGTGAAGAAAATAGAGAGCTAATATGCACATAAGAACTTCCAAGAGTAAAGAATATAATGATCACGATAAGACCATAAAAATGAAATTTATTTTACACAACAAGGGTCGGCAACAACATATAGAGCGTAAAATATGATCAAAATAAAAAAGATATCACTTGAAAAATCTAGGCATAAATTAACTAAGCCTAAAGCACTAGATGTTTTCTTGCCATCACCATGAGAAAGTACTAGAGATACATGCACTTAAAATTGTCAAAAATATCTTCCACACAAGTAGGTTAGAAAAAACATATTTGGTACAAGAAACAACCTATGCACATATTATTAGAAAAACTAAGAAACAATAATCTAATGTAAAAATAAAAGAAACTAATAATAGATGAAAAATATGAATGTGTTTACCTCTAATGAATACTGGAAGAAATTACCCTCTCGATGGTCTTCCACATGTCAAAAAAGCACTATGGAAATTACCCTAGATATGATAAAATGACCTTCTAACAGGAAAAGCACCCTCCACAACAATCAAAACAACCCTTTGATCAAATAAAAATAGCCTTGTTTGGCCTTTCAATAGAGATAAACCCTCTGACCATTCTAAAATGGTCGAGACATTGAAAAAAATGGATGAAGCTATTGAATCATCAAGGAATTGTTCTAATACTAAGGATGAACTCAACACTAGATAAAGAGATAGACAAAATATGTAATGAGATCATTGTCCAAGAACATGGCATAAGGTTCACTCTTCCATAAAAAAAATGGTAAATAACCCTATGTGGTTGAGGCCATGTGGCATGCTACAGTAAAATCATATTTGCAATATGAATTAGAGAGGCATTCATACACAATGCAGGAAAATAGATCCCATAAGTGAAAACATGCATGCACGGTGCATGAGGAATATGAATCACAATCATGCGGGCATGGTCATACACACAGTGAGTGAAAGCGCTTGGTAAAACTCTCTTATCCATGGTAATATTCCCTCAAACAAATAAATTGGCCTCTCAGATGGTGAATGATCCTTCAATACCTGAAATGCAAGTAAACTTATTCTTTCAATAGGAAAATAATCCCTCAATAAAATAGATCAACCTCCCAAAGATGCAAATTGAACCCTCACACAGATGGATCAACCTCCAAAAATGTAGATTGGCCTTTTCCCTCAAAAAATTGAAAATTACTCCTTGACACCTAGAAAATGCCAAAAAATAGATTCGTACAACAAAAATGCAATCACTCTTACATTGGGCCACTTTTCTGACACTTTATCGAAAACTTTACATCATAAACACGTTGTTCTTCCAACAAAATTCTGAACTCGATTTATTGTCGTTATAATCCTGTTGATCTTTTGATGAACATGATTTAATAACTAGATTGACTCCACTTCTAATGAAATAGTTAGTCGGGCGTCCTATGAAATATTCGTCGGTCTCTCATCGGTCGTCGAACGGCAACTTAAACCCATTTTTGTCATCATAGGAAGGTAGGAACTGCAACAACATAGGTTCTCTCGTTGCTTCAAAAAATTTCTCATTGTAAGAGAAATGACTCTTCATCGAAATGTTCATTGAATGATAAATGACTAAACCATGAAAATTCATTGAAAGAGAAACAATCATTTTTCGAACTATGCATTGAAAGAAAAACAACTAAACCATGAACATTTATTCCAAGAGCAATGACCATTCATCGAACTATTTGATGCAAGCGCAATGACTAAACCATGAAAATTCATTGAAATAGAAATGAGTATTCTCTGAACTATTCATTGCAATAGAAACAAATAAACCATGAACATTCATCGAAGGATAAACCACCATTCTTTGAATGAAAAAATGACTAAACCCAAACGTTCATTGAAAGATCCATGACTCACTGTTGAAATCTTCGTCAAAATAAAAATGACTAATCCTGAAAATTCATCAAAAGAGCAATGACTAAATCATAATCATTCGTCGATAGAAAAAAGACCCTTCATCGAAAGAACAACGACCATTCCTTCGAGTAAATTTGAACCATCATATAAAGAGAAATGACAATGTCGTCGAAATTTCGATGGATATTGTATAAAATTTAAATATATATATATGGAAAATATAGGCCATGACGTGGTAGAGGAAACATCGTTGGGTGCGGTAAGTGAGATTATTTGTTGCAGGTCGAATGACAATCAACTAACAATCACTGAAAGGATCAATGAAGATCTATTGCCAAATGATTTCATATAGGAAGAGGTCATGACTGTTGATCACCAGTGGGATCAACGGTCTACACTATTGTGAATCTTGAGAGTTTTAGGTTGTTGAGAAGGGAGTGTAATCCCGACATCCCAAGACTGAGATATGAGATAGTCATCTAGTATAGGAGTACATATCAACGACATTAAGAGAGAAACAATGGAGGTGTTGAATGTGGAATAATATGGATCGTCATATTAATCTATGCCACATCATGATTGTGGATCTAGCTCAATATTCTTATGGTCAAAACTAGAACTAGAAGTGGAAGAACCATCATTGATCACTATAAAGATCAACGGTGATACGAGATTCAATGATATCATGGATCATTTAGATCCAACTATCTATCAGGAGAGGAGATCAAGGGTTTTCATTGAACGTGCATTGATAAAGCGCTTGGGATTTAAGACAGAGGAGATCATTTGTGCAATGGTTTATTCAAACCACCCTTGAACATGTAGTTGAGACTTGTGGAATGTTGGTCCTCCATACAATGGTTTTATAAACCATTATTCGTCCATTTGTAGGGTTACATAGATGTATTGTTGGTTTATGCAGTATATCAATGGCATATGATCAACGCACACCACAGAGTAATGCACCAATTAAGACACAGGCCTCAACCCATGTTATAGTCATGTGGGTTGAAGAGAGGAAACATGGTGTGATATTATTCACAAAGATACCCGCCACCTCAATATCCTAGCCATGATTCAAACCTATGCACTTAAGCCTTTGGTCCTTGGTGTTGTTCGTGTGAGTAAAAGGAGCTTGCAATGGTTCTGAAATATAGAGACATGTTAATGGTGAATTTTCTATGAACTTCACAAGAGGATGAAATTAAAGGGATTCTAATAATGTTGGCTTCAAAATGAACCAGGGTATGTATGATGGTAGTTGATATTGTAGCGATTTATTGAGTCTATTTTCATGGGAAAAAGAAACCATAGGTCATAGGATCGAAATCAGTCATCCTAAGGACCTAGATATTGGTATTAACAAATAAGTCCATGTATATGTTGAATTTGTGTAGGTGATAGTATTTGTTGTAGGTTGAATGATGATCGACCATCGATCATTGAAAGTATCGACAATGATCTATTGTCAAATTATATCATATATGAAGAGTCCATGACTAGTGATCACCAACGAGATCAATGGTCTAGATTATTGTGAATCTCATGATTTTTGGGTTGTTGAAAAGGGCGTGGAATCCTAACATCCTGAGACCGAGATACGTGGCAGTCATCTAGTAGGCATACTAGTTTTTTCATACTAGTACTAGGCATCTATTTTAGGACTTATCCTGGAAATCAATATGGAATTTTCTAGAAGATATTGGAAAAAAACAACTATGAGCATAAATCAACATGCTTAAAGCTTGTTTTTTCTACCAAGCAAGTGCTGTTTTTTGAATTTTTGTATGTACCTATATCACTGTCATTCATGGAAATATTTTAATATATATTGTCCCATTTCCTTTGAAAATAAAATAAAATAAAGGCCATTAATAATTTTTGAGTTTTATGTAGGTAGTGTTGTTCCTGAGATGATTTTTGGCTAGGGAATTATGTCAAGGAATTCATAATTATTTTCAATTAGTTCATACAAATAAATAACAAACAAGATGCATTTTATGACTACTTTTTGGGATTACAAGTTTTAGTATAACTAGTGCACTGGTTGGGACCCCACAAAACAACAAGAATTCAAAACCATTCAAACTTGCCTGAGATATTACTTATCCCCCAAGGAAATTCAATGATATATCCAAGTTCAGACCATTTCAATTCCTAGTCCCCATTAAAATATGAAAGTATTGTACTCAATGGGACATTTTCAACCCACCCCCATCAAGAAGCCCAACCTGTCTAGTGGTGGAAACAAGGAAAGCACCCTTGGTGACACTACAATTAGTAACTGTATATTTGATGCTATAAATGGAAAAGTAAAAAAAAAATAAAGAACATTTTTCCTTGCATTAAAAAATATATATTCACACCAGAGTATCCACGGTTTCATTTCCTTGTGATCAAATAAAATGTTACTTGCCTGATATTAGCATGGAAAAAAAATAATAACATACTAAATGATTGATAATGTAAATTAACTAAACCTAATTTATCTTAGTTCTTCACAATTGAACGTTTCCAATGGATTAAATACCTGCAAACATATTACCACGAGTTAAATGATAAGAATGTGTTTATCCATTTTTCTATATATGCTTTGATGCAAAAGAAATTTCTAGTTACCTCTATATTCTATAACACAAGTCCATCATGTAGTGAGTGTATTCTTTCCTTATGCTACATTGTGATGAGGTATGTATATTTCTCCTTGTCAAAGACCTAAAATTCCGAAATTAAAAAAAAAAAAAATTATTATATCATTTATTCAACCATAACAATCTATTTTACTTAAGTTCCTCCATAACTTCTCGCCACCTAAGTTATATTTGTTTTATACTAATTGCGAGTCGAGAAACTCCATACTTAACAATATTTTTTGAGGTTATCCTAAGTCCTATTCCATAAGAATTACTAATTTGATAACCTATATACATATATGATAAGTTTCCATATTATGAGGTTATTCATATTTTGACTTGAGGAATAACATGATTATTTCTGTAGGTCTAACATGATTATTTAATTCTCAAACCCTCCTATAGTTAACACCGATATTTGATACAAGCTCCTTGTTATCATAGTGTTTGAATTTTATATTATGTGATCCTTGTTAATCATCCTCATATAAATTTTCACCCCAAGGTATATCGTTTTCCTGTTACACATTACTTTTCATATGTATTCATTTTTGGTTTATTTGGACGCTAGCTCTTAATAAAAAACATTAGTATGGGATTTGATATGCATTAATACTAACTCTATCATATCATGCAATGGATAAAATTTGGCACACAATGAGTTGTTATAACATTCTATGAGGTTATTAAACCCATATGGGTACCATCCTTTATTGCATTTTCCACCAACTTCTCTTCCTTTAGCCAGCATGTCTTGCAATTTTTCGTGAACCACCTATAGTTACCATCTCAAGACGAGATTTCCTTGGTGTTTTTCCTGAGGTTGTACACACGTAGGGTCTTTTTTGTTCCAAGTGTTACGGTATTGGGTTGAATCCATAACCATTCTGACCTTTCCCGGGTTTGGCTCATTTCACACTTCATGGTTTTGTTTCTCTGCTCTGCGTCTTACTCTGAGAGGTTCTCATAGTGTTGAGTGTTTTCATTGTGTGAGTACTCAACGGTCATGGAACTATTGGGTTTCTTATGGTTGCATCGTCATGGAAAACATAGTTACCAACTTAATGAGAACTCCACAAAGTTCTCATTTTTAGGTGGTTTTTCGATATTTCAAATTTTCTGATCCACAATATTTCCACATTGTTTTTTTAAATTCTTATTTTTCATCTATTTTCAAAATTTTTAATTTTTTTTTATTCAATGACGTTTTTAGTCATTTTTTCATGCTTCTTTCAATATTAAAAATATTTTTTACCACTTGCTTTTTTTAAGTTAATTTTTTTCATATAATTTTGCCTCAATTAATTTATTGTTCCATACTTTTTAAATATAGTGGAAAACATCATTTTTAACACATTGTTTACCTTTACTTCAATACATCAAAAAAAATTGTAGTTAAATAACACTATTTTTTAATATTTAGCAAAAAATACACATTTTATAGTCATATATAATAAAAAAAACTATATATTTTGGTACATATTCCTTAAAATAACATGTCAAATAAAGCATTTTTATGGACATAATTGAACAAAAAAAATTCAAAATGTTATAAAAAAAATCGTTTTCTTTCATATTTTTATACATTTGAAGTAAAAAATGACAACATTTAATAAAATTTTCCAATGTATAATGATTCACATACAAATAAAATGAAAAAGAAAACAATAAAAATAATCATCACAAAACAACAATAGATACATTTTTATTCTTATTTTAAATCCGAAAGTAAAAAAATTACAATTATAGCTCAAAAAAAATTTACAAAATTGAGCATCGTCTTCAAGGGAATATTAAAACTAATCAACAATATCATATATCCCAAATTCCTCACTCTCAATAGACACATTATAATCTTCTTCGACATCAGTTTTTGCTTCCATTGTGTCATTGTGTTCTTCCATTGGCTATTTGATATCCACAAGTTCTCCAAAGTAATCCTTTTCGATCATTCATCCAATAATGGTACTTGAGGTTCCTTTGAAAATTTTTCCACCTTTGATTCGCTAAAATCCCCTTTCCTCAATCCAACTTCTTGCATTTTATTTGGAAGAGATGGAATAACATTAATTCTTTGTTGAATACAACTACATTACATTGGGTCACTTTCAATGGCTATGCAATTCCTTCCTTTCTGTAAGCAACATGCTAATGTTATACCTAATCACCAAATAAAAAATAAATAATGAAGTTAGATACTATAAAAAGACATAAATTAAAAATAATATAAGATTGAAGTATGATTTCATAAATATTAGATCTCAATTCTTACCTAAACCCAAGAACAAATCCAAAACCCAATCTCCTTCATTTGAAAATGTATCTATAAGATAATTAATTAATGCTTGTGTTTTTTGATAAATGTTAACCATCCCTCCTTTAAAATATTTTTCCTCATATAATATCTTTCTAACCACAACATTGTATACCAATATACAACTAGGAGTCTCTCCATCCTTTGCATTGACAAGAGTAGAATTATGAGAATCATGTGTTGTCTAGGTTGTAAGATGTATACTCTCAAAATCACGTTTAAATTATTCTCTATTGGATCTCTAAATATTAGGCTTGTGCATGTAACATAAATAAGTGAAAATTCAATTAACTTGTGAATTAATAAAATTGTTTTCTAATCTTAATTGATAAACATACACTTTCAATATCTTACCCAATAAACTACATCATTGTATTTTCTTTCCCCTTGAAGCTTTATTGTACTAATCTTTGTTGTGTGTTTGAATGAAATACTAGAAATATCCAAAATGGTGATTTTGTAACTTTCGTAAATACAATAACCACTTTATTGAAATCTTAGTAAGTATAAGGCTAAATATCATATCCAATGTTTTGGATATTATAACCATGAGGCATATATGCAATAACTAGGGAGTATTCCTTTTTAGGAACAATATTTTCAAGTTGTTCACAACCACCTAATATAAATTTATATTGAACAGTGTCGAGCCCATTCCAAATGTAGTTATCAAGGGTGTCATCAAGTTGAGCATTTTGAACACGTCGCCTTCTTTCTCTTTCAAACTTGTCTTTTTGAAAAAAACTTGTGAAAGTTTTAGGTACGCCATATGCATTCTTCTTTGGCATATTTAATGAAACAAACAAACATATAGTTATATATATAAATATTAAAATAGAAATAAATTAACTTACAAACAAATAATTTAATTGTAATAAATCAACATACCTTTTTGAATGCAACAAAAAAATGTTTCAATATTGTTGAAGAGCTTGAATCTAGATAGTTGAGTTTAACATTATCCCAACTTTATTCATTCAACATCTTGACCATTTCCTCTTGTATTCTCATATACACCTTGTGAATAAATAAATAAAATGGTAATTTTATAATGATATATATAACAAAATACTTAGAA
>ML780255.1:1197084-1216578 GCA_009831015.1 Picea engelmannii
CTATTCTAACCACCATACCTCATGAATTACTAAATTTTGTCTCCCTTTCCATCCTCACCCTCCAAGCTCATGCATCCCCTTCTTTGCTACACAATCCCTCAAGTGATCCATCATTTTCCAAGGTGTTCTTTCAAAATGGGAGCACCAACTCACTACCATAAATTCACTATATGTCCATAACCGATGGTAATCATAGGCTTTCAGTTTCCTAACGGTATACTTCTTCCCGATCTTTCCAACTTCAATAGTCGTCATCTTATCTATATCACACATATACAATCATCATGAAATATCAACATAGGAATTTATTTGTTAATCCAAATTTGTTTCATATAGGAAATCAAGTTTCCCAAGCATGAGATTTATTCACAGAATTTTTGGCTCTTGGAGTATCACACATCGGTCTTCCTTATGGGATTATAACATTGCCATAGCCAATAACATTTTTCCTACAATTTTTATCAACTTTCATTTATCCAAACAATTGTCAGTATTCATGAACATTGTCATCTCATTGCAACATTTGTAATCATCCCATGAAGGTATTTCATTGTTATATTACTCTAAAAATGTAATCACAATTCCAACTATTACTCATACTAAAGGGAATGAAAATATCATTCCTTGCACATGTTGTTGGAAATTGGAATATGTAATGATGACTTGTGTGGTATTCTTGGAATGTTTTAATTTGGAAGGTAATAATGTCCATTGTTATGTAAAATATTTATCCCAGATGCATCTTTAAGTAATATACTCTTGTTACCATTCATTATATAAAAAGGTGAAATTACATTTATCCCACATGTGTTTTGGGATGTAGATCCTCCATACCTCTTGGTATTTAATAGAGGTAAGAGAGACCCATGAGATACATTGAAATGAAGGATCACATAATCATCATATACATTGGAATGATGTGAATATGGAGTGAGATGTGTGGGAGCTCAAGTGTAATATTGGGTATTTATGAAGAGTAAATAAGACAATACCTTCTCATCACGGGGTCTTCACTCATTGAAACTATGACATAGTGCCTTTATTCATGGTATATTAAAGAATACCCCTAAGTTCATTATATATTGATAAATATCTCCCAAAATACTTTTGTTGAACCCCACTCCCAATACATATTTCCAATAAAATAAGCCCCTATTTTTACTAGATAACCCTTTCTATACCCCCTAAAAGTTATAAACCCCTTGAGACCCCAAACCCCCCCAATACGTACTTCTCGTGGATGTTTCCCCATTTTTGGGTTTTACCATGTATATCTGGTGTACTCTCCTTTTTCTCTTATATGTTTCTTATTTTGATTATATCTTTTTGTATGGATAGGAGGCTAGACCAGTAAGGTTCTATTGTTTAATATTATTGTATATATAATCATGTGTATCAATATAATAACATACCATGTTATAATATTGAGACATGAATAAACATACAACAATATTAAACAACATAACCTTACAACAACATATAATCAAAATAAGAAAGACACAAGATAAAAATGAGAGAACACCAAATATATGTTGTAAAACCACAAAATGGGGAAACATATACAAGAAGGCACCGTCTTCTTGATTCTTCATAAATATCCAATCATACACTTCATCTCCCACACATCACAATCCATATTCACATCATTCCAATGTATATGATCACTATGTGATACTTCACTTCAATGTACCTCATGGGTATCTATTACCTCTATTATATACCAAGATGTATGGAGGAATTACATCCCAAAATACATGTCGGATAAATGTAGTTTCACCTCTTTATATAATGAATGGTAACAATAGTGTATTACTTCAAGATGCTTGTGCGATAAATATTTTACATAAGAGTAGACATTACTACCTTCAAAATTAATACATTCCACCAATACCAAACAATTCATCATTACATACTCCAACACTCCCCATTAATGATGACAAGGGATAAGGAACACTTATGTAGGAATATGGCATTACTATACCTTCCAACATTCCCTACAAGAATAAGAAATACAATACCTTCCAAACTAACACATTCCAACATTCCCCATTATTGAATACTAGGGAGAAGGAACACTTATGGAGGAAGATGGAATTACATCAACAATCCCCCTTGATGAAAAATTTCATAATTTCCCATAATATACAAATAATAACACACTTCATGTCATGGATTTGATGAAGATAACAAATTTTCCTCATTGAATTATGAAATTGCACCTGAACCAAGTTGTACGATGAACTCTTGCATAAAATCACGATAGTGTACAAAAACCTTAAATGGACAATACAACATAACATGTGGCTATCAAACAAGAATCACAACCATAACTCAATTGATAGATAAATGAACTCTTGCAGAACACCGCCAATAGTGTTCACAAACCTCAAATGGTCAATACAACAGAACATGTGGAAAGAAAATAGTTGTCCCAACCAACATGAATGGCACAATACTATTGTAGTAGTCTTAATTACATATACAAGAATCCCATATCTATGCATCAAAATGTTTCCAACATAAAATTTTCATAACCAAAGAACTCTACTTAACATTACATTGCAAATACAAGACCCCAATGGTCTATCGATAATAAAATGAGCCCCACAGATAATCATCATGACTTTATAGTAGAATATGGCACTTAATTACATTGCATTATTACTACAATATGTTGATATGAAATGGAATTTCATTACGTTACATGCCCCTTGATTATAACTTCAAACATCCTGGATAAAGTGGTAAATAGTTTCAAACTTTGTTGTTATCAAGGATTAACTGAAGAAAGGAATAATGTAGGAAGTCATTACAACTACAATCAGATTCTTAATAAAGTGCATGAAGAAGACACTTGCAACTTTAAAGAATCAATGTTGAATTAAAATATCAATATGTTTAGAAACTCAAGATAGGAACAATCTGCAGAACCAAGATATCCCACAAATCTTGACAAAAAAACCTATGGATAAAGTGAAGAAAATAGAGAGCTAATATGCACATAAGAACTTCCAAGAGTAAAGAATATAATGATCACGATAAGACCATAAAAATGAAATTTATTTTACACAACAAGGGTCGGCAACAACATATAGAGCGTAAAATATGATCAAAATAAAAAAGATATCACTTGAAAAATCTAGGCATAAATTAACTAAGCCTAAAGCACTAGATGTTTTCTTGCCATCACCATGAGAAAGTACTAGAGATACATGCACTTAAAATTGTCAAAAATATCTTCCACACAAGTAGGTTAGAAAAAACATATTTGGTACAAGAAACAACCTATGCACATATTATTAGAAAAACTAAGAAACAATAATCTAATGTAAAAATAAAAGAAACTAATAATAGATGAAAAATATGAATGTGTTTACCTCTAATGAATACTGGAAGAAATTACCCTCTCGATGGTCTTCCACATGTCAAAAAAGCACTATGGAAATTACCCTAGATATGATAAAATGACCTTCTAACAGGAAAAGCACCCTCCACAACAATCAAAACAACCCTTTGATCAAATAAAAATAGCCTTGTTTGGCCTTTCAATAGAGATAAACCCTCTGACCATTCTAAAATGGTCGAGACATTGAAAAAAATGGATGAAGCTATTGAATCATCAAGGAATTGTTCTAATACTAAGGATGAACTCAACACTAGATAAAGAGATAGACAAAATATGTAATGAGATCATTGTCCAAGAACATGGCATAAGGTTCACTCTTCCATAAAAAAAATGGTAAATAACCCTATGTGGTTGAGGCCATGTGGCATGCTACAGTAAAATCATATTTGCAATATGAATTAGAGAGGCATTCATACACAATGCAGGAAAATAGATCCCATAAGTGAAAACATGCATGCACGGTGCATGAGGAATATGAATCACAATCATGCGGGCATGGTCATACACACAGTGAGTGAAAGCGCTTGGTAAAACTCTCTTATCCATGGTAATATTCCCTCAAACAAATAAATTGGCCTCTCAGATGGTGAATGATCCTTCAATACCTGAAATGCAAGTAAACTTATTCTTTCAATAGGAAAATAATCCCTCAATAAAATAGATCAACCTCCCAAAGATGCAAATTGAACCCTCACACAGATGGATCAACCTCCAAAAATGTAGATTGGCCTTTTCCCTCAAAAAATTGAAAATTACTCCTTGACACCTAGAAAATGCCAAAAAATAGATTCGTACAACAAAAATGCAATCACTCTTACATTGGGCCACTTTTCTGACACTTTATCGAAAACTTTACATCATAAACACGTTGTTCTTCCAACAAAATTCTGAACTCGATTTATTGTCGTTATAATCCTGTTGATCTTTTGATGAACATGATTTAATAACTAGATTGACTCCACTTCTAATGAAATAGTTAGTCGGGCGTCCTATGAAATATTCGTCGGTCTCTCATCGGTCGTCGAACGGCAACTTAAACCCATTTTTGTCATCATAGGAAGGTAGGAACTGCAACAACATAGGTTCTCTCGTTGCTTCAAAAAATTTCTCATTGTAAGAGAAATGACTCTTCATCGAAATGTTCATTGAATGATAAATGACTAAACCATGAAAATTCATTGAAAGAGAAACAATCATTTTTCGAACTATGCATTGAAAGAAAAACAACTAAACCATGAACATTTATTCCAAGAGCAATGACCATTCATCGAACTATTTGATGCAAGCGCAATGACTAAACCATGAAAATTCATTGAAATAGAAATGAGTATTCTCTGAACTATTCATTGCAATAGAAACAAATAAACCATGAACATTCATCGAAGGATAAACCACCATTCTTTGAATGAAAAAATGACTAAACCCAAACGTTCATTGAAAGATCCATGACTCACTGTTGAAATCTTCGTCAAAATAAAAATGACTAATCCTGAAAATTCATCAAAAGAGCAATGACTAAATCATAATCATTCGTCGATAGAAAAAAGACCCTTCATCGAAAGAACAACGACCATTCCTTCGAGTAAATTTGAACCATCATATAAAGAGAAATGACAATGTCGTCGAAATTTCGATGGATATTGTATAAAATTTAAATATATATATATGGAAAATATAGGCCATGACGTGGTAGAGGAAACATCGTTGGGTGCGGTAAGTGAGATTATTTGTTGCAGGTCGAATGACAATCAACTAACAATCACTGAAAGGATCAATGAAGATCTATTGCCAAATGATTTCATATAGGAAGAGGTCATGACTGTTGATCACCAGTGGGATCAACGGTCTACACTATTGTGAATCTTGAGAGTTTTAGGTTGTTGAGAAGGGAGTGTAATCCCGACATCCCAAGACTGAGATATGAGATAGTCATCTAGTATAGGAGTACATATCAACGACATTAAGAGAGAAACAATGGAGGTGTTGAATGTGGAATAATATGGATCGTCATATTAATCTATGCCACATCATGATTGTGGATCTAGCTCAATATTCTTATGGTCAAAACTAGAACTAGAAGTGGAAGAACCATCATTGATCACTATAAAGATCAACGGTGATACGAGATTCAATGATATCATGGATCATTTAGATCCAACTATCTATCAGGAGAGGAGATCAAGGGTTTTCATTGAACGTGCATTGATAAAGCGCTTGGGATTTAAGACAGAGGAGATCATTTGTGCAATGGTTTATTCAAACCACCCTTGAACATGTAGTTGAGACTTGTGGAATGTTGGTCCTCCATACAATGGTTTTATAAACCATTATTCGTCCATTTGTAGGGTTACATAGATGTATTGTTGGTTTATGCAGTATATCAATGGCATATGATCAACGCACACCACAGAGTAATGCACCAATTAAGACACAGGCCTCAACCCATGTTATAGTCATGTGGGTTGAAGAGAGGAAACATGGTGTGATATTATTCACAAAGATACCCGCCACCTCAATATCCTAGCCATGATTCAAACCTATGCACTTAAGCCTTTGGTCCTTGGTGTTGTTCGTGTGAGTAAAAGGAGCTTGCAATGGTTCTGAAATATAGAGACATGTTAATGGTGAATTTTCTATGAACTTCACAAGAGGATGAAATTAAAGGGATTCTAATAATGTTGGCTTCAAAATGAACCAGGGTATGTATGATGGTAGTTGATATTGTAGCGATTTATTGAGTCTATTTTCATGGGAAAAAGAAACCATAGGTCATAGGATCGAAATCAGTCATCCTAAGGACCTAGATATTGGTATTAACAAATAAGTCCATGTATATGTTGAATTTGTGTAGGTGATAGTATTTGTTGTAGGTTGAATGATGATCGACCATCGATCATTGAAAGTATCGACAATGATCTATTGTCAAATTATATCATATATGAAGAGTCCATGACTAGTGATCACCAACGAGATCAATGGTCTAGATTATTGTGAATCTCATGATTTTTGGGTTGTTGAAAAGGGCGTGGAATCCTAACATCCTGAGACCGAGATACGTGGCAGTCATCTAGTAGGCATACTAGTTTTTTCATACTAGTACTAGGCATCTATTTTAGGACTTATCCTGGAAATCAATATGGAATTTTCTAGAAGATATTGGAAAAAAACAACTATGAGCATAAATCAACATGCTTAAAGCTTGTTTTTTCTACCAAGCAAGTGCTGTTTTTTGAATTTTTGTATGTACCTATATCACTGTCATTCATGGAAATATTTTAATATATATTGTCCCATTTCCTTTGAAAATAAAATAAAATAAAGGCCATTAATAATTTTTGAGTTTTATGTAGGTAGTGTTGTTCCTGAGATGATTTTTGGCTAGGGAATTATGTCAAGGAATTCATAATTATTTTCAATTAGTTCATACAAATAAATAACAAACAAGATGCATTTTATGACTACTTTTTGGGATTACAAGTTTTAGTATAACTAGTGCACTGGTTGGGACCCCACAAAACAACAAGAATTCAAAACCATTCAAACTTGCCTGAGATATTACTTATCCCCCAAGGAAATTCAATGATATATCCAAGTTCAGACCATTTCAATTCCTAGTCCCCATTAAAATATGAAAGTATTGTACTCAATGGGACATTTTCAACCCACCCCCATCAAGAAGCCCAACCTGTCTAGTGGTGGAAACAAGGAAAGCACCCTTGGTGACACTACAATTAGTAACTGTATATTTGATGCTATAAATGGAAAAGTAAAAAAAAAATAAAGAACATTTTTCCTTGCATTAAAAAATATATATTCACACCAGAGTATCCACGGTTTCATTTCCTTGTGATCAAATAAAATGTTACTTGCCTGATATTAGCATGGAAAAAAAATAATAACATACTAAATGATTGATAATGTAAATTAACTAAACCTAATTTATCTTAGTTCTTCACAATTGAACGTTTCCAATGGATTAAATACCTGCAAACATATTACCACGAGTTAAATGATAAGAATGTGTTTATCCATTTTTCTATATATGCTTTGATGCAAAAGAAATTTCTAGTTACCTCTATATTCTATAACACAAGTCCATCATGTAGTGAGTGTATTCTTTCCTTATGCTACATTGTGATGAGGTATGTATATTTCTCCTTGTCAAAGACCTAAAATTCCGAAATTAAAAAAAAAAAAAATTATTATATCATTTATTCAACCATAACAATCTATTTTACTTAAGTTCCTCCATAACTTCTCGCCACCTAAGTTATATTTGTTTTATACTAATTGCGAGTCGAGAAACTCCATACTTAACAATATTTTTTGAGGTTATCCTAAGTCCTATTCCATAAGAATTACTAATTTGATAACCTATATACATATATGATAAGTTTCCATATTATGAGGTTATTCATATTTTGACTTGAGGAATAACATGATTATTTCTGTAGGTCTAACATGATTATTTAATTCTCAAACCCTCCTATAGTTAACACCGATATTTGATACAAGCTCCTTGTTATCATAGTGTTTGAATTTTATATTATGTGATCCTTGTTAATCATCCTCATATAAATTTTCACCCCAAGGTATATCGTTTTCCTGTTACACATTACTTTTCATATGTATTCATTTTTGGTTTATTTGGACGCTAGCTCTTAATAAAAAACATTAGTATGGGATTTGATATGCATTAATACTAACTCTATCATATCATGCAATGGATAAAATTTGGCACACAATGAGTTGTTATAACATTCTATGAGGTTATTAAACCCATATGGGTACCATCCTTTATTGCATTTTCCACCAACTTCTCTTCCTTTAGCCAGCATGTCTTGCAATTTTTCGTGAACCACCTATAGTTACCATCTCAAGACGAGATTTCCTTGGTGTTTTTCCTGAGGTTGTACACACGTAGGGTCTTTTTTGTTCCAAGTGTTACGGTATTGGGTTGAATCCATAACCATTCTGACCTTTCCCGGGTTTGGCTCATTTCACACTTCATGGTTTTGTTTCTCTGCTCTGCGTCTTACTCTGAGAGGTTCTCATAGTGTTGAGTGTTTTCATTGTGTGAGTACTCAACGGTCATGGAACTATTGGGTTTCTTATGGTTGCATCGTCATGGAAAACATAGTTACCAACTTAATGAGAACTCCACAAAGTTCTCATTTTTAGGTGGTTTTTCGATATTTCAAATTTTCTGATCCACAATATTTCCACATTGTTTTTTTAAATTCTTATTTTTCATCTATTTTCAAAATTTTTAATTTTTTTTTATTCAATGACGTTTTTAGTCATTTTTTCATGCTTCTTTCAATATTAAAAATATTTTTTACCACTTGCTTTTTTTAAGTTAATTTTTTTCATATAATTTTGCCTCAATTAATTTATTGTTCCATACTTTTTAAATATAGTGGAAAACATCATTTTTAACACATTGTTTACCTTTACTTCAATACATCAAAAAAAATTGTAGTTAAATAACACTATTTTTTAATATTTAGCAAAAAATACACATTTTATAGTCATATATAATAAAAAAAACTATATATTTTGGTACATATTCCTTAAAATAACATGTCAAATAAAGCATTTTTATGGACATAATTGAACAAAAAAAATTCAAAATGTTATAAAAAAAATCGTTTTCTTTCATATTTTTATACATTTGAAGTAAAAAATGACAACATTTAATAAAATTTTCCAATGTATAATGATTCACATACAAATAAAATGAAAAAGAAAACAATAAAAATAATCATCACAAAACAACAATAGATACATTTTTATTCTTATTTTAAATCCGAAAGTAAAAAAATTACAATTATAGCTCAAAAAAAATTTACAAAATTGAGCATCGTCTTCAAGGGAATATTAAAACTAATCAACAATATCATATATCCCAAATTCCTCACTCTCAATAGACACATTATAATCTTCTTCGACATCAGTTTTTGCTTCCATTGTGTCATTGTGTTCTTCCATTGGCTATTTGATATCCACAAGTTCTCCAAAGTAATCCTTTTCGATCATTCATCCAATAATGGTACTTGAGGTTCCTTTGAAAATTTTTCCACCTTTGATTCGCTAAAATCCCCTTTCCTCAATCCAACTTCTTGCATTTTATTTGGAAGAGATGGAATAACATTAATTCTTTGTTGAATACAACTACATTACATTGGGTCACTTTCAATGGCTATGCAATTCCTTCCTTTCTGTAAGCAACATGCTAATGTTATACCTAATCACCAAATAAAAAATAAATAATGAAGTTAGATACTATAAAAAGACATAAATTAAAAATAATATAAGATTGAAGTATGATTTCATAAATATTAGATCTCAATTCTTACCTAAACCCAAGAACAAATCCAAAACCCAATCTCCTTCATTTGAAAATGTATCTATAAGATAATTAATTAATGCTTGTGTTTTTTGATAAATGTTAACCATCCCTCCTTTAAAATATTTTTCCTCATATAATATCTTTCTAACCACAACATTGTATACCAATATACAACTAGGAGTCTCTCCATCCTTTGCATTGACAAGAGTAGAATTATGAGAATCATGTGTTGTCTAGGTTGTAAGATGTATACTCTCAAAATCACGTTTAAATTATTCTCTATTGGATCTCTAAATATTAGGCTTGTGCATGTAACATAAATAAGTGAAAATTCAATTAACTTGTGAATTAATAAAATTGTTTTCTAATCTTAATTGATAAACATACACTTTCAATATCTTACCCAATAAACTACATCATTGTATTTTCTTTCCCCTTGAAGCTTTATTGTACTAATCTTTGTTGTGTGTTTGAATGAAATACTAGAAATATCCAAAATGGTGATTTTGTAACTTTCGTAAATACAATAACCACTTTATTGAAATCTTAGTAAGTATAAGGCTAAATATCATATCCAATGTTTTGGATATTATAACCATGAGGCATATATGCAATAACTAGGGAGTATTCCTTTTTAGGAACAATATTTTCAAGTTGTTCACAACCACCTAATATAAATTTATATTGAACAGTGTCGAGCCCATTCCAAATGTAGTTATCAAGGGTGTCATCAAGTTGAGCATTTTGAACACGTCGCCTTCTTTCTCTTTCAAACTTGTCTTTTTGAAAAAAACTTGTGAAAGTTTTAGGTACGCCATATGCATTCTTCTTTGGCATATTTAATGAAACAAACAAACATATAGTTATATATATAAATATTAAAATAGAAATAAATTAACTTACAAACAAATAATTTAATTGTAATAAATCAACATACCTTTTTGAATGCAACAAAAAAATGTTTCAATATTGTTGAAGAGCTTGAATCTAGATAGTTGAGTTTAACATTATCCCAACTTTATTCATTCAACATCTTGACCATTTCCTCTTGTATTCTCATATACACCTTGTGAATAAATAAATAAAATGGTAATTTTATAATGATATATATAACAAAATACTTAGAATATTGATATGTTAAATTGAAAAAAATAATTTTCTTGTCCTAACATAAATAAAAGTAACTCAAAAAACATACTTTTTAAATTCATCACACATTTCTTCCATTGACAATTCTCCCAACCTAACACATGATAATATAGTTATGATAATTTTATCATACTTTACTCCTTGTATTGATCTCCAAGGTGTTATAGTCATATCATCTGAAATATTTTTTATGTTAGGACCTATCTTGTGCCACATATCAATGGTTTAGCCTTCTTAAATCTCTGATTTTTTATACTAACATTTTCCCATAGGGTGAAGATATCATCTATCAAATCCCATACCTTTCCATTTCTAAATCCCAATTCAAAATATCTATCAAGATCTCTAAATATATCACACCCTTTGTGATTTATTTCTTTTGTATCTTCATCATCAAGTGGGAATCCTATTTCCATACAACATTGCTTCTGAAACTTGATATCAACATTTGATCTCTCCCCACGACATATTTCAAAAAAATCATGATGGATAAATCTCACCCTTTGAATGAAAGTCATAGAAATTATGTACTCATTGTCTGTGTTATGATCCCATTCCAATAAATTTTCTTTTGAATCTGTTAAAATGACATAAATTATGCATTTTATTGTCTCAAAAAGAGGATTATTGGGATATTCTTGCATCAATTCACTTCTAGCCTATGAAGAATTATTTCCTCTAATCACATAATATTTGTAGTCAAAACATTTTGATCTATCGAATTATTCCCTTGTAGGAACTTTCATTGGGTCAACAATAACTACATAGTCAACCACATGTGCATATGGATTATATCTAATCAATGCTTTCAAATTGTGAATATTCAAGTGATGCGGTTTTCTAATTTGATATTTTTCTTTTCCTTTTGTGGGTTTATAAAGTTGTTTCAAATTCAACTGAAATGTGTGGCCGTCATGAACTAAGCTATCCATCCTCATTCTATTTGGAATGACATTTTGTGTTTTTTTCATAATATCATCATGTTATAGTTTAAAAATACCTTGCCTATGCATACAAGACATTGGCCTTTCCACTTACATTCTTTTCAAAAATACTACTGAGGATTCTTCTTAAAAACCCATTTTTTGGAAAATGTGCACGCCCTACTGAGCTAATAGCCTATGTACATAGGTGTGATGAATACTAGTTATCATGTGTACATACACAAGATGCATACTAGTTATCCCATGTTTACCTCCAAAAATTGAAAAAAATATAAAATTGCAAGGAATTCAGAGGAGTTTATGGGTCATCGAGGGTTTCCTAACCATTTTACCTCTTGTATCCTGTCCCCAAACTGAATAACCATCTTGTTATCATATAAAAAGAGGTATTGGGGTGTCATTTGAAGAGACAAGCAAGAGAATAAGAAAACTCTGCCAAAATTCCTTCCCCTTATTAGCCCAAGTTTTGCATCTTGTTCTGAGTTTTGGCCTCATCCTTCCCCTCCAACCCTTTCTTATTATAAAACCATTTCTCCTTTCCCAAGTGATAAGTTGGTTGTGAAAAGAAAGTGTGATATTGATGTAATTGGAGCCATGATATATGACCCCGTACATGGTTCGTGGAGTGATTGTCAAAAAAGGTTGTAATAATTTTTGTCTTGAAACTTATTAAAAGAGTTCATTCTTGTCCCAAAATATTATGCCTATATGATTTTATTGATTTATGAATTTATGTCTATATATAAACCTTGAAAGTTATAAGTAGAGATTACATTTGTTGTAGCATTTTTTTCCTAATCTTTTGTAGGTCATCTTTGGGAGGAGACCCACAATCTAGGAAGTTGCAAAGACGAAAGAGATCTACATCAGTAGTAAGGACTAAAGGTGCACCCATTGACCTTCTTCCCTCTTTCTTGACATTCAATTTAGATATTTTTTGGGTAACTTAAGGGTAGAATAGTCTTTTAAGGGAAGCCAACACTCTTCCATTATAGGGGGATTTTCCCCATAGCATAATTGATGACTCCACTAGAGAGTCTCTCTAGGGTCTTAGTGGGAGATTTTGGTTTGATTCAGTTTTTTCAGTTTCTTTTTGAGTTTTTCAAGTTTATTGACTTAGTATAGGGTCTCTCATCACCTTCCAGGTGCCTACTAGCCTTCCCTGCCGAGTCACTTATCCAAGCTTTGTTTTTCCTTTAAAAAAATTTCAGAGGTGTATGTGCCCTATCCTCTATTTATCTTGCATACATACACAGTATACATAGTATATAGCCCGCGTGCATACGTAGGATGCTTGGAAGGTTTTACAAAAGAAAAAAAAAACTTTATCTTTCCTTACAAGAAGATTTTTGCTTCTCAGTCCTTCTTGAACTCTTCAAGGTCTCTGTTAGTGGTCTTTGGTTGGGTCAAAGTTTGAGTTTAACTTTCTCTTTGTAAAGAACCCATGTTGTTTCTTCATTTTATTTTGATTTCTTTAGAGGTTTAGATTTGACCTATAAGCATTAGATCCTCCTATGGATTCTAGTGAATCCCTACATCCAGGTAGTGGTTTAGGGTCTGTATGAGTCTTGGGTTTTATTTTCTCTTTATCCAGTTTATGCCTTGAAAAACAAAAAAGATCATTGACTTGTGTTTTTCTAAGAATTTCAAAAAAAAAAAAAAAAAAAATATTGCACTTAGTTATGCATTTAGTTTGGTAATTGTAGCATAGGATGTCTTTTTACAAAGGAAAATAGTTCTTTTTCAAAGTTCCTTTCTTTTTATTTCCCTGGAATTTTAGTAGTTTGCATCATAGAATGAAAAGCGCATTATAGGAAATTTTTTGCATTATAGGATCTTGCAATACTATTTTGAGAATTTTGCATTTACAAAGATTTGAAAGCCTTTTCATTCAATTTGAAGAATCTAGTTTGCTTTTTCACGAATATTCTAAAGTCTTTCTTCTCTTTCGTCTCTTGCAAACACCATAAGTTTCACATCCGTACCATTTTGAGTAAGTTAAGACAATTGAAATCAATGTTTAACACTTAAAATCAATTAGACTTTTGTTTGTAGGGTTCACCAAGTAGTCTAGGATTTAGGGCCTTGAAATAGGTGTGGAGAGGAAACTCTTCAAGGCCGTCTAAAAAAACATGGGAGTCCATGATAAAGAGTGTCAGAGTCTAGTATCATAAGAGCCAGCAGATACCCCCCTCTAACATAGGGGATAAACATGAGGCTGTGTAAGGAAAAGTAGAGGAGATAACCCCTGAAAGTTGGACCAAGCATTGTGGGGATTGTATATTGAGGGTTGTTCTTGGGAATTACATTGATCGAATTTGACTACGGAGCCTCATGGACCCGGAATCCATTCAATATATGCAATTTTATTCCAGACCATTTGCCTTCAGGACCATTTAAAGGATTTGTAATTTGTTATCCTTCTAATTACAATCAACCCTCCTATCGACTATACCCACTTGGTGAGTGACTGGGAGTTGGAAACCCAGTTGCCTATTTTTAGGGATTTACAAGGGTGACTATAGGGATATACTGTGGTACCCAAGGAAAATGTCATATCACGCTTTGCAGAGTATACCCAGAGTGTGTTTCCGTGCTCGAGTTACACTTCAACTAATAAGTTTCTCTAGTGTCGATTGGCATAACTATTCTTCCTTCCAGTCAATTGTTTTCTTGATTTTTCGTTAGGAAATTTTTAGTGCATGCTATGTGTTTCACAATAGCTAAAGCTTATAGTCTCAATTGATAATTTCACAAGGTGGAAGATAAACAACTTCATTGTTCACATAAGCTTTAGGGCCTACCTTCGATTACATTTGAGACACCTATGCCACCATTGAGTCATAGGCTAGATCAAGAAGGATCATTCAAAGCTACCAAGCCACAGTAAACTATACCTGATATAGATCTGAGAGAATAATTTCCTGCACCAGTGGAATACATTGTTTCTAATGTTGAGACTCAAGGTTTGAGGCCAGCAAACCCTCCAATAATGAACTTATCGACGTCTCTTCTAATTCAGATAGTCCCTCTCGAGTTGACTTCAACTAAATGACAGTTTGTTCGATGAGGGATGATGGAAGAAAATATTTCTACTTCGTCAGGGAGTCCTCATAGTCCCATCTCAACTTTCGGAAGAGGGGGCATCGTACCTCCTCCCCCACCTCCACCTATCATGATTACGATCGTCCAAACACCCACTACTTCGGGTAGTGGCATAATCCCTTTGATGACCTTACCCACTATTCCCTCTATCCAAAACGTGTCTACCACTCCCTTTTCATATGGGATGTCATGTTTTGAGTCTAGTTCGGTTCTAACCTACTCTTCTTTATAGACCATTAGTATGGAGGAAGGGATCTCTAATGATACCTTGAAAGGACCCGTTGTGGGCACCACTTCCCCGTTTAACGCTATCCCTTATGGTAGGGTTCACATCCCTCCTCTGTCCCCTTCACTTGAAGGCACTTTCCAACAGTCGATCAGGCTTAATACCAACTCTATTTTGTTAAGTGGGGGGAGCCATGGACCTCAATCCTACATGACTCCAATGGGATCTATTCCTTTTTATTTGTTCGATGCATTTGGAAATAACTCTTTCTCAGCCAGGGGAAAACTCATTTTTGGTCAACACAACCCTATGCAAGGTATCATTCCTTCACAGGGAGCGATGAAAGGAGTTTATGCCTCATAAGGTCCTTGAAATATTTGGCAAGGTTCATTTTCTTTACAAGGTATTTTGATCAGGGGAAACCCCTCCCACACTCTGTGGAACCCCGATAAAGGTTCAGTACCTATGATAGGAGAGTTGGTTGGGGGCATCCCCAAGAAAGATCTTTGGAACACTTTAGAAGGAGCAATCCCTACACAAGGCATGTCATCCAACTTCAGGAATTAGCTAACGATGTAGAATCAAATGAAAGTCACTTTTACTGGGTAGGGCCACCATGGTCTCTACCAAAACCCTTGCCAATAGTCAAGATTTTCTTGGAAACCTGGTTCCATTCAAAATCCAGTGCCCTCTTTTCATGTAAATTTACCAAAATCAATACTACCTTTTCTAGCAACTCTGCATTTTCCAGAAATGTCGAGAATTTTTAAGTGAAGATTTTCCAGGTCCTAACAAGCTTCCAACTAGGTATTTCTTTGACCTCAATTTGGCTCTAAGTTTCAACTGTCAAACAAGGGTTTGTTGTTGTTTTATAACAAAAAAATGTCCAGTAACTTCTTTCTTGTTCTGTTACGATTACATAAGCCATTAAGGTGCTCTAGCATGTAGTTTTTGTCACAATATGTTATCACATGCATACCATAAGCTATGAAACACACCTAGAGATATTTTAGAGCTGAAATAATGTTGTTCTAAACACTAGCATACATGAAAATGAACACAGATATTTTTCGTCAACATGACCCTGGATAAAAAAAAAAACTCGGGGAAAACCAGTTTGGAATATGAGTGTATAAATGTGGAGAAAAGAAGGTGGAATACACCAAGTACAATAAATATATGAACATGATACAATAACTACTTGAACTAAGATGAAAAACAAGTCCAAATGAATAAGATGCACCCTAGGAGGGTATGCCCTCCTCACAAGTTTCCAAAACCAATTAACTGAATCTCTCTTCCAACTGGAAGCTCTGATGAATAAACCCTTTCACCAAAATATGAATCTATGGTGTATATCTCCACTAAAGCTACCCTCAAAGAAAAATGACCTCTACAAGTCCTCCCTGCTAGTTGTGTGTCCTCCTCCTAGCAAGAACAAGATCCAAAAATAAATGAAGGACTAATCCTCCTGGCTACCTCCATGAGTGGGGGCACCCAAGATTTCCTCACTCAATTCCTCCAACCTCATCCTCATACTCCTCTCCCAACTCTCTTGGTGAATATAACAAGGAATAATGAGCCTCTCCTTTTCTCTTGTGCCCTCCTTAAGGAAGCATATGAAAAACTAAATTATGTGTGGATGAGATCATATCATCTCATCCCTAATAAATGGTTGAGATCATATCAAAAGAATCTCAACTCAAAACTAACTTTACTTAAGTTTCCATAGTTTCACTTTTTGTTCCTCAATTCACCCACAAAGTGAATTAATAGTCATTTTAGGCTTAAATGACCAAATTTCACTTTTGACTTAAATCGCCTGAGTTGAAGTGAAATTAGACACAAAGGACATGGTACATGGTACAAAGTATTTCCATCTTGTATTTAGAGGCTCACAAACACAAGGGGACTACTTTCCAAGGTACCACAATCTCAACACTCTGTCTTACCGAGGAAAGTGCCCTTCACCACCAATATCATACCTATAGTGGACATGGTTTCCTACTAGAAAATACTCGGTGAGTATGGTTGTACTCTAATCAATGAATGTATTCATTGACATAGATATAGTCAATCTATGTGATCTATAAATGGAAGTGTCTCTCCACCTATCCAAGATCACTTAGATCTTGGTATTAAACCAAAGATCTCAACCTTGGTCTCCCACCAAGGATTTCTACCTCCTGGCATCTCGCCAATGATCACTACTCTTGGAATCTCACCAAGATTCACTCTCTTGGCATATTAGAAAGAGTGTCCCCCTCTTGGTATCACACCAAGAGTACCTAGATCTCGACATCTCACCAAGATCCTAAACTTGGCCTCTCACCAAGTAGTTTCCACCTGAAGTGGAAAGAAAATATGATCTACCCATCTCCATAGACAAGTGAGGCTCAAGCCTCCATGGTGCCTTGCCTCTCCTCATCATAAATCTCTGATTCTCTGAAGCCCTTGCACCAACCCTCTATCTTGACAACTTTGAAACTAAAGTTGTATCGAGTGGAGCAGTCACCCCTGATGATGGTGTCCATGAAAACTGAGTCTGATCTCCCTCTGAATCACTACTATGATTCAATAGGTCCTCCTCAATTATGTCTCACCAAATGACACTGGATGGTGTGACAACTGAAAAACAAGTAGTGAATGCACACTCTCTTACAAATTGTGCATTGAACTCAAGCTCCTATTTTATTGTTGTTTAATCATCATGTTGCTTTTCTTCTACTTGGGACACTATCCTACATAGTGAGACATCTCTCTACAAGGAAAGCATCTCACTGTGCTCATGTCTCTCTTTTTACCACCACTTCTCTCTCCCTATGGTGGGGCCCCAAAATTGGGACCCTGTTGACCTCCCCTGCCAATCTTCTTCTTGCCCTTTGTCCAAAGAGAAATATCCTCATCACCTTGCAATTTTTGTTGCTATTGAGAAGTCTCTGATGTAATTCTAGTATCCTCTTGAATGAAATCATCCCACAATCTCTCCCAATGGGCATGATATCCCTGGCAACAATGCCACAAACAAAAGGACCCCGTGGTTTGGTGAAGTTATTTAAGGTTTTCCTCACCATAGAGTCTGGGCCCACTACATGTTCAATGACTCCAAGCTCAACTCTGATCTAGGTGTATCGTCCAACATATGAAGTAACCAACTCATCCTGGAGCATACAAGTTCCCCTGATTCGATCATACATAACCATATTTTGGTTTTGGTTAGAGCTCTTGTAAAGCTTGCATAGAGATGCCCACATCTCAAATGCATAGGCTTTCGTAGTCAAGTGGCGAATGATGTTATCTCACATTGCATCACATATCACCCTATTTTCCTTGTTTTTCCTCTTCCTAAAATATGCTAACAAGACAGGAGCGGTAGCAAGAGGAACAAGAACAATTGCCTGAACTATATCCCATAGTTTGAGGTCCTCTAAGACAAAGACAATCTTGGCATTCCAAGGAGACCAGTTTCTAGGTCCAGCTAGCCTATCCTCCACACACATCTGAGATGATGACATCACTACCCACTGCACTCAAACTAATGCTACAACTGCAAAGGAATGTTGCCTCATTCCTGTCACCACAGGTGTGAAAAGAGGAAAATGAACACCGACCTCACTCCTACCAATATAGGTGTGAGAAGAGGTCATGAAAAATCATCCTCACTCCTACTAAGTATGTGTGAAAAGAGACTCATGAAATGTCCAACAACTACTCTACAACTCTCCACAAAATTTCTGCAAACAAGCTGTCACTAAACTCTATCAATGGCTGTCTACAAAATCTTCCCAAAAGATGTCTAAAATAGTCCACAAAATGTTGTCAAAAACTCAGCAAAAAATAGCCACCAAGCTCTGATACCATGAATATTTTCCAGGTCCTAACAAGATGCCAACTATGGATTTCTTTGACCTCAATTTGGCTCTAAGTTTCAATTGTCAAAAAAGGATTTTTTGTTTTGTTTTATAACAACAAACTATTCGGTAAATTCTTTGTTGTTATGTTACAGTCACATAGGCCATTAAGGTGCTCTGGCATGTAGTTTTTGTCACAATATGTTAGCACATGCATACCATAATCTATGTAACACACCTAGAGATCTTTTAGATCTGAAAAAATTTTGTTCTAAACAATAGCATACATGAAAATGAACACATGTATTTTTGGTCAACATGACCATGGATTGTTGGATCATGTTGTCATTGATGCCAATGGTTTGATTACTTGGGAGATTGTTGGATCATATGTCATTGATGTAAATGGTTTGGTTTGATTGATGTCATTGGTTGATGTCAAGTAATTGATTTATATGATT
>ML780255.1:1219096-1243727 GCA_009831015.1 Picea engelmannii
GTGGAGAAAAGAAGGTGGAATACAACAAGTACAATAAAGAGATGAACCTGATATACTACAAGCTTGAACCAAGATGAAACACAAGTCCAAATGAAGAATATCCTCCCTAGGATGGTGCACCCTCCTCACAAGTTTCCAAAACCACTAAACTGAAGCTCTCTGCCAACTAGAAGATCTGATGGAGAAACCATTGCACCGAACTCTAAATATGTGATGTATCTCTCCACTGAAACTATCCTCAAAGAAAACTGACCTCTACAAGTCATCCCTTCTAGTTGTGCACCCTCCTCCTAGCAAGAACAAGCTCCACAAATAAATGAAGGACTAAGCCTCTTGGATACCTCCATGAATTGGGGCACTCAATATTTCCTCACTCAATTCATCCAAACTCATCCTCATGCTCCTCTCCCAACTCTCTTGTTGAACATAACAAGGAATAATGAGCCTCTCTTTTTCCCTTGCACCCTCCTCAAGGAAGGATAGGAAAACCTAAATTATGTTTGGATGAGATCATATCATATCATCCCTAATCGATGGTTGATATCATCTCAAAAGAATATCAACTCAAAAACCACTTTAATTAAGTTTCCATAGTTTTACTTTATGTCCCTCAATTCACCCACAAAGTGAATTAATAGTCATTTTAGGCTTAAATGACCAAATTTCACTTTTGACTTAAATATCCCAATTCAAAGTGAAATTAGACACAGAGTACATGGTACATGGTAAAAAGTATTTCCCTCTTAGAGGCTCACACACACAACATGACCACTTTCCAAGGTACTCAAATCTCAACATGAACGATCTGATCTGTCATGATCTGCGTTGGTCACCCATGCCAACTAATTTTCCCTCGGAAATCCCTAAGCTCGAAGGAAATCGTGTCAAATATCCAGGGGATCATGTGACAACCTTTCACTTATGGTGCTCATCCAACTCATTAAAGGATGACTTCGCTTAGTTGTGTTTGTTTTAGTGCACTCTTATATAGGGTGTCGTGAAATGGTATATCGAGATCGATAGCTCGAAGTATTCTTACTTTATTGACCTTGCTATGGTTTTCTTAAACCATTTCTAACTAAAAGTAACATACGATGCTGGCACTGAGTTGTTGGCCAACTTCAAGAAGATGAAATCTGATCATATCTCAGATCAAAACTAAGAATGGTGGTGACGAAAGAGTTTGACCAAAGTTAAGGTCCCTCCCACATGTTTTCTTAAGTGGTTCCTAAATTGCTTGGTACCTTGTGTATCCAAAGACATCGTAATGTCCAAGTTTTTTTCCAAAGAAGAGGCTATTGTGAGAGCCCAATAACTGGAGTTGATTTACTCTCAGTGCAGTATTCTATACAAAATCCTACCTGATGCACCATGGCCGACGTTCAACAAGACCAAATAGAATTTTGGTCCTCATGCCGAAGACATAATAGGCTCAGTACAAATCAAGTCCACATATCATTTTTCTAATTAGTTACAATATATATCGATTCAAAAAGATATGGCCATCCAAACTCCTAGTTTGGATGCCCCCGTAACCAAAACATTAGATGTACATAGCGTTCAATCAAAAAATCCCAAGGGTAACCAACGAACCAAGGGAAAGAGGAAAACTAAAAAAAAAAAGTTTAAGGGGGATAAGAAGGATGCAAATAATGTTGGTGAGGAGAAAAATGAAAAGAGAAAGGTGATATTTCTGTGTAATATTTGCACCAATTCCAACTTGACTCACCAATTCCTTCGGCTTGAGGAAGCCTAAAATCTATTGGCACAACAACAACCTTTTGTGTTAAGTAACCCTTTTTCACAAGGGAAAAATATGGCTCAAGCTTCCTCATCCATGAGCGCGCCTGGGGGAAGTCATGGATCCCCCATGCCCAATAATAAAAATTGGGCCGTAAACATTTATATGATGAAAGCCAAAGCTCATCTACAGACAACGGTTCATAACTATGGAATGTCAGAATCTATTGAAAATGGAAAATGATCCTCTAACTCATTATCTCCTCTTCAACTCGAGAAGACAGTGGGAGAAACGATGCTTCGCATTCGTAAGTGTGTGTTCAAAAATGCTTCTCACAAAACCACGTATTCCTCACCATGTATCTTTTCATATAGTAGTGGTGTAAACCATGAAATTATTGACACAGAACATTTTCCATACGATGGAGGATGAGGGTGCCTCGACTTGGATGATGTCATTGGCATATTGGAAGTCCATCGACCAACCTGAGTTGTCTCCATGACCCATGTTGCTAACTGCATTTGATGGTCGATATTTCAGACCACATGGCATAATTCCCTCTTTCCCCGTGCATTTGGAGGGTGAAACTGTGTGTGTTGAAGTAGAAGTAGTCGATGTGCCTCTTGACTACAATATTTTATTAGGACAAAGTTGGACCTACACTATGACAATGATTTTATCCATCATTTTTTGGGTCTTATGTTTTCCTCACAAAGGTCGGATCATAACCATTGATCAATTATCATTCTCCCATCCTAACCCTTCATCGGGGGAATCCAAGGTCCCGAGGGTTGATAATCAAAAGATAGGTACTGTCAACTTAGGTGTCAAATTGTTTTCATATTTAATGGGGACTTTTTATTATCTCTGACGAGCTGAAGGATACAATCTTTCAAGTTGCATCTTTTAGAATGAGTTACTTTAATGACCCATAGAGTTTACCTTCTCCATCGACTCCAATGGAAGGGGTAGGGCACCTTGGAATTACCATTCCCTTATCTAGTGTCGAGGTTCTGAACAATATTGTCCATCAAGCCTCATCCAACCCTAATCTGGCTCCCCCATAGGAGTTAGGGCATGTTCTCAGGAATATTTGGGCTCAATATTCTCTCGCTGCCTACGACCCTTTGGACTTAGTCTTTCCCTCTAATGAGGAGATCTTAGAGGAAATGACTATGCCAAACAGACCTTAGGATGATATTCACCACTGATCTTATTTCTTACCCAAGCTCAAGAGAATAAAGGTAGGAGAGTTCATTATGACCATGAATGGATATGCCCCATGTCCTATTAACCATATGGATACGTACAAAATATATGTTGAGGGAAAAATGACAAGTATAGATGAAATGATTCCTATCGACATCTCTAGAACCCCTGGCATCGTGGAAAATGTCTTCGTCGGAGCGAATAGTTCTCCCGAAGATATTCATATCTACACTAAATTGTTTAAATAATTTTTCGACATCTTTTCCTGGTCTTATGAGGATATTCGAAGCATTGATCCATGCATCGCTGAACAAGAGATCACAACTTACCCTGATATTAAGCCTGTCAGACAAAGTCTTCTCCTGGTCAATCCTCGCAAGGAAGCGACAATAAAGGCTGAAGTAGAGAAACTCATCAAGGTTAGTTTCATCTACCCCATGCAATTGACAAAATGGGTATCGAACCATGTTCCTTTCAACAAGAATCAATGTACGATATGCGTATGTATGGACTTTCATGACCTGAACAAATATTTTCCGAAAGACAATTTCCCAACCCCATTTATTGACCAGATTGTCGATGACTACACAGATTGTGAGGTATTTTATTTTATGGATGTATTTTTTAGGTACAATTAAATTCAGATAAATCCCAAGGACCAACATAAAACTGATTTTATTTTTCCTTGGAGTACATTCACATATAGAAAAATGCCTTTTAGCCTTAAGAATTTTGGAGCCCCTTTTCAGTGGACCATGTTGTTTTCTTTCCATGACTTCAAACAAATAGTCAAGATGTATCTCGATGATCTGGAATCACGATCTCATAAGAGATATGATCATCCCACCTATTTACGACTAATATTTGAGAGGTGGCATTACTATCAGATTCACCTGAATCCCAACAAGTGTATTTTTTGTGTGACATTGAGAAACTTAGGTTTTATCGTGTCAATTAGAGGGATCATGGTCGATCCTCTGAAGGTTGAGGAAATAGTTCAATTTCCTCCCTTGCGCACAATCTCCTAGCTTCAGAGTCTACAGGGAAAGCCAATTTTCTTCAGTGATTTGTTGCTAACTATGTTGAGATTACTAAAGGGTTCATGCGTCTCTTAACAAAATGGGTCCCATTCTATTGGGATGAAGCGGCTCAACGCTCTTTTGAATCAATGAAATGTGCTTTGATGTCTGCCCCTCTACTCAGTCCTTTACATTATGGAAAGGATTTCTTGTTGTATTTGGATTCCGTAGAGTCTACTATCGGCATGGTCTTGGTCCAAGAGGATGACGCACTCGAAGAGCATGCTATCTACTATCTTATCTGAGGCCTAGTTGGACTGGAACTCAACTATACATATTTTGAGAAAATTTCTTTGGAAGATGTTCATGCTATACAATTGTTTGGTCATTATAGTTTACTTTGAAAGACCACCATCGTAGTCGTTGTCAACCCTTTTCGATATGTGTTCACACGATGGGTCATTGGAGGGAAAATTAGTCAATGGATAGTCATCCTATAAGAGTTTGACTTTAATTTTGTTTCGGAGAAATCTAAAAAGTCCCTGGTATTTGAAATCGTCGATAAACCACATTATAGTCTGCCCTGCACTGCCAACCTATGACTGAATTTAATATTGAACATATTGAGGATCTAGCGTCAGATTTTACAGAACCACACTCACACCCCCAATTGAAGAACTAATGCGACTGGGTAAGTATTCTCTCCGTTTAAAATCACTAAGAAATATTTGAATGCCTACATTCTACATACAAGTTTATCATTTTCAGAGAAATCGAGGAAGTGAAGAGATCATCTCAAGAGTTGCGTTTAATCCTCAAAAATTTAAAAAAAAACTAGGTTAAGATAGTGCAAAATTTTGGCGGTTGGATTTTTATTTATCAACATTTTGTCTGCAACACGATGTCTAACATTGTTCTTTCTGCAGGAAAAAATTCCTCCAAGGAATCCAATGAGAAAACGCTCACCGAGGGCACCAAAATTGGAGGAAGAAGAATATTGGTGAAGTATCTTCTCTCGACATTGCGAGGCAGCTAGAATTTTCTCCCAGAGTGGAACCAGTCATCAAAACATCGACTAAGAAGAATTTACTCAACCCCCCACTTTTGGAGATACATAAGCAACCACTAGATCAAATATTGTTCTCCCACAATGGGGATATTTGTTCAACATAATTAACCGGGAAGATTACTCGGAGTTTATCCCCCACAACGACTCGTATGTAAGGGCGCTCAACGGCTAGGTTTTCCCAAATATACGATGGTCATACTTGCATATGGTAGCCCGTCGAACCCCAGTCTTTACCTGCATTAAGACTCTAGTTCAAATAATCGATCATCTAGATGCACAGAGGTTCCTAATCAATGACGAGAATGGAGGATGTGTCAGAGTTTTTCTCCCAACAGAAGTACAAGAATATTACAAGACCAGGGACCCATAGGAGTAGTTGAAAACATATTTCGAGGTGAAGTTCTATGAATTCCATGACAATAACTGATTGATGGCCTCCTGGTGGAAGGAGGACAAGAAATTCACAAACCAGAACAATGACTGGTATGGGACAATGAATCTAAAGGAGCCATATATCTACTTAATGGCTCTAATTTACCGATTATATGGGGAAAAAGACTGCTCTAAGTTCTCGGAGACATGTATGACCCTAGAATACACTGTGGATATTTCTGGGAGTAGCTTCAATTGGAGATAAATCATCTCCAAGAAATTGAGCACCTATATATTGCAAGCTCAGAAACCGAAAGAGGGAGAGGTGCTTGTGTTTCATATGGCTTCTTATTTGCTAGACATGATATGTGCAAGGAATGTCTTCGTCGGCATGAATCTGCACTGGAACGTCGCAGAGCTACCTATACATTTCTACTTCAACATCGTGTGGGAAAATAGGTACAAGAAATTGTATGATCTCATTTGGGTTGAATTCATAGCTCAGGTGTATTTTGTTATTTTCGAAAACGAATGTCCAAGACTGTCTCTAGCGACCAAGAAAATGATTTCGAAAGTAGGCCATTGGGACCTATATGAAACCACAACCTATATCAGGGTGTTCGGGGCCATCGATGCACCACATTTACTCCCCGCTCATGTCTGAGACCGGATCATCGTAGGATAAATATGTTACCAGACCATCCTATAGGGATATAACGCCACTTTGGTTAAGGACAAGAAATGAGCGTTCATACCCTATGGTTTCTATGTAGGGTTTTTCATAGTGAAGGACATTGCACAAGCTAAACACGAGGGTTTGAGCCAGATAGAATACAAGTTCCCAACAAGATGATTCCACAAACATGACTCTAAAGGCCTAGTTCTCCAGCATGTGACACAAGTCTCTTCTTGTAGGCCATACGCACATGACAATTTTGAAGATGAGATTTTTACAGAATGTGCTCAGGACTGGGAGGATGTACTACAGAGAAAAGTTAACTTGAACATGACTAGGTTCAAAGCTATGAGTATGGATGATCAAGTTGAAATTATAGAATAGACGTATCAAGATTCTCTCATGGTTAGAGAAGAAAACAGAGCAACAAAATCCACAAAGGCACAAAGGAGGTTGTTGTTGTTACTAGAAGGATCCCAAAGAGTCATCGAGCAGCTAGAGAATGATCTTGCACTAGTATAAATGATGAGGATAACCCTAGATAACCCAATCACAATCAGAGAGGAGATAAATGGATCAGAGACAACACAAATGGAGGAAACCACCAGTCTAGAAAATCCCATTTTTCCATCACCATAGGCCAGATCTTCGGTGCCATTCCAACCCAATATGAGATGCCAAGAACACCATGTGTAACGAGGGTGCCTAATAACTTGTTTGATATCATAACCATATATGATGATGAAAAGAGTTCATAGGTATCACCTATAACTTCGATACCAATTACAAAGGATAAAGAACTAGGGGGGACATCTGCTCCAAGTCCTGATGCATTGTAATACCCCTGTTTCCCCCAGCTTGTAATTAATCATAAAATAGGATTACCATGCTAAGGCATGTGGACAATGTAAATGTATTATTGTTAAAATTCCCATAGCTGATTGTTGGGGGGTGAAGCCTTGAAGTACAAGAAATGCTATCTCTAGAGAAAAGAAATCAGTTAATAAAGAAAGGACCAGTGGTTGAATCATCAACCACACCCATGAATGGAAGCATGGTCTAGCTATAGGATGTCAGCTCGAAGTACCACAGAGACATGCAGACCCGAGATTCCTTTTGATAGAAGGAACATGATAAGTCAGAAATCTTCTAGAGGAAGGAAGGTAATATACATACAGAGACAATAAGAGAGGAGAGAGGGGACGAGATCACAATCTCGTAAGGGATATGTATGAAACCAAAGGAAGTGTTGAGAACACAGCCTGGAGGACATGAATGTGAGCTTGATGTTGAGGAAGCATTTGATAAACCTTGCAGGGTCATTGTGACAGAGAGAGTTTCTCTGAGAGATGGCATAAATTCCCTATTGATATCATGGCTTGGCATGGAGGTGGTTAGAGTGCTAAGAATGAATGCCTCTGAGCCTACAGTTGGGTGGAAAGGTGCACACCCACAATCTGTTGGTTGGATGAAACTTGTAATAGATAATTATTCTTAGACAATGTGAAATTAAGATGTAATTATGTAATGAAATGGGATATACTGTGAATGACCCAGGGATGTGTATGTTTGATTAATGGTTATACTGTATGTCTTTATTCTTTTTTCAATTTTGTATTTAAGAAAGTATGGATTGGACATTTTTTGTATTCATAAATGATTGCGCCATGTGGTGGCTTAAGCTAGATCCACGAACTATGAGTTCATTGACCTTGGGCAAAGTTTCATGTACACATGTCGACACTCATAATCGTTCTGAATCCCTTGGAGGAGGGAGTATGTTAAATATTTTGAGAGATATTACATGTATGCACGGGCTCTCTGCAAGGTAGGTAGAGATCAATAATCCCTTAAGTTATAGAGTTGAGGAATGAGCGTAAGGGGTGCACAGAAGGATTATTCCAAGCATTAAGTTCAAGAGATAGAGAGCCAAACTCTTAAGCGTTTCAGAGCTAACAAATCTCAGAAATAATAGTGAGGTTGAAGTATCCAAATAAGGGAAGGTCTCTTTGTTTGGAATATGAATGGATGAAATATGTTCGAAAAGAGCCATGGTCTGATGTGATTGTTGCATACGGGAAAGAGCGTGGGATTTAACCCTGGAGTCATTTGGACTTCACGAGTTCGATGAACTGAGCAAGTTCATAATAAGGGAGGTAAAATATCTTAAGTTTCGAAGTCTCGAGGTTAACTCTGAACCTTAGATCTGAGGTTTCTCGGGAACCGTCGTGACCACCAGATCCGGGAGGTAGATGATAGTGAAGTTACCAGAACTACCCATGACTTAAGAACCTGATATAGGACATGTTAGTTCATGGCTGCAATCAACCTACATCATTGATCTCATCGAGAATGGAAGATCAATGACTAGGATTAGACTAGATTCAAGCGAGCATTTCTTAGATTGAGGAGGTGGGACCCCGCAATCACTATGAACCATCGATCTATGAATGGAGATCGAGGGTGGGGAATCATTGTGGAGCGTGAAGGTGAAAGTAGTGGATGTGCTAGTTCACAACCCACAATTTATCAATGTCGTTGATCTCATCGGGATGGAATATCAACAACTTTGATTAAGACCAAGTTGAGAGAGAAATTTCCAAATTGTGGAGGTCAAACTCTTTGATAAAGAGCACACATGTTGGAGCCCCACAATTTTTCTGAACCGTTGATCGTCATTGACCTTTGATTTGAGTTTGACAAGATCCCTGAAACACAAGAAATGCATGGGAAGGTGAAATATTCAAGGGGATCAAGCTCAAAAGAAATATCACTTTCAGGCATGCAGAGGAAGTCTAAGAGACAAACCCATAGGAGGAACAAAGGTCAAGGCCTTTGAACACTTAAAAAATATTCTAAGTCAGAAGAGATCAAGAAGCTCAAGAGGAGGAGAGACAGTGGCGTAAGTATGTAGATTCTGGGTAAAGGCCTGAAGTAAACATCAATTGTCAGATCGTCTGAAGAAAATGTCAGTTGTTGGATCCAGAGGACAAGCGGCATAAGTCTGTGGACTCTGGGTAAAGAATCGAAGTATATCATGTTCGTTAGTTGGCAGGAGATAAGTGTTGATAGATCAGAGTCTTCGAGGAAAACTACTTCGAAGGTTTTCGAGTGAGGAGTGTGACAAACTCCCAAAGTCCTAAAGGTAGAAGAAGATCACAACCATCCATTGTAGAGGGACACGTGGTGGAAATCCATGAAGTTCAGGTGAAAAAACTTCAGGAGAAATGAGTGCATAGGATTCTGAAACTCCCTAAGCCCAAAGAGCCGAAGAACCAAAGAGAATATGGATAGTTAGATCTATAGGGTACATGGAAAAGGATCGTGAACTCCGGGTGAAAGTACTCTAGTAGAAAACAAAGGAGTAAAGTTGGAAATCATCGAACCCTGAATAAACTGAAGTAGCTAGGAGTTGTCGATCTACAAGAGGACACATGTCATTATATCACAAACTTTGGATAAAATACTCTCGGAGAAGAAGACCGTGGATAAACTGATATTTGAAATCGCAGAAGGCCAAAGTCACGAAGCGAATGATAGTCGTTGATTTGAAAGTGGATGCGTGGTGCCAGATCTAGAACTCCAGGTATGGTGCACTCCAAAGGAAAGCAGAGGGTGAAAGCGTCAAAGTCCCAAAGGAGATATTGATGATTGAGGAGGAGGTCGAAGGACGTTGATCTAGTTTTGGTTGAAAAGTGTCGAAGTCTCGAAGAGGACCGGGGCCGTTGATTTGGGGAGGACAAGTGTCAGAAGATATGACACTCCAGAGGGATTCACTCTAGAGATTTCTATTTGTGGAGAGCGGATATAGACCATTGATCAGAGTAGATGCATGCTGACGGATCACAGACTCTGGAGAAATATGTTCGAGAGTTTTAGTTGAGATTTGAGACTCGTGAAGTCCAGGGAGTTAGAGAGTCAAAGTAAATCTCAATCGTCCGATCATCCAAAGTAGATCTCGATCATTAGATCTACTGAAGTAAATCTCAAGCGTCAGATCGTCCAAGGTGAATCTGGACCGTCTGATCCAAAAGATACATGGTGTAGATCAAAGGATTTTGGGTAAAGTCTCGAAGTAATTCATTGCCATCAGATCAAGAGGATAGGTGGCATAAATCTGTAGGTTTCAGGTAAAGACCCGAAGCAAGCCTCAATTGTCTGATTCAAGTGGAAACATGGCAGGAATCCTCTTACTTCGAGGGGAAGTGAAGTTTGATATTTGAGATCTCAGAAGTTCAGAGACCCGAAGGAAATCTTGATCATTTATCGAGAAAAGGGCCCAAGACCGTTGATCTAGATGAAAGGTCAAACCATAGAAGTAGAGGTAGAGCTACTAATTGAGAAGGATAGGTATCTGCAAATTTTCGACTCCAGAAGATTGACGTATTGAAGAAAGGAAAGTTTGAGACTTGAGAATTCTGAAGTCTGGAATTCTGAAACAAATCATTGTCGTTGATTTGAAAGAGGTCAAATATGATCCATAGCTTTGAAAGGGATAGATCTGAGCCATTGATTCAGAGGCACCATCAATATCATGAGATCCACGGTCCTATAGCATTGCGGGGATCAGAGATGCATGAACTTTAAAATTTGAAGGAGGGCCGCAATCCAAACCATGGTTTTGAGGAAAGGACACATGGAGGCTCGAGGAGAATTGCAGGTTGAAAATTAGTTCAGTTTCAAACCTCCTTTGGCCACGCTCGCAATTCTGTTTTTGCATGAGGTTATCGCCTAAGGTCACCTCAAGGAGGGGATTATTAGCAAAGGGGCTAGCACCCAAACTCAGAGATTCCCCAAGCGCGAAGGGAAGGTCATGGGTACCATTAGACCTCCACCCAGAAGTTGAAAGGGTCAACATTTAACTACAAAGTGAGACCATTAAGGTCTCAGAGATAAGTTTGGATTCAGAATCAGATATCCTTGAGCGAGAGGTTGGACTGGTTCCCTGACTTTCCAAATTAGAAACCATGAATGGATAATCTATCCTTTAATAAAATCCAAAAAAATTATGCCCCATTGTGGGTGTGTTGAAAATTGGTATCAGAGCATGGTTACAACACTTGACCTACTTGGGCTCACGTACGAGTCGCATAAGGAGGTATTGTTATCTTCATTTAATCCTGGAGGAGAAGGACCACAAATTGAACTTGTGATTTTGGGAATTCTTGTTGAATTTCAACATAATTATTTCTTTATCCCTTTTTGAAAGTGATAACTACTCTTACCGGAGTAGGGATATGCTAATTAACATTTATAATAAGACTTGAATGTGGATAGCTGAAGGTGGCAGGGTTCTATCAAGAGCAGCTGAAGCACGAAGGATGGATGACCTGGTGTTCGTAACACTGCTTGTAAGCATGGGCAATTGTAACTTTAGGAACTTATGATGGTAGATTATATAATGGTTAATACATTTGTGGGCTTAAAGGAATATGATAGGATCAGGTAGGATCCCTGGTAGTAATAGTTACTTCTCTATATTAAAATTGGAGTATATAACTCCTCATGACTAGAGAAAATTGAGATGGGTAAAACCCTATGGACGTTGAGGCAAGAAGGTTTTCTTTCTAGACATTGTTGCATACAAAGGAAAGTGACCCTGGTTGGTTATTGCCTTGAGAAAAGGCAACATCAATACGAGATATGACTGTGAGATTAGTCCTGTAAGTGACTGAAATGTCAAACTAAAGGACACTAATAATGAAATTAAACTATCAAGTGAATGCATGAGGTAAAAAGGTGCAATAGATGCACCTACTTATACACTAATGTGTATACATTATCATAAGGATGATTGCAAGATCCTTGGGAAAAGGATAAAGAAGCTGGATATGTCCATGTGTGTGAATGACATGGAAAAAGTGCAAGCAATAAGCTAGCATGATGAATACTTATCTCTATTCTGTTTAATCATGATTGAGTGCATGGGTTAATGCATTGCGGAGCTTCCTAATATGAAGCCTAATATTAATACCAGCTAGGTATGAATGATATTAAATGTGCAAGTGATGCACATGTATGATGTAAGTTAACAAAACTAGAATATGTATGGATACATAATTTGGGTACATGACAAAGATGCATGTTTATATTCCTTATGGGATATTTGGTAAATTGTTGAAGCTAACTGAAGGTTGATGCCATCACAAATAGTGATGGATATGAAATAAGGAAATTGCATGTTGAAGGAGTTCCCTATGGAGGAACTGTGTGAAGACTCTGTCAGGAAAAGAAAGTCACAACCTTAATGACTGTTGAGAATTAAGAAGTGAGACACAAGCTTATATGAACATATCTATATATACAAGAATCCTGAATTACATTTTGATAAACATCATGTAATGAATAGAAGACTAATAAATTAATATTGACCATTCTGGTAACCGAATGGTAATGTGTAGGATGCACAGGTTCATGATCAGTTATGAACAAAAAAAAAAGTTTGTTATTAAAGCATGTTGTTGTATTCCAAAAAGGGTTAGGGTGAGGCCTAACCAAGGTGGCTCAGGGAAAAGAGCAAGAAGATCCCAACAGGGATTAAATTGCAAAATCAGAGAAAAGAGAGTGAGGCCTTAGAAATAAATCAGCTGGACTAAAAAGTCCTAGACAATGTAGAAATAATTTGAAGAAGGGGAGAGCCCTCAATTCTTTTCTTGTTGTGTATTATGTTTTTTTGTTGGGATGAGAAATCTAGTACACCGATGAAAGTAATTTTTTTGACACCATAGTGGTGAGGATTGTATTACTACAGAAACAGTTGAGAGTTGTCTGTATTGCACTCATGAAAACATTAAGGATAATGTGATGAAGTGCATACAAATATGATAGTACATGTCTAAAATTGTTTTATTAATTTAAATGCTATGATACTTGTTGGTGAAATTATATGCATAATATATTACCAAACATATATTATCAATGGGGATTCGTAATCAGTAGAGTTGATGCACTATATGTGTCGATAACAGATAGGTTCCTATGTCTGATGAGTATAGCTCAATCAAGAAACATAGCACTATGTTTTCACACTTCAAAGATAACACTCTTCACCCAATTCAAAAATTAGAAAGCAAAACTCATAAATAAGCATATGATCTAAAGTTCTTACTTAGGTGATGGACCTGTTCATTGATGGCTCATGAAAGGAAAATATGAACTTTGATTCTATCTCATAGAGAAACTAAACTAACGAAAATTAACACTCTGTTTTAGGATATCTAAATTATTCACACAACTTCAAACTTAGAAGAGAAAAGTTGATAAAAAAACTTCTCAAGCAAACAGTGAATCAAAAGGTTCTTCCTTAGGTGAAAAGTCTGTTCATTAGGGGTTCATGAAATGAAGAGATGAACTCAGATGTTGTTCCTTGTAGCAATTGAAAACAATAATCTATAATCAATTTTTTGCATATAATATTCAAAAGGAAATCACTCATAACTTAATCAATCATGGAAGAAACTATTTGTCCCTGCACAGGAAACACTGGGTGTATTATGATTCTCCATTTAATGGTCCATGTAGGGTGAATGATGGGATCTTAACTATTGATTTAATTGAAAAATAGAAACAAATGTTTAAGCACACAACTTAGCAAATGATTGTTCATACACACAAGATTAATAAATGCTCACTCAAAAATTATGAACATCTACATAATTATCAGAAACCTATATTGCACATTATCAAACGTATGACTAGAATGCAACATAAATGAATTATACTAATTGGTTTTAGAATTAAACTATGAAATTGTTTCACTCACACACAAATAGAATTACATTAACAAAATAATTACAAAGGAGCTTACCTTGGTTGGATTGGTGGGCCCTTGTTGTGCCAACAAGGAAGATCAAAGAAACTTATAGAACACGTGGAATTGATGAATTTAACTTCATATTAATTCTTCAGCAAGTATGTTTACAAAAGGAGGTTGTTTAGAAATCAAATTTTCAGCATACTAATTCCTCTCCTTTGACTTAGAGCCTTCACTCAATTTATATGATTTTTACCTTACAAATTTGTATCTATACAATCTAATCCAAATCAAAATGATTTTCCATCAATCGAGGTTGAGTACAACCATTTAGCTAATCAAGGAAATGCATTTCCCACAAATCTGGGCATGATCTTAGAATTTTTGGAAAATTGGCAAAGATTTAGGATGAATTGTTCACCCTGAGCCAGAGGTCCACATGTGTGATATCAAGAGATTTTGGGCCATGTGTCCACATGAAAACACAGTTATGGACAAAACCCATGTCCCAAAATTTCGATATTCAACTTTATCTTCTCGAAAATCGAGGTGAAAATCCAGTACCGAACTATTGGTACCAGAATCCCGTAGATAGGGTTTTAGTACCGGATTAGCACAGTCGTAGCCATGAGTACTAGATTAGGTGCACAAATTGGTACCAAAATAGAAAAGAGCATGTTGGTACTAGATTAGGCACCCAGGAAGTACCATATCAATGCTTCTTAAGAGTCAAACGATTAGGATCATACAAATTCACGTATTTAACCGAATTAACTCAAGAAAAAATGAACATATCATGCCTTAATCATGGGTTACCTCTTTATGCATATGGACAAGGTCATCAAGTGTATTTTTGGAGGAAACGGTCAATTATATATACATAGCATAGGTAAAATAGGCTCAGATAGAGGGAAATATAGGGTAATAAAGGTGTCAAAATGGAGACTCAATAGTACTTGCATTTTTAATTTACACGATGACTAATGTGCTTATGACAGATTTCATGTGTAGAAATAAATAGATTGGAACTATTGAGAAATATAGTTGCCAATAATGAACAACCTCAATCAGAGGATAATTGTGAGAAGGTTCTTGTTGAAAGATTGTTGAAGGGACTTTAAAAGTCCCCATGGAGCACCATTGATGGGATAATATCAAAGAGGGTGCTGACAGCCAAAACTGATATGAAACAATGTTCATGCCTATGTGGCACAAGGTAGGAAAGCATTGGGTAAGAATCCATTTTGAAATGTTTTACGGTCTGAATGTTATGTATGGAATGTTGAAAGGCGGTTGTATGCCTTGGATACCCAAGTAGGGTATGATTCGGGAAGGAGAACCTGAATGTTGGAGGTGTGAACCTCTGGTAGTAAAGATTGATTATAATTCTTAGAAGAATTCATGAACCAATATGTCATGAATACATGGACCAATCAAGGAATGATTGGAAAAAAAAGTTCTCATAGATAACACGTTGCATGGAATTTCTTCCAGGAAATGCATGTTTGCATAAAGGACAGACAATGGATTTGCGATTGAGGAAGGAGGACCTTCCAAAATTTCTACTTACATTGCATAGGTGTTAGAGAAAACGAAATTTGGGTGGCCATGAGTGTTGGCACCCTGGTTATTAATGAAGTAGGAATTCTTAAAGGAATTCATGTTAAAGTTGTAGTTTCATGTGTACTGATTTGGGATCATGATCGGCCTATAACAAGCAGTATGGTCCTGCTGTAAGAATGAATTGCGGGGAGGAAAGGGGTCTTGGATATGGAAGCGTTGTAAGCCCATAAGGAAGAGAAATTTCCTACTGATCCTAACCGATGTGGGAAGTAAAGTCCCATAATTAGGAATCTGGTTCCTGTGCAAAAAAAATGTGGAAATAAAATGTGGAATTGGAAATATGTAGGTGACAGATTTACAAGGAAATTCTGAATTTAAAATTTATGATGATGTCTCATGAATTTTTGTATGCCTATGATATAGGTGAAAGGAAAAGATCTGTGAAGAGTGCAGAGAATGAAATAGATAATCCGATCGCATGAAATAGATACTAACAATTTTTTTGGCTGTGTAAAGAATGAATTACCGGGAGAAGGAGAGTAACCTTCGTCCCTATCTATTACGGTACCAGGAGAAGGAGAGTAACCTTCATCCCTATCTATTATGGTGTCGGGAGAAGGAGAGTAAACTTCATCCCTATCTATTACGGTGCTAGGAGAAGGGGAGTAACATTTGTCCCTATCTATTACGGTACCGGGAGAAGGAGAGTAACTTTCATCCCTATCGATTATGGTGTTGAGAGAAGGAGAGTAACCTTCATCCCTATATATTACGGTTCCAGGAGAAGGAGAGTAACCTTTGTCCCTAACTTTAGCTGAGCCAGAAGGCTATCAAGTTGTAAAAGCATGAAAAATGGCTACTGTTGATCCATGAGAACCCTGTGGTAAGCCATGATTGCCTAGAATATGTTGTGTTGAGGTAACACAATCTGGAGGGACGCCTCGACAGAGAGGGTATGAGGGATTCCTCAACTATAAGACTCGATAGAGTCTGTAGAATTCTTTATGTGCAAGAAAAACTTAGCAAGGCAAGATGGATCACCCGAGGGACTGTATAGAAGAGAAGGAGATGCCTGAGCCTGGGCCTGGAGGGTGAGTGACCGCAAGGAAAAGGAGATCATGATAGTTATTATAAGCTATTGGGATCATGCACATGATGGGTACTTCTTCCTGTGCAAGAAAACCTTGGCAAGGAAAGATGGATCACCCGAGGGACTGTATAGCAGAGAAGGGGATGCCTGAGCCTGAGCCTGGAGGGTGAGTGACCACAAGGAAGATGAAACCTTGATAGTTCATGTAAACTATTTAAGGGTATCATGCACCCAATGGGTATGTCAAGGAAAAATAATGATCCTGGATAACAAAAAAACCATGTGGATACAAATCCACAAACTGCACAGATAATTATTATGTTAAGATTATGAAATTTTCCTATAAATTTTATGCAATTTTTTCGTATAAGACTATGATTAACGTTCTTGTTGTCCAAGAATTATTGAAAGTAGGTGACCAATATGAAAGGTCTGAAGAGGGACCTAACCAAGGAAGAAGGATCAATATTTATGAAACAACTGAATGAGAAAGGCATGACAGGTGGTTTTTTTTAGAAAGAACACCAAGGATGGTGTTCCTTTAAGGGGGGGGGGGGATTTGTAACACCCTTGTTTCCCCAAACTTGTAAATAATCATAAAATAGGATTACCATGCTAAGGCATGTGGACAATGTAAATGTATTATTGTTAAAATTCCCATAACTGACTATTCGGGGGTGAAGCCTTGAAGTACGAGCCATGATATCTCTAGAGGAAAGAAACCAGTTAATAAAGAAAGGACCAGTGGTTGAATCATAAACCACCCCCATGAATGGAAGCAAGGTCTAGTAGTAGGATGTCAGATCGAAGTACCAAAGAGACATATCGACCAGATCTTCCTTCTGACAGAAGTAGTAGGACAGGTCGGAGACCTTCCAGAGGAGGGAAGGTAAGATACATACAGAGATAGGAAGAGAGGAGACAGTGGACAAGAGCATAAGCTTGTAAGGGAGATGTGTGAACCCAAAGTAAGTGTCGAGAACATGGCTTGAAGGACCCAAATGTGAGCTTGATGTTGAGGAAGCATCTAATAAACCTCGTAGGGTCACTATGACAGAGAGAGTTTCTCCGAGAGATGGCGTAAATTCCCTAGTGATATCATGGCTTGGAACAAGGGTGGCCAGAGTGTTAAGAATGAATGCCTCTGAGCCTATAGTTGGGTGGAAAGGTGCACACACAAATTTAGTTGGTTGGATGCAACTTGTAATAGATAAGTATTCTCATACCTTGTGAAATTCAGCTGTAATTATGTAGTGAAATGGGATATACTGTGAATGACCCAGGGATGTGTATGTTTGATTAATGGTTATACTGTATCTCTTTATTCTTGTTTAAATTATGTATTTAAGAAAGTATGGATTGGACATGTCTTTTATTCGTATATGCTTGCGCATTAACGTGGCTTAAGCTAGATCCACGGACTGTGAGTTCGTCGACCTTGGGCACAATTTCATGTATGCATGTCGACACTCCAAGTCATTCAGAGTCCCTTGGAGGAGGGAGTTTGTTAAATCGTAGGAGATATAGTGCACGTATTCACAAGATCTTTGCGATGCAGGAAGAGACTAAGAATCCTTTAAGTTCTAGAGTTGAGGAATGAGTGTAAGGGGTGCGTGGAATGATTCTTCCAAGCATTAAGTTCAAGATATAGAGCGCAAAGCTCTTAATCCTTTCAGATATAACAAATATCAGAAATAACAATGAGGTTGAAGTATCCAAATAAGGGATGGACCCTTTGTTTGGAAGATGAACAGATGAAATCTATTTGAAAAGAGCCATGGTTTGATGTGACCATTGGATACGGGAAAGAGCGTGGGAGTTAACCCTGGAGTCATTTGGACTTCGCGAGTTCAGAGAATAGAGAGAATTCATCATGAGGGAGGTAAAATCCCTAAATTTTCTAAGTCCCGAGGTTAACTCTGAACTTTAGATCTGAGGCTGCCCGGGAACTCTCCCAACCGATAGATCTGGGAGGTAAGCGATAGTCAAGTTACCAGAACTAACCATGACTTAAGAACCTGATAGCAGACATGTTAGTTCATGGCCGCGATCAACCTACATTGTTGATGTTGTCAGGAATGGAAGATCAACGACTAGGATTAGAATAGAGTCGAGTGAGCACTTATTAGATTGCGAAGGTGGGACCCCGCAATCACTATGAACCGTCAATCTATGAATGGAGATCGAGGGTGGGGAATCATTGTGGAGCGCAAAGGTGAAAGTAGTGGACTCCCTAGTTCACGACCCACAATTTACCAACGTCATTTATCTTGTCGGGATGGAAGATCAAAGACTCCAGTTAAGACCAAGTTCAACAAGCACTTTCCAAATTGTGGAGGTCGAACTCTTTGATAAAGAGCATGCATGTTGGAGCCCTGCAATTTCTATGAACCGTCGATCATCGTTGACCTTCGATCTGAGTTTGATGAGATCCCTGGAATGCAAGGAATGTGTGGGAAGGTGAAATCTTGAAGGGGATCAAGATCAAAAGAAATAACACTTTCAGGCGGGCAGACGAAGTCCAAGACATGAACCCGTAGGAAGAGAAAAGGTTGAGGTCTTTGAATAGTAGGAAAATATTCTAATTCAGAAGAGATCAAGAAGCTTAGGAGGAGGAGTGATAGTCATGTAAGTATGTATACTCTGGGTAAAGTCCCAAAGTAAACATCAACTATCGAATCGTCCAAAGTAAATGCCAGTTGTTGGATCTAGAGGACAGGTGGCATAAGTCTGTGGACTCTGGGTAGAGACCTGAAGTAGATCCTGTCCATCGATCAGCATGAGATACATGTGGATAGATTGAAGTCTTCGAGGAAAAATAATTCGGAGGCTTCCAAGTGAGGAGTGTGACAAACTCTCGAAGTCCTGAAGGCCAAAGAAGATCGCAACCATCTGTTGCAGAGGGACACATGGCGGACATCCATGAATTTCAGATGAAATAACTCCTCGAGAAACGAGTGCATAGGAGTCTGAAACTCTCAAAGCCCGAAGAGCCGAAGAACCGTAGAGAATCTAGACCGTCAGATCCGGAAGGTACATGGAGAAAGATAGTGAACTCCGAGTGAAAGTACTCTGGGAGAAAATAAAGGAGTAAAGCTGGAAATCATTAAACCTCGAATAGTCGAATTAGCTGGGAGTCGTCGATATGCAAGAGTACACATGTCATCAGATCATAGACTTTGGATAAAACTCTTTGGGAGAAGAAGAGTGTGGATAAAATGAGATTTGAAATCGTTGAAGGCCAAAGTCCCAAAGTGGATGACATCTGTTGATTTGAAAGTGGACGCATGGAACCAGATCTAGAACTCCGGGTATGGCGCACTCTGGAGGAAAGAAGAGGGAGAAAGCGATGAAGTCCCTAAGGATATCTTGATCGTTGATTGAGGAGGAGGTCGAAGGATCGTTAATATGGTCTTGGTTGAAAAGTGTCGAAGTCCCAAAGAGGACCAGGGCTATTTATTTGGGTAGGACAGGTGTCAGAAGATTTGACACTCCAGAGGGATTCACTCAGAAGATTTTTGTTTGTGGAGAGTGGATATAGACTGTTGATCAGAGTAGATGTGTGGCGACGGATCATGGACTACGGAGAAATCTATTTGAGAGTTTCATTTGAGATTTGAGACTCCCAAAGTCTAAAGATTTAAAGAGTCGAAGTAAATCTCAATCATCCGATCATCCGAGGTAGATATGAGTCATCAGATCATCTGAAGTAAATCTCAAGCGTTGGATTGTTCGAGGTGAGTCTAGACCATCTGATCCAGAAAAGATGTGGCATGGATCAGAGGATTCCCAGTAAAGTCCTGAAGTAATTTATATCCATCAGATCAAAAGGACAGGTGGCATAAATCTATAGATTTTGGGTAAATACCCGAGGCAAGCCTCAACCATTTGATTCAAGTGGAAACATGACAGGAATCTGCATACTTTGAGGGGAAGTTAAGTTTGAGATTTGAGATCACAGAATTCTGGAGACCCGAAAGAAATCTCGACCATTGATAGAGAAAAGGGTCGCTGGACCGTTGATCTAGTTGAAAGGTCAAACCCCCGAAGCAGAGGTAGAGCCATTGATCGCTGATTAAGAAGGGCATGTGTCTGCAAATCATCAACTCCAGAATATTTACATATAGAAGAAACAAAAGTTTGATACTTGAGAATTCTGAAGTCTGGAATTCTGAAACAAATCACAGTCGTTGATTTGAAAGAGGTCAGATCTGATCCGCATATTTGAAAGGGATATATCTAAGATGTCAAGTCAGAGGCACCGTTAAGATCATGATATCGATGGTCACATAGCATTGTAGGGATCGGATATGCACAAACTTTAAAATTTGAAGGCGGGCCGCAATCCAAACCACGGTTTTGAAGGAAGGACACGTAGAAGCTCGATGAGAATTGTGGGCTGAAAGGTAGTTTGGTTTCAAACCACCATTGGTCAGCTCGTAATTGTGTTCTTGCGTGAGGTTATCACTGAATGTCACCTCAAGGAGGGGATCATCAGAAAAGGGGCTAGCAACCAAACTCAGAGATTCCCCAAGCGCGAAGGGAAGGTCGCGAGTACCATTAGACCTGCACCTGGAAGTTGAAAGGGTCTATGTTTAATTACAGAGCGAGACCATCAAGGTCTCAAAGAGTCATTTGGATTCAAAATCAGAGATCCTTAACTAGGAGGTTGGCTTGGTTCACCGACTTTCCAAATTAGAAACCATGAATGGAGAATTTGTCTTTTAAGAAAAGCAAAAAAAATTATGTCCCATCGTGGGTGTGTTACATGCATCCATTCCAAACCCTCTGCAAGAAAACCATGAGGTCAAAAGTATATTATCCATTGAACTTATCGACCTATCGGGGACCCCAAAAGATAGATCCAGGGATGAGCTAGGTTAATATGGAAATAAAAAGGAATTGCAACAACCAGAGATCGACACCTCAACAACCGATCACAAAGTAAGTATTGGTCCTGTCACTAAATCTTCAGTTTTAGCCGATACCTCACTAGACGATGAAAAGCAGATGAAGGTCGAGTCATTGGAACATATGGAATAATTACAAGAATTGGTCGTAGATAAAAATACATACATCAAGAATCTTGGGAAACACTTTGACCTGGGGAGAAAAAAAAATACCTGAGCTTGTTGATGTTTTCACCGTTATATAGGCAATCTCTTACGATAGGAAGAGGAAATATATAATGAGGAGTACCCCCAAGAAAATAAGACTCACGCTATATAGATCGATTCTCATCACCACAGAGGATAAGCTTCTCAGCAAAAAAAACGCGAAGACATCTGATCTCATTGGTGTAGGGATGGCTATCACTAATGCCACGTTGGATCGAGAAAAGAGAGATGAAAAGGAACTGGCTACCACACTGAAGGAGATACACCATTTGCGCCACTTGGAAAAATATTACCAAGACTCAACACAGGCCATTGTTTTTCTGAAGAGTGAGTTCCAAGATGCATATGCAAAGTTCACAAGAGAAAGACATCTCTTCATTGCATGTGGGGCCGGTTATCAAGAAGATACCCTTATAGAACTGACAACCTATAAGGACGTGGAGAGATGGTATGAAAAGTCCTACCAAGTTATAGAACAAATTGACTACATCAATGCAGTGCAGAAGGGCCAAGACACAAAGGAGCATGGAATTTGAGTCTTGATGGATAGAAGTATCTCTTGGATCAGAAAAGAAACTGAATACCAGGTAAGTATGGCCCAAAAACCTCAATGAAAAATACATAAGAGGTGGGCTGAGTGTGAAAGAATCTTGGAAACGATCAATCAAGAGATTAAAGACATTGACCTCCCAGATTTTGGCTCACCTGAAGACTTTGTCGACTTGCATGACATAGTCAAACAACATGCAGAACATGACTCAACATGGGGAGTGGATATCGCATAGGTGGCAAGCATGACACCAAGTCAAATACAAAATTTTATGGAACATCCAATCAAGGCCCGTGCAGTTATGCAACGTTTATGTGCCAAAGATGCCATATATAGAGAACAAGCAATAGAAGTGAAGGAAACCCTTTCATCCCTGATGGACCAGCATAGATTCTGGTATGATAACACATGTTAGGATCTCTTCGTCAATTGGTTAAAATATGAGAAGAGTCATCCACTCTAGTAGAACCACGAGATGATTTCCAGAGAACAAAGATATCAAGCGCCACATGGAAATCTTTTGTTTTACTTATTAGAAACTTGTAGCAGCTATTTTTAGTTAGTTATTCTTTATAAATAGGTGGATTGAACTTTTACGAAGGGTCGATGGTTTTGGAAAAAATACCCTCTTTTTGAGAATTGTAAAGAACTATTTATGAGCAATCTTAATTGAAAAGTCTTGCTTAGAACCATGGACAAAATTTTGTTTTTTCATCAAAGGCGTTATGTGATTGGATTGAGGAGGAACTACTTCCAACCTTTATTTCAATAGTTTATGTTGTAACGAGTAAGAGTTTCTAAATCTATTGATAAGTTATTTGTTTCAATATTTTAGCAGTTCTTTTGTTTTTAATGATGAAAACAAAATCGTTGTGTTAATGTGTAATTGATGGTAGAGCTAAGGAAACTATTTTTCTTTCACTCATCTTATTACATGAGGAAATTAGATGTTGTTTATTTAATCGATAGAATCATTATAAAATTATTAATTTTGGAAGGAGGACCAATTTGTATTTTTGTATTGAATTCGTATGTGGAATTTGTTGTTGTATTTTATTAATGTATGGGGAGTTCCTTTCCAGATTTTAATAATAATCAAATATCTATATGATCCCATAACTTGATTAGTAAGCTAAATTTAAACGTATATATATATATATATATATATATATATATATATATATATATAACTATTAGATTAAATTCATGGTTGATTAGAAGTGGAATCATTCCTTCTTGTGCTACGATTTTATGGACATTTGGACTGCGAATTTGTTAGTAGTTTTTCCACTCTCCGCCTGTGGATTATACTTAATATATTAGTTAATTGCATTGTGCATTGTTGAATAATATCGTTACACAGTTTCTATGTCTCAGAAAATGAATCTTTGTAAGGATAGTGAGAATAACCCATAGATTTTCTTCACAATCTTGTTTCAGGCATGGTGTTCATCGTGGGGTTATTTTTAAAAGGCGTTCAGTAACAGGATTTCCAACCAAGAATTGTAATTTTAAGAATAACATCATTTTAGTTCACATAAATAGCTACGGATAGCTACGTTAAAGATTTGTGATTTTTAACTTTTCTCCTTGAGGTCTCTAAGATATATGTTGTATCACTACAGACTCGTTCCTTAATGCGAAATGTAATTTAACTTGTAACGTTTTCAATCATTTGTGTATCTTGATCCTTGTAGCAGAGAAGTTTTTCTCGACATCCATTGGTTGTTTCATAACTTATTGTTCCACCATCCTTAACTCTTCTTGAAGGTTTAATAATTACTCAACAGATTCGTTGTAATTAATTGATTGGTCTATGGTCATGATTACCCAATCCCTTCAACACCCGAGCTGAGAAAAAGGGAATCGATTGAATACTATCTCTATATTTCAGGATTTATTTAATCTTATTGAATCCACCAGGTAGGCGCATTACCAACTTGGACAATTGTCTATATATTTCTTGACAATCATGGCATGACTCGATAATATTATTCCTCAACTTTTATTTTACTTCTGATAAATTTATTGATACTAAGATATTGTCAATGCACTTAAACCTTCGATCTTCTTACCAGCTCTATAACTATTATATTCGTTGAGATTTGTACAATATTTTACCAGGGGTGATTTTAAGAACCCCCTAAATTTATATGTATAATAAATCGGCGAATCCCCATGATACATAGGAAAAATTGAGGGCTATTTTATCAATAATATAAAATGTATATATAATTTTTTGGCGAATATTTTAGTCAATTATATAATCTTGTAAAATATTGGCGAATATTTCACTGAATTATAAAATCTTGTAAAATATTGACAAATATTTCACTGAATTGTAAAATCTTGTAAAATATTGGCGAGTGGTGTTGGGTAAACAAATGGACTTCACACAACATTTCACCACATCTACTACAGTAAAGTCGACCAAAATTGACAAAGAGCATTTTGTATAGGCCAATTGCAAAA
>ML780255.1:1252794-1310476 GCA_009831015.1 Picea engelmannii
TAGCATCTCTTGCGGCTTGCCCTCTTTCCAAATTCCGTTCGGGAAATAAACTCAAAAATTCAATATGTGTAAATTGGGCCTTGGGGATTTTAGTAGACTCTGTAGTTCTCACGAACGAACCAAACAAGTAACAAAGCTATGATGATGCCATACAATTTATACCAATTTATACCAAGTGGGAGGGCCAAAATGTAGCTACCCAGTGCCCATACCACAAAATCTGGGTGAATTAAACCATAAACCTCGATTTTACCAAATACCTGGGTGAAGAAGCTATCAAAAATTCCCATACTTCTAGAAATTTGGCTAATGGAAGCTTGTCCCTCCAAATTTTAGGGGCGAAATATAATTTTTTTTCCTCTATCTCCCCTAAAAACAAGGGCTAACCCTGTACATGATTTTTCCCCTAAAATAAATTACGGGCTAATGATATAAGTTTTAAAAAATCACTTTAATACAAAAAATTCGCCCAATAAAAAATTGGAAGCCCCTAAATTTCGTCCATGGGCGAAATTTTGCCCCTAAAATCATCATTGTATCTTACTTGTAAATATATAAGTCATCTAATAATAATAACAAATGTAGTGTCGTTGAGGAATTATTATGCCCAGTTAACTGCTTGAACGCCAATGAACTTGAGATTATTATATTTGTTCTTCCCTCTAATTCGGAATTCTAATAACTTCTGGTTTGCTTGGATCTTTTTGTAAACCAAGTCAATCTTACCCTCAAGTATATAATCCTAAAATTATATATATCGTATTATGTAGGTAATTTATATGGTAACGATTGATTGGGTTTCTACGATTACCCTAAGTTACAATTTGTTGAAGGAGCAATTGATAAATCCATTATCTTTGAGTGGATTATCATTCTCGTGTTACATTCCTTAAGATAGTAATAATTATCTTTTAAACTGGTTTCATTGATATAAAATTCTACTAAATTTATACCATTGAATTCTACCAAGAAACTTATGTATATGACTATTTGTTAGTTAATAATTGACATCAAATAATTTAATAGGTTTCTAGTATTTAATTGCATTATCAACAACTGATCATATCCTATTATATGTGGAAACTTATATCAAGAATTTCTACCTAAGGGAGATAAATAGAGTTAATAATAAGAGTACTTTTTGTATATGGTTTTTCTTATAAGTGATTAAAACAATATTTATAGGATTACAATAACTATTAATAAGATTACTATGTATATATTATGAAATTCCACAAGAGATTATAAGTACAAATATTAATATGAGGGAGTAATTACCATTTCTCTTATTATCACAATTAGAGATCGAGTTAGAATTTTGAATTAATCAATGATGTTAGTATGCCATTATTTTAAGGAGGTTGATTCATTAATTTAAATCATGTTTGTAACAATCCTTGTATATTGATGAGTTTTAAATTAATTATTTATCTATTGAATAACTAAGAATTAATTGAATAGTGTATATCATTTTGTATTATATGGCTAGAGGACTGATTGTATAGATTCTCTACTTTCTCATTAAGTTCTTGTTATTCTTCATAATAAATGTTATATTATGTACTTTCTCAATTGCTTGGAGTATTGCTAAATGATTGGGTAGTGTAGTATATTATTCTTTTGTGCCTTGAAAATTTATGGTTAAGATTTCTTGTTGATCAAGTATTGGATTTTGATATGGGATTGAAGTTGTGGGAAACAGATATCTCCTTGTTCCTCAGAACTGTCACCAATCTTGAGACCTTAAATAGTCAAAATCAATTAGATGAATCCTGGACTTGAGTGTTGATTATGTGTCTTGGAGGTCCTCACCTTGTAGGGTAGGTTCGAATAGTGTGTTATTTGTTATCTTATGTGATATGATCGATCTATGAATTAAAAGTGATGTTGTTTATGATTTCTTGCTATGTTGTGACAAACATGATTTTAGATGGTTTTACTATTGATGTATGCCATTCTCACATAACGCATGTCCTAATTGATGATTAAAAAATATATAAAAAAATTACCCACTTATATTTATGCCTTAACAAAGTGGGGTCATTACATATGGTATCAGAGTAGGTTCAACCATGGGACATTAGACCATTACGTCTTCCACTGTATTAATTAAAATTATTAAAATGTATCACTAATAAATTTTGGAAATTGTCCATGCAGGTAATCATGGTTAGAGGATGCAGGGGAAATAGATGTCATGGTATATGACAAAGAGATGTGACTCCTCTGATAGTATCCACACCAAAGGGATCTAACCCTCAAGGAGATGAGTAGACTACTGAGAAGGAGTAGGTTGTTGTGGGAGATGTCATAGGTATGATGAGATCCTTCCATAGGATGTCTGAGGCACTTATCATATGCCTTGATTGATATGAGGGAAGAACATCTATGCCCAATGCGGGTTCACAACGCACTCCAGAAGGTAGTAGTAGTATGCACAAAGAACTCGAGAAGGTGAAATTTCCTGAGTTATGGGGTGCCACAGATGGCTTATCTGCCAAGGCATGGTTGGAGAAAATGATGATGTTCTTCACACTTTGTGACTACATCTCCAACATGAAAGTCTACACAGTGGTCTTTCAACTGAAAGGGAATTATCTACTTTGGTGGAAGACACTCCTACCTCACCTAAACATGGTCATGGAAGGTGTGTCATGGGAATTCATTGAGCTCTAGCTTAATGAATTCAACTCCTTATGATAGGGTAGTCATATGCTGCCAAAATATGAGGCCAAGTCCAGGGAGGTACTTAGGTATGCTCCATGTATGAACACTAAGAAATTAAAGGTCAACAAGTTTGTGTTTGGCCTTAACTTCAATATTCGTGTGAAGGTGAGGATATTGACGCTGCAAACATTACATGATGCAGTTCAAAGGGCCCTAATAGTGAGGAAGAACTGAATAATGGGGGTTAATGAAGGACCCCTTCCAGACCGACCGGATCGATGATACCGAGAGAGCAACAGCATCAGACACCAGCCAAATCAAATTTTGGGAATCGATATATGCCTATAGGACCTATGTTCTCGACACCGAGATGAAAAACTCATGAACAGAGGAATCCTTATAGAGAATCACAACATGAGTAACAACAACATCATCTGCAACATCAACAACAATTTACGTCTGTTTAGTAGAACAAACCGAGACCACAGATTTCTAGGCCAACAAATTCTACTTTGGGGGCTAGGAGCACTAGACTAAAGACTAGATGTTGGACATGTGGAGAGCCACATTACCAGTGGGATTGTCTAATTGTGAAGGTTAGAGCGGATGGATCATCAGTACCCACTAAAGTTGGATATTTGGGAAGGCCCACATGATACATGTAGTGGTGAACAATAGCTAGTTCGAGCACCAGTCCACTATGCTCGAGACGTCAGGTACGATAGTTGACCAAAATTTTAGTATTTTGATATATCTAGGAGCCACAGAAATATTTATTTCAAGTGCAACACTTAAGAGAATTAAGGTAAATATAGTCAAGAAAAACAAGTTTAGATACGTAGAAATGGCATCAGGTGCCAAGCAGAAAGTTGGAGGCGAGGTTATGGACTGTAGCATTAACTTGGGTGATTTTGTAATGAAGGCCAACCTATATGTCATGATATTAGGATCTTATGACATAGTGATTGGCATGGACTGGTTGGAATCACATGATGTGATAATTAACTAGAAGATGAAGCATTTAAGCTTGACGGACGATTTGGGATAGAGTAGAGTGATTGTAGGAAGAAACTAGGGAGTTTCACTAAGGTTTATTTCTTCCCTACAATTATATAAAAGCATGCACAAGGGATGGAAGTTATATTCCATCCTAGCACTTAATGAAAAGGGAGAGAAGAAATGATTAGAAAACCTTCCAGTAATATAGAGGTTTGCAGAGATGTCTCTGAAGGAACTAACATGTCTACCACGAGAAAGAGAACTTGAGTTTACAACAGATTTGAAATCTATAACATAACCGATTGCGAGAACTCCATACTGGATGTCGACACCAGAATTGTAGGAGTTGAAAATGCAATTGAAGGATTTGTTGGATTTATGACTTATACATCCAAGCATATCACCATGGGGTGCACCAGTTATTTTTGTTAGAAAGAAGGATGGATCGTGGAGGATTTGTATTGACTACCATCAATTAAACAAAGATATGATCAAGAACCAGTATCTGCTGCCAAGAATTGATGGTCTATTTGACCAAATGAAACGAGCAACAATGTTTTCAAAGATTGACTTGCGATCATGATATCACCAGTTACGAATTAAGGAGGAATATATCCATAAGATCACATTTAAGATGTGATTCAGACACTATGAGTTCACTGTATTACCATTTGGACTGAAGAACACCCCGAGGGCATTCATGAGTTTGATGAATGGGATGTTCCGAGAATACTTGGACAAGTTTTTCCAAGTATTTATTAATGACATACTAATTTATTGTTGGATGAAAAAAGAGCATGATGAACACTTGATATTGGTCATATAGTGTCTAAGAGAAAAAAAATTGTATGGGAAGCTATCTAAATGTTATTTTTACTAATAAAAGATACATTACTTGGGACATATCATATCTGGAGAAGGTATCGTTGTGGATCCAACAAAAGTAGAGGCTATTATGGAATTGAAATCTCCGACGAATGTACAAGAAGTACATATCTTTATGGGTTTAGCAGGATATTACCATTGATTCATCAAAGTTTTTTCAAGGATAGAAAATCCAATCACGGAATTGCAAAAGAAAAAAAATAAGTTCGTATGGACAAAGACATACACAGAAGAATTTCAAAATATTAAATAGGTGTTAACGATAACACCGATACGGAAATTCCCTGACATGGACACAAAATTCTTGGTATGCATGAATGCATCCAAGTAAGGTTTAAGTGCAGTTTTGATGCAAGATGGTCGAATGATCGCTTACATGTCAAGGAAATTGAAAAACCCTAAGGAGAACTATGCAACAGACGAGTTGGAGTTATCAACAGTTGTATATTCCTTAAGAGTTTGGAGAAATTATAGGATGGTATAGAAGTATGAAGGTTATTCTTTTGACAACGATGGATTGATGAGGTATAACAATTGAATTTACGTACCTCCTAACGACAAATTAAGAATTTTTATTTTAAGCGAAGATCATCAAGAAATATGCATGGCTCATTGATGAGTCACGAAGATGAAGGTTGACCTTAAGCCTTTATTCTTATGGAAAGGAATGACAACGGACATACTAAGTTATGTGGCGAGATGTCTAGAATGTCAAAACCTCAAGGATGAACATAAACATATGGTAGGATTGTTACAACCACACTCTATTCCTTAATCGAGATGGGAGGTCATTTCGATGGATTTCCTTGTTAGATTGCCACTGACAACAAGAAGAAATGATTTGATTTTTTTGGTAGTTGATACTCTGACGAAGAGTGCACACTTTATTCCAGTGTGTACGATGTATCAAGCGACAGAGATAGCTAGAGTATTTGTTAGCGATATTGTGAGGTTACATGGTGTAGCAAGGAATATCATATATGATTGTGGATCGATGTTTACTGGATGATTTTGGACAAGTTTCCAAGAGGATTTGGGAACACAACTGAACTTTAGTACAACATATCATCTATAGAAAAAATTACAAACACAAAGAATGAACCAGGTTTTGGAGGATATGTTTCGTATGTATGTAATGGATCAATAGACGACTTAAGAGGACTTCCTTCCATTCGTAGAGTTGGCATACAACAACATTTAAAAGAGTATGATTAAAATGGAATCGTTTGAGTTTCTTTATAGGAGACTATGTTAGACGTCATTGAGTTGGGATGAACTTGAGGATATGGTCCTGGTGGGACTGGAAGTGATACAAGAAATGGAAGAATATATTTAATCCATAAGACAAAGTATTAAAGAAGCGTAGGATCATAAAATGATTTATGATGATGCGCATCGCGTTGAATTCAGTTATGAGGTTGGCCACATAGTTTTCTTGTGGGTAAAACCACATAAGAGTTCAATCAAGTTTGGAAACGGTGCTAAAATCTATCCTAGGCTTGTGGGACCTTCTAATCCGGATTATTTTTGGCACGAAATGAGAGTGGAGATATAACACATAAATATTTAGAGATATTGCAAGAGAGACAACAATATAACAGAGATATAGCGGAAATAACAAGAGTCACAGATATACAGTAATACACAAGTTCTATTAATGAAATAAATGTATAGAGACTGTAAAATACAGAGTGAAAGACTCGCTAGAATGGTGGCAACTTATCTCTGAGAAGAGATGTGATGGCTACTCGCATTCGTGAGAAGATGATTATTACAATGAGGCTCTAAGGGCCTTTTTAACATAAGTAAAATCCAAAACCCTAATCCCGAAAGATGAAAATCCAAAGGGTTTGTGGGCCCCGATGGAGGTAGTTGATACATCAACTTCCCAGGGGCATAACTTTGGCATACGATCTCCATTTGGGGTGCACAATAGCTCGTTGGAAAGATATATCCGAGAAATACAACTTTTGGATGAGAAACATCGATCTGCGATCCATGTTGCTCCTTGTTTTCTCAAAAAACATAGTTTAGGGCCTCAAAATGGCCCCAGAAGTTAAAAACTGCTAAAAATAGTAAATTGCCAAAATTGCCAGAAACCTATTTTGTGCCTATTGGAAAATGTGGGTGGCCATCGATATCCACCTGGATCACCTTCGCAGTTATTGAAATAAAGGACCTGTGTCTTATCGACTAGCCTTGCCTGATTGTTTGAGGCATATGCACGATGTATTTCATGTATCTATTTTATGACATTATATTAGTGATATGTCACATGTTATTGACATGAGTTCTTTGCAGGTGTCAAACGAGGGTTCTCTCATGGCAGAGCAAATGCACATTATGTACCATCACACTCGACAACTATGGCGTCAAATAGTCGATTAGGTCAAGGTCCAGTGGGACAAATATAGTCCACACTCAGCTACATGGGAGGACACATATGAGATGTGTCAACAATTTCCTTATTTGTTTGTGATCAAAATCTGGACCAGGGGTCAAATTTTAGCTCAAAAATCAACGTTCTCGAAATTTCCTCAAAACGAATGAGAGCGTAGCCCTCGTCGTTTCAAACCCAATGCAACTCGTTTCGTCTCAAACGAACATCGGGAGCGAAAGATATCACGATCTGTTCAAATCGTCAAATGGGTAAAAAAAGGGACGCTAACTGTACAGTCCGTACAGATGCTGACGTGGCATGAACGTACGCTGACATGGCAGAGGTGACATGGTAGTTTTGGATTGGCTGACAGTTGGATGAATCACATTGCGACACATGGCAGTTATTGGACAAATGGCATGGTGCCACGTGGCCCAGTTGTGGGCTGCCATGTGGCACCCCTTTATTGGCTATTGGTTTGATTAAAATTTTATGGGTCTGTGGGGGTCGAACCCCGGACCTCTCCACCGGTGTAATGCTTTAACAAATTCAACCCAACCAATACGCCCATACATTGTTTCTTAACATATGATTGTTTGCATTGTATTTAAAATCAAATGTTTGTATATATGGGCGGGGGTCGGGCTGGGGCTTAGCCCCAGCCCGTGGTTATAACATATACCATATGACCATGTCATATGCCCTCTGTAAAATGGCGTGCAGGATTTTTTTTGTAAGCCATGGTTTTATGGTGATGCATGTGACCACAACCGAAGCGCGGAGGGGGGAGTTGGAACGGTTTCAACCGTTTAAGCCCTTTTTCTTATAGAGCGCGGTCATATGACCCTCACGTGCCCAGGTGCTAGGCGGTTAGGGGCTGGCGCACCCATAACCATCCTACAGTTTGCATAGTTATGTGGTTGTGTGCGTGTGCTAGGTTTTAGCACAAATTTGGAGCTTGTTCTTGGTTCAAGCACATAGAGGTGTGTTTTGGCGAACTAGAGCCAGCAAGCTTGAAGGAAGAGGATGGCAGGAGGCCTATCTTTCTCATTCTTTGGTCGATTGAGGTGCCGTAAAAGCCAAGCTAGGGGTTTTTGGATGTCCTGAATCCATTGGCACTATTATCAAGGCCATTTGAAGACTTCTTTTGCAGGTTTTTAGCCATTGAAGTTTCAGCAAGATCCAGGGAGCTTGAAGCCCTCATTGATTGAGGACATGTTTTGGTGAGTCCAAGTTTGTTTTATGTGACTAAATAGTCATTTTTGGTTAATTGTTATGCTCTGAACACATTGGGATAGGTTTAAGAGGCTTTTGAGGACTTTTACAAGTGTTTTTTCCAAAGAGAAACTCAGGGAAGCTTAAGGCCACGTGTAGAAGAGGTCATGCCCGGATGAGCCATGATCCGTTTTCAGAGTTTTATTAGTCATTTTTGGGGGTTTTATGTGTTCTGATCCCAATGGTACAGTTAGAATTTTCATTGGAGTTGAGCAGCATCTTGTAAAAGAACTTTTGACAAATTAATCCCAGAGAGCCAAGTTCATTAATGGAGGCTCAAGGAGATGTAGCCTAGAGGGGGGTGAACTCCTTTATCATGTTGTTATTGTTCTGAGTTTGATGGTTTATTTGCTACAAGTTATGTTACTGTGTATTTATTTAAAGTACATATTTAACCATTTAGAAGAACATATCCTCACACATGAACATTTAAAAGAAGATGCATAAACTTGACACATAATTCATCTTGCATATTTTAAGACATGAAGCAAGGTCTTGTAAAGTTTATTTTAATGAAGTAGAGGGTGCTTGCATAGCATAACAAGTCAGCCTTCTATTTTTAGATCAATTTGATATATTATATATGTAGATCTATGCCAAATACATTTATTTACTTGCATTTATATACTGTACAAACTTCAAGATGAAGTTTAAAAAAAGAGGGGGTGTATGTAACATGGCGTTCTACTGAGCACACTTATATTAAATTATTATTTGAGGACACTTACGTGCAAGTGATCCGGTTATGGTACTTTATGATGTCATTTTGATTATGAGCTATATATGATGATGATGTATTGTGATTTATTGGTACTTTTAGATATGTATGTATTGATATATATTATTTATGATTTCTCCTAAGTGTGTAGGACACATGTAGGTTATGGATGTTTGGTGTGGAAACTAACAGATCTCCCTAGATCCACCTGGATCTAGAACAAAATAGGATAGGACACGACTCTTTCCCTAAGTTGTAATCATTGAATCTGCTAATAGGGAGGAATAAGTGACATACCTTTATATCGCTTCCTTAGGCTTTTTTGCTCCCGCTTTGCTCCGGTGCTCTCATGAGGTCAAGTCCAAGACAACACAAACCAACCAAAGTGAAGATAGAAAAATGTATTCAACGTCAACTTATGCACATGACCAAGGAATTACACAATAAAGTAAGAGTGACTTTATGGGAAAGGGGCATGCCGTTGTATCATATTAATTGAAAGTAGAAAATACAACCTGATCGCCTTGATGTCGCAAGCTTCCTTTCAGTGACCCTTGGTTCCAACACACACACTTGCTCTATAATTGCATGAAGAAGATCCAATTCTTCTTGATAGACCAACTAGAGCCTTCAAGCCTCTATCCAAGCAGGGTTCTTCACACAATTATTTCACCAATTCTTCATTCAATCTTGCTTAACCTTTTCCATTAGAAACCTTTCAATATATAGGAGAAGGAGATATGGTTACATGGATGAGGATGATCCCATCAAATCTGAGAAGTCAGTAAAATGACAACCATATGAATGCCAACTCATTTTCTAGAAGATTCCCTTCTAGAACCCTCGAGACCTCTTCTCCTTTCCAAGCTTAAAAACAGGTTCGCACCCTATGTATGGAGCAAACTGTGAGAAGTTCTCACCCTAAGTGAAGGTGGCCTGCGAGAATGAGGGATTCTCGCACCCTAGGCCATAGGCAGCCTACGAACTCACTTTAAAAAGCATGTTTTTGGAAGGAGACAAGGGCCACTCTTCTTAGGCAAAAAGTCCTTGTTGGGAGCCTGAATACACCATTGTTAAGTCATCACCAAAGTGACCAAAATCATGTGTAACAAAATGCCCCCCAAAGTATGAGGCCAGAATCTGTGATAGCCAAAATACTTTGTAAAGTGCTTGTGTGTGCCAGAAACCAGGATTGCACCTAATCGAAAACCTGCGAACAACCAAGAATCTACAGAATACAATACCAGTTCTGAGGTAGGCATTCCCATACTCAGATCACAAATGGACGACATCATGAATGTAGGTCATGGCCACCAATCATACACCATGGATCCATGCCATCAAATATATTGCATAGCCACCAGGAATACACTATGGATCTATGTGAGAAGACTCAAATTAAGATGACATAGCTGCATGACATACAAAGTGTATCTCTATGCCATCAAACCATACATATTCCATTGCAGCCCAGATCAAAAAGATGAGACCCAGGGTCTTCAATCCCGTCACCTAAAAGTACGAATCTAACCATGTGATTACATGTGTTGAAGTCGAACATGGTAGAAACCACTTGATTACTGGTCATTGATGAAACCATTAACAAGTGCGACGGAAATCACCATTAATGTCAATGAATCCCAAGGTACACTAGTACAATCCATCAAATGTGAATAAATGCGTTGAGGTCTAACATTCGACGAAATTTTTCGATCAGGGGTCAATGATGAAAACCCACTGTTGAAAATGAGGAAACCTGCCATTGAGGCATGCAAGTTCCAAGGTACCAAATAATTTCTAAGTCTTGTTTCCATATAATAGGATGGAGTCGACAGAACAAAACTCATCACAGGAGGGCCTTGATGTATCCCCCATCAATGACACTAAATGAGTAACAGATTTTGAAGGTGAAACAAAGTATGATATAGGTTGTATTGGAAACGGGGAAGACTGACACAGTGAGAATGGACAACTGCAGATGGTTGACTTAATAGAGGGTTTGGATGAACTTCTCTTGAACATATGAATGATACGACCAAGGACTTGGCAACACTGACTTAGAGATGACTCATGATATGACATTGTAGCAAGTCGAATGAGAGAAAAATGGATTTCCCAAACCAGATTCAAATAATGAATAAGGGGTGTCATGTTCAAGAGAGACACTTGCTGCCAATAATATGAATATGAAAACACATCCCTTTCCCAAATTTTCCCCCACCATTTCTGGCGAGTACCTCTTTATTTTTACGCAAGCTTGAGGAGGATAACATATGCTTGTTAATGTAATGTCATCCTTCAGACAAGTCCCTTGAAGTATGTTTAACGAACCCTAGGAAGGAGTGGCTCTGTCCCATTATGGGTCTTTCAATGTTTGTTTAACGAGTCCAAAGATAGAAAACTCGAGGGTTTTTCATGTTTTGAGAGTCTGAAAAACACTTAAAGAGAACTTTCTCAGTTCCGTTTTCGTAAAATAATTCGACAGGACCGAAAAAGTAATAAAGTATCACCCATCGAACATTTTGTTCAGATACTTTTACGAGAACGAACAGAACAAGGTCGCTCGACAATCTTTTCCTTTTTATGGAGTGTGAAAAGAGCTTAAAGGATACTTTTTTGTGTTTGTTGTTTTCATGTTACCATGATGAGTACAAAAAGACGAGAAAAGTATACTTGGTTATGTTCTCATGTATTTTCGAGCGCGAGAACGATCGAAGACTGAGCTCGAAGTTTTTCTAAAAACTATAAAAAGCAGTTGTACATGCGAAAAAAAAAAGAAAAACATCTGTACTCTTTCGTGTGCACATCAAATTCGTTATATCTGGAAAAATTCACACTCATAGGGCTATTAGGCATTAGGATTGATGAATAAAAAAATATAAAAATCAACAAAAATGGTAAAAAGTAAATAAATGTGGGTAAAAGGGCTTTTACCATATTCATTGTGATTTTGCCAAGAACTTTGCCCAAAACAACTCTTTTTACCTCAAATTTCATTGCTCGATCACGGGAGGCACAGGCGACCATTTGGTGAACTATCTCTGTCAACGAGGTAGGCTCTTGATCTCCTATCTTTTCCATGGCTTAGTTTTTATTTTCATTGGAAATTTTCAAGGTTTTGGATTTGATTTAGGGCCAAAACTTGCGCCCGAGTGTTCTCGCAGGCTAGTCATATGGGACTTGCGAGAATGCATGATTCTCGCAGGCGGACTTAAAGGCACCTACAAGAATCTCGCACTGTGTTAAAGGGGCACCTGCGAGGGCCGAAAAATGAAATTTCACTTTGATTTTTTCTCAATAAAAAATATGCCAAGGTTTGAAATGAGTTGCTAACTCTCTTCTTATGGTTCTTGTGCAGGCATTTGACTGTCATGATGTTAGAGTGGCAAGAAAGAGAACATGAGGAGGAAGATGCCATTGCCAGGAATGACCTGGGTACCATTACTACCCTCCGAGACTATGGGCTCTTGAAATTCTTCCAGATTTCGAGCATGAGGGCCCAAATCATGTTGTTGGAGTACCTAGTTCATATGTGGGATGTGGACCAGCAGTTGTTTCACGTGGGAGTCCACACCTTGACCCTAGATATCGAGAATATCTATTTTCTGACAAGGTTATCATGGTGTGGGTACCATGCTGGCTTGACCAATAGCCGAGGTGGAGGACTCCCTATGAGTGAGTATTATCGCCAGTACTATGTTCTCGAGGTGGAAAGAAGCAAAGGCAAGGTGGCTATTTGGGGGGTCCAAGACTTGACCCTGCGAACCATCTTGTTCACCATAGAATGCATGGACGGGAGCACAGCTCCACACATGGCTCTCCAGAGCTACTTCCAATATGCCATAGAGTGCACAGAGCCACGAGTCTTCAACTGGTTAGATGCAGTTCTTTGTAGTATGAAGAGGCAGTTGACAAAATGCAGGAAGGGTGACCTGAAGCAGTTCGGGTACGGATCACTTTTGGTGTCCTTCTTTCTTGAGAGGGTTCCATTACTGATATTACAGGTTGAGTGGGGTTTACCAACCCCACAGGATCTGAGGATGCTGAGGTGGTGCAACCTCATGGTCCGACATGTAGATGGGCCTATCATCAAATACAACGATTCATTCTTTGAATGGTTGCGTCCACAGATGTTGATGGTTGATGACTATGCCTACGTCGGATTGGACTTCCGTGGGGATCCAGATTTAGCCCTACCCGAGGATGCTCAGTGGGGTGACCTAGGTAAGAAGTACACATTTTGTTCTTTTAAATGTTTTTTTGATTTTTATCATATAAAATGTTTTTATGTTTGTCCGAGAACTGATCAAAAATCTATTTTTGATGACACAGATGTGGGGCCATACTGACCTCCAGGAACGTCTCATATTCAGTGACGAGGAGAGGTGGCTCTAGTGGAATGATGGGATGCTGAAGACTATGAGGCAGTCGAGCAAAACTTGGAGGGGTTAACTGCTGACATTCCGGACATGACTATAAGAGATATCCCTCGGCGTTATCATCGCCATACTATGGGTGTGTCAGAGTCTATTGGCTGACTGCTTCGTAGGGTTTCCCAGGAAGTTGTGTGTTATCGTGAGCGTCACCCATGACGCTACTTTGTAGAAGCTATGAGCTTCAGATTTTGAAATTTTGGTCCTTGGACAGAAACTATTTGTAAAAACTTTTGAACATTATATACATATATATGGCTTCTATGGCTTATCTTGTGTTGTGTGATACATGTGATGTGATTGGTTTATAAATGGCCCAAATGTCTATCTAATACATAGTTAGCTAATTCATCAGTTAATGTATTTAGAAATATATGAATATGTTGATACTCAATATAATCAAAATAACGTTCCAAGAGGCGAATTCGTAAATATACAGGTAATAAAGTAGGACTTCGAATAGCATAGACATTACTTAACTCTAGTACTATTAGCTGCTAATCGAGTCATACAACCAAGTGACGGATACCGAGCGAAATAACATGAATCAACAATTTGATAACAGTGCTATACTCTGCAATATTGTTGGTCCCATGGCCGAGACACACACCTCGTAGAGTGATAAGTTCGTTTGTAGGGGTGTAAATTGCCCAAGCAGCATAAGCAAGGTTCTGAGTACTACGGCTAGCACCATCAGCAAAGCCAATGTGGGGTAGCGAAGACTCCGACATCTAGAAACCAAACACAACGTAACATAAGGGCAAATACCAGATAACGAAAAAACATACTACAGTAACACACAAGAAGTATGATACAATAAAATATGAGTACTCATGCACAGGTGATCTTAGGCATAGTACTTCTTTAAGTACAACCCATTTCTGGGCTCACTCAAAGGGATACCGTCGTAATCTACTAACTTGTAAGCTCCTTTTTCCAAAACTTGTCTAATGATGTAAGGACCTCACCAAATAGATTCAAATTTTTTATCTCCTAGCATATCCCGACCTTGTTCGTAAAGGAGAACCAAATCACCTTCGGAGAAAATGTGAGGCTTGACATGTTTTTCGTATTGGGCTTTGATGCGTTTCTTCTGGGATTCTATGGCTAGGGTGGCGTCGCGTCGAGTTTCATCTAATCACATGAGATACAACAGACGTTCTTCTTCGGCATAAGTGTTTGGTAGGAGTTCGACGACTAGTTTTAGGGAAGGTATCTCACATTCAATCGGTAGGATGGCTTCTAGACCATAGACTAACCAGAATGGTTTAAACCCGGTAGTAGACTTAACGGATGTCTGGTAAGCCCACAATGCTGAAAACAACATCATGTGCCAACTCATTTTGTGAATGCCTATCATTCGTTGAAGCATGGTTATGAGGACTTTGTTAATTTCTTCGACTTGGCCGTTGGCTTGTGGGTAATAGGGTGTTGAGTTTTCATGGAGAAGACCCAACCTTTTAGTGAGTTCGGACATCATGAAGTTTCTAAAGTGGCTACCATGATCGGTGACGATAGCCTAAGAAACACCAAAACGAGCTATGATGTGATTGAATATGAATAATGCTATGGTCTTTCTGGTGTTGTCAAATGTCAGCATCACCTCAGCCCATTTCGTAAAATATTCTATGGCTACAATAATGTATCCATGCCCCCCGGTCGAGTGAGGGTGACATGTCATGAAATCGATACCCCATTTCGCAAAAGGACTAATGGAGACCATAGGGTGAAGAGGAGAGGGATGTGATCGTATTTTATGGTTGTAGGTCTGGCAAGCATGGAATTTTTGGACGACAATTATACAATCATTAAATAAAGAGAGCCAAAAATACCCAACTCGTAAGATCTTCTGGGCAGTGACATACCCAGACATGTGACCACCACAGGCTCTAGAATGGCAGTCATTTAGGGAATTCTCGGCTTCGTCAAACATGAGGTAGCATCAAAAAACCGAGTCAATCCCGCGACGATAAAGAGTATCACCGAGGATAATATACTGACAGGCTTGGTAGCATATTCGACAGTGGTCAGTACTAGACAGATTGGGCTGGAAAGTCTAGTTTTGGAGATATATGATGATGTCTCCATACCAAAGATCATCAGAACTAATGAGGAAAAGGGATTCATCAGGTAATGAATCGGCTGCTACATTTTCCATCTCAGAGTAGGTAAAGTCACATATCAACTCGACAAACACTAAGGATTTCTTGGACTTAGCACGTTCGAATTCTAAGTCATACTCCTAGAGTATCACGATCCATTTGGAGTATTTTCGCCCTAGCAGTTGACATGTGAGAATGTGTTGCATAGGGTTGCAATTATAAATTATCGTAGTCTTGTGAGAGAGGATATAGTGCCGGAAACGTTGAACTGCTTGGACGGCTGCCAACGCCAGTTTTTCAACATGTAAATAATTAGTTTCGGTAGGCGTTAGACTTCAAATCAAGTAATAGATGACATGTTCGTCATGAGAATCATCCTCCTGGATGAGAATCATTGCGATGGTGTAATCCAAGGCCGCGAGGTAGAGGAAATAATCACGGCTGTAATCTGGTGGGAAGAGGAGAAGAGTACGTGTCAGGGACAGTTTCAAAGCTTCAAAGGCTTTGTTGGCTATGGTATCCCATACGAACTCAGACCCCTTTTTGAGTAGTCGAGTAAATCCAAGAGTTAGCTCTGCATAGTTCGGGATGAAACGACGAAGAAATTTTTCTTTCCCTTGCAAATTTTGTAACTGGCGAAGCGGAGAAGGAGGAGGGAGATTGAGAATCACCTCAACCTTCAAAGGAGCTACCCTAATCCCTTGACATGAAACAATAAATCCTAGAAGTCGGTCGGATTCTACGTAGAAAACGCATTTGTGAGGATTCAAGCGTATATGGTAAAACCGACATCAGAGGAAAATGGCTCGGAGGTGTATTGGATGATCAACATAGCACATGGAATGAGCAGGTAAGTCATCAAGATAGGGCTGCACGATGTGCTTGATATCATGGAAGGCATAAGACATAGCACACTGGAAAGTTGCGCCAACATTTTTTAGACCGAAAGGAAGTTTCTGATGGGCAAAAGTTCCCCAAGGAAAAATAAAAGTGGTTTTATGTTGATCCTTAGGAACAATATTGATTTGATTATATCCAGAGAAACCATCCATCAGAGAGAAGATTTCACTTCCGGCACAATTGTCAACAATCTAGTCGACGAAGGGGGTAGGAAAGTTGTCTTTAGGACATGCTTTGTTAATATCCCTATAATCAATGTACATGCAGAATGGGCCTTGTTTCTTGTCGATTGGGACAAGATTGGAAACCGAGTCAGTGAGAGCCATCAGGTAAATAAAGCTGGCTTTGAGAAGTTTCTCGACTTCAAGCTTGATAGCAGCTACTTTACGTGGGTGGACCGGATGAAGGCGTTGTCATACGGGTTTATCTTCTGGGTATGTCTTGATCTCATGTATCATAATGTTGAGGTCAATACCTGACATTTTTTCATAGCTCCAGGAGAAGACGTCATGAAATTCTTTGAAAAGTGACTTGTATGTGACAATTTCGTCAGGGGAACATGAAGCTCTGATATGCACATTTTTGACAATTCCAGGTTTTATGGATATGTCAAGGGGAATGGTGGGCTAGATATTGCTTAAGTTCCCTTCAAAAAACACATCGTGTGTAAACTCGGGAATGGTGGAAATGACGACAATGGTTAATGGGGTCGAGATCCGTTGGTAGCTCTTGATGGTGTGTTCTTTCAGGAAGAGGATGGAACGATGATGTCCATCGTCCCAGGGGGTGTCTTCCATAACAAACATAATCATTTCGTCCATGGGAAAAATGACGTGGAACGGATCTGGAGATAAATCACCAAGAGAGGGGGTAGAAGGAGTTGTCGATTGAATGGCCTGATAGGCAGATTCAACTAGGCTCAACGACATTTCATCGCCATAACAAAGATGATCGCCAGGGTTGGGTACCATCCATGGGTCATGAAACGCATGAATTCCATCAATAGAGGTGGATATCATGTTGATTGAAGTGATAGACGGATGTGGAACATCGAGTGGTGGGATGGGGAAGGTACCCATTAATGAGGAGTCTTTAAGAAGACCCACACTAACGTTCTCATATCTGGGGGGGAGGTTTTGGCGATGAACGGTACGTTGTTAGTATGGTCATCCGAGTTAAAGAAGGCTAATTGGTAGATGATAATTACCTTTCCTTGATGTGGGAAATGTACAACACGAAAAAAAGTCGACACAACTGTGCGCATGGAATCAATCCAACTATGGAAAAGTAGAAGTCTGTAATCGAGAGGAGTGTCAAAGAATTCCACTTCAACTTGGATCATTTTGCCTTCTAATGTAATTGGTAACAAGGGGAGGACACCGTAAGGCTTAAAACCGGAGCCATTAAAGTCTTTGAGTGTGTTGTGGGATTCAATCAAAGGAGGAGAGTCGATGGCTTTCTAGCAGGTAATAGACATGACACACGTCGAGGCACCCTCGTCAATAATAGTTCTAGAAATTTTTTTGTTGGAGACAATGACTTGTATTTGGAATGAGAGTTGAGGGGGTAACCTTGGAATGTGATCTTCCAAGTCAAAAATTATTAAATTTGTATCCATAGGGTCGATTCCACCGATATCTTTCAGCAGTGTCTTCCGTTGTATAGGAAAACTTTGAAGGACTTTGAGGGCTGACATCGCGGATGGTGCTTGGGCTAGATCTTCAACAATACTATAGCTCTGGGCAGCACGAGCATGAGGATTGAAAGCCGATTTTTAAACGATGCCCTTTGGAGGAGGGTGAAGAACTGTGTCAAGGCTCGGTCATTCGAGATGAAGAGGAGCATTGGTACGTGGAGTCATGGGAGATGTTTGGACCAATGATGGAGGTATAGCATCAACCTTTTCTTTAGAGGAGGAATAATCTTTGGCTCGAGTGGTAAGTGTGATGTCGTTTTTATTTGAATCTCTTTTACACATTAAGACATATAATGTATTGGAGGGGGAAGGTTGGTTGTGAATGACCAATTGGGCCTGTTGTTGAGAAGGGAAGGGTTGTGACAAAACGACTGGAGTGGGTGGTTTCGTGGTCCCTTGAAGGAACTTAGTAACCTCGGCTCATCATGGACAATCCTTACTGTAGTGATCATCACCACAGATAAGACAAGGGTATCGGGGTTTGCGCTTATCCCTATCATCAACAGGTGGTGTTTTGGTTCTTTCTGCTTGCGAATTATTTTTTTCCTCCTTATTCTTACCCTTTCCCTTTATGGATATGTTTTCATCGGTGGGGGTAGATTGCACAACATTTACCTCAGAAGTTTTGCCAGTGGGAGGGGTAGGAGACGGAGCATTTTGAACATTAGAAGAAATGGGTTTGGGGTTGTTGCTAGAGGTTTGGACGCAATGCGGTTAGGCATGGAAAGTGCCAATCACATCGTCGACCGCATGAGAAGTAGTAGGAGTAGTTGAAGTGGCGGAAGTAGAAGCACGAGGTGCATCAGGGAGTAAGTCATAAAGAGTACCCATTTGTGACTAAGCAAGGTCAAGGTATTGAGCACGACTAATGGCCTGCTCTTCTGTGACAACTCCACCCATGGCGATGTCATGACCGATGTCGTTCACAAATGATTTCGTGAACCACTCTACCAGCAATTGATCGGGAAGTTTGAGTTTGATGAGACTTCGTCTCTGTCGCCATTCATGGATGTGGTCGGAGATATGAGTGGCTTTGGTTTGTTTGAAATAACTCAAAATCTTGGTCCCTGTTTCATAGCGGATCGATAACTGGTAGTGGGTGAGGAAGGCCATAGCGAGGGTGTTGAAGTCGACGAAGAAACCTTTTGGTAATTCTATATACCACTTTGCCGCATAACCCGTGAGAGTTCTTTGAAAAAGGTGTAAACGAATAGGTCATCCATCAAGGAGTTGGATGAGCACCAAAGGTGAAAAGTTATTACGTGATTGTTCGGGTCCTCTCCCACTTTTCCATCGAATTTAGGGATGTCAAATGGTAGTTTGGCTGGTATAGAAGGCCATTGGGGAGAGTGATGGATCGGATCGTTTAAAATCCTCGATAGATCCGGGAGGTCCAGGGTGGCTAAGAAAGATAATTGTCTATTCACATGCGGGTACTGGTGACTTTGGGGAGGGAGTCCCGTCGGAAAACCAGTGGGACCATAAGCAGTTTTCATATAATGCGAGGATCGGGGCAGATTCGGTGGTTGTTGTGGAGGCAAGTAACTCATAGGGTTGTACCCTTGAATGGGGACATGGGGTTGAGCAGTCGAGCCCCAAATAGGATTAGACGTACCTGGATAGGGTTGGCCTATACCAGGGGGTATGATGGAGCTAGCCGAAATTTGTTACCCCCCACTCGATTGAGGATTATGTTGGATCAGATGGTTCCAATACTGGGCCAAGGATGGAGGTATGTTTTCTCCATAGGGTGGGGTCGGTGGGGGTTGTCCTCCAATCAAGGGTTGTGTTCCAATTGGGATTTCCCTTGCAAGGGGAGGTTGAGTTGGGCCTCCTTGGTGAAATTGTCCACCAACAAGAATCTGATAATTTGGTGTGAACGATGGAATGGTGCCACTAGGATCAGTGCCTTTGATAGAGGATGGAAAAGGTCCTCTCAAAGGGGGTGAAGGAAGTGTCAGAATGAAACCGGGAGGAGAGTGTTCAGAAGGAGTGGGACCACCAGGAGTTCTGGATGTGATTTATGTACGAATGGTAATAGAGGCATTCAACGCATGGTATTCGGGTGGAAGTGTCGGGGTGACTCTGGGCAAAAGCGGTGTGCCAATAGGGTCTTGGCTAGCTGCGGTAATCCCGGTGTGAAGACTCATAGTATCTGTGTAATGGACCATTTGTAAAGGGAGTCAAGATGTGGTCATCTCACGAAGCTTCTATACCAGGAAAATAATAAGCAGTAGTAAAAGGTATTGCATCTGGATCAGATGTTTCAGGTAGCGCAAATGAGACGATGATATCAACGTCTTCTCCTGAGCCAAAAAGATCCTGTCTAAAAACGCCAGTAGCCCAAAAAGGTTCTTGACCCTCAGGTCCTAGGAAAGGTCCAGTCAGTGATCCAGAAGACAGAAAAACCAACTCTCCGGAAGAATTCAATCTCACAATACATATCTCAGAGTCAGAATGAAGTCGAAATCCTTCTCGACAATTGGTAATTCGAAACTATTCTAGAGAGTCAGTTCTTTCAACTTGTGGAGTGGTAATGTGTTGGAATTCATTCTGTTGAGTAGAACCTTCCAGATTTTTTGGGGGTAAGCCTTGCATTCTACATGAACGACGTAGAGGGTCAATTGTGATCGAGTTGAAAACTTACGAAGAAAATTCTATGGTCAACTTGGGTGAAAAAAAAACATGCGCTAGTAAAAATCTAGGAAGCGAAACCAAGAAAACAAGACCTTCTAATTCCAAAGTCACTAGTTGGTGATGAAATCCAATGTCGCAACAACAGGACAAGAAGGGGTTGGGCTAGGGTGGAAAATTTACGTTGATGACCTGCTTAATGAAGTTACATCCTGGTGCAAGCTCCCATACATAATCATGGGTATACCCTCCAAGGAGCCCGAGTGAGTTTGGCCAACATCGATTCTAGGTACCGTAAAGACTTGCCCCTTCACAGTCACCGTGTGTAAGAACCTAAGAAGATAGGACACTAAGGTTACCACCAACAACAATAAAGCCTCAGGGGATAGTCAACAGTCCGATCCACATGCAAGGGCAGGGTATCTGGCCCGAAATCAACTTGAAAGGCTTCCACTCATCATTGTGGATATGCCTTCAGTTGACCCTCATAATATGTGCAATCTCTACACCAATATCAACAAAGCAGGGTGATTAACTCTGTCAATATCAATGCGACCTTGGGTTTGACCCTTGTGTGAGAAGGGCTTCCCAGGACAAGATGTTGCAAATGGAATTTGACACTCCTTACCAGAAGATGCTATTGTGTGTTTTGTGCTTTGGAGAGTGTATCTCTCTGCCTATTCAAAAGCTCTAGCCTAGCTAACGTTGGTGTAATAGAGTCCTAGAAAAGAGTTACTAGTTAAATTTTAAAATTTGCGCGATGTTCTTAAAGGCTGTTGTTACTCAAGGGAAACGGAAATGAAATCGATGTTGTGTGAGACTCTGACCCAACAATGCATAGATAGGAATGAAAGATATCAATTTTTGTTCGATGAATCCTATTTACAGGAGGGAAAGAGGAGTTTTCTAGAACAACGTGAACTACGATATACTATCTTCTTTGAAATGCAATATCAACGAATCATTACCAATGCCAATTCTCTATTTATTCTTTCAACAATCGAATGCCTATATTTTCCAAATAAAAAATTGTTTTAGAAAGAAAAATGTTTTTTAATTTTCAAAGAAACCACACAACAATGATGGAACTAAGAAAAACCAACTAACGAAAAGAAATATACAAAAAACCCAAACCAATCTTTCAATGAAGACAAAAATAACAAGCAGACAAAACTAGTCTTTTCAAATGCATGACGACAACAATTTTCCAAGTAATGAGGAATTGAGAAAGACAATTAATCCCAACTTTTAAACCGATCACCGTCTCCCAACCAAACAAGCACTCAGATTTCAGGACCAGAGATTATATCCTTGTTAAGAAAAGGTCAAGAGATAACAGTTGAGAAAAAATGAACAAAAAGAGCTTTCGATTTCTAAAGACTAATCATTCACAAAATCTGAAGTCAAGAAACAATCAATCAGTGGCCCAAGAAGTTCTCTTCAGATACACATACAAATCTGGGCATCTGAGCATACAAAAGAACTTAATCCCAAAATTTTGCAAATGGGTTCGCAGGCAGGCAGTGGTGTACAGTGCGAGAATGAAACATTCTCGCAGGCTAGTCACAAGTAGATTGCAAGAGGTTCGCATTGGACTGAAAAGCAAGGTGTGAACTCTAGGGGTTCTTGTAGGCTACAGAAGAGTTCAGTGCGAGAATGCCTGAAACTAAGCAAAATTTGGAAAAAGACAAAAATTTTGAAGGAATTTCTTGACCGAGAGAATATGTCAAGGTCTCCTCAAGACTCAGAGATTGATAAAAATGAAAAATGGTAAGGTAAGAGCAAATGGCCAAGGAAAAACACCAAAAACCACTAAAAAATGGGTTGCATCCTAAGTGGAGTCTCCATTTTTTTTATCGGACTAATCGGTAGGTGCATACACTAATAGATCTCCCTAGATCCACCTGGATCTAGAACAAAACAGGATATGACATGACTCTTTCCCTAAGTTGTAATCATTGAATCTGCTAATAGGGAGGAATAAGTGACATACCTTTATATTGCTTCCTTAGGTATTTGTTGCTCCCACTTTGCTCCGGTGCTCTCGTGAGGTCAAATCCAAGACAACACAAACCAACCAAAGTGAAGATAGAAAAAAGTATTCAACGTCAACTTATGCATATGATCAAGGAATTACACTATAAAGTAAGAGTGACTTTATGGGAAAGGGACATGCCGCTGTATCATAATAATTGAAAGTAGAAGATACAACCTGATCGCCTTGATGTCACAAGCTTCCTTTCAGTGACCCTTGGTTCTAACACACACACTTTCTCTATACTTGCATGAAGAATATCCAATTCTTCTGGATAGACCAATTAGAGCCTTCAAGCCTCTGTCCAAGCAGGGTTCTTCACACAATTCTTTCACCAATTCTTCATTCAATCTTGCTTAACCTTTTCCATGAGAAACCTTTCAATATATAGGAGAAAGAGAAATGGTTACATGGATGAGGATGATTCCATCAAATCTGAGAAATCAGTAAAATGACAACCATATGAATGCCAACTCATTTTCTAGAAGATTCCCTTCTAGAACCCTCGAGACCTCTTCTCCTTTCCAATTTTAAAAACAGGTTTGCACCCTATGTATAGAGAAAACTACGAGAAGTTCGCACCCTAAGTGAAGGTGGCCTACGAGAATGAGGGATTCTCGCACCCTAGGCCATAGGTAGCCTGCGAACTCACTTTAAAAAGCATGTTTTTGGAAGGAGACAAGGGCCACTCTTCTTAGGCAAAAGGTCCTTGTTGGGAGCCTGAATACACCATTGTTAAGACATCACCAGAGTGACCAAAATCATGTGTAACAGTTAATGGCATCAATGGACTCCCTTGGACACTAGATTGAGTTACGTAGTGGATTGTATTTTTTTTAAGTATTTCATTTTATGCACATGAGATATATGAATGATTACACTATGATTTATGTACATGGATTATTGAGATTTATTTTTTTAGTGGATGCAGGCTTGACGATGCTTGTTAATCCAACTCACGTAAGGAGTAAAGGGGCCATGCACATAAACCGGAAATTTGAGGGAGAGGTGTGGCAGTGTCCATGTCACATCCTACTAGGAGTCTTGTTGTGACTTGAAATATAGGTTAACGATTACCTATTTCAAGAGGTACACGATGTCATGAGGGAAGACTGAGACATTCACTCACAAATAATTCTAAGGGACATGCAATTAGGTAGAATCCTTATTCCTTAGAAGCCCTTAGTTTCTCACAAGGTCAATCGAGTGGTGTGTTGACTCCAAGGGTCGGGAAAACTTCCAAAACCAATCAAAATGAGAGTGGAATGCTTGGATTATGGAGGTGTTCCTTGAAGGGCACATCGTGAAATTAAAACTTGATTCAATAAATCTAGGTGGCCTAGAAAACATTGAAATGTTTAGACTTTGTTAGATAATTTATCATTCAGTAAAATATAAGCTTAGAATCCTAACAAGAGTCTAAGTCTAAGTTTAATTAAGGGACTAATTAAAAATATTAAATAAATCAAAAGAGTTGAGATAAAATCAAACTTTAGGAAAAAGGTGAATAAAAATTTTAAAAGTTAGATAAAATGCACGTGTGCATGAAATTGATAAAAATGATTTTTAAAATAAAAAGAAATAAAACATGTGAGAATTGTTGTACACATAGAATAGAATTTTGATTCAAATTACCACCAATTCTAACTAAAATAAGACTCCTAATCCAACTCTAACAAAGATCTAGTTATGGGAGACTCATTAAATAAAAACTTGGGGAACAAAGGGACAACTAAGAGAAAACACAGGAACACATTGGGGAATGTGAGGGAAAATGAATTTTATTTAAAATAAAAAGGGTAATTACTTATGCAACTTGGGGAGAGTGAGAAGTGTCGGGTATGTCTTATATTATTTTTCGGGCACACATGGGGGTTTGAGGGGGTGCAGGGGGGCGAATGCCCCTCCCTATGGGGGTTTAGGGGTAGCGCCCCCGAGAAATTGTTTTCTGCCTCGGAAAAGATGTCACATATTTAGGTGGTTTTTCGACACATGGTTTCTTTGCCAATGGTTTTCTATTTCCGGTTAATGAATTAGGGTTGTTAACTAATCTAGGTCATTGGGTTATGGTTTTGGATGCCAATGGCTCCTATATGTATATTGTATTGTAAAAAGTGTATCACAATGAATGAATATATAATATGCTGGTTTTCTCGGTTTGGGTTTCCAGGGGAAAAATCTCTGTGTAATGTTTGTATTTTCCATTGTGTATTTTATGTTCTTTTACTGAAAATTTGTTTGCAGTAAATATTGTACAAGGCTAAAATCTACATTTGGTATCAGAGCTTTGTTGGCTTCAGGGGGATGCCTTTGTGGTCAAGGGTTTGGCTCAGAACTGTGATAATCCTTGTTACAGTGGGATATCTGTGGTATTGATTTTCCAGGTGAAAAGAAATGGCAAGAAATTCGAAGATGGACATCAACAAGTTTAATGGGAAAAGTTTTGAGTTGTGGAAGCTCAATATGGAAGATCTGTTTGTGGATAGAGATCAATGGATCGCGGTAGATCTAGGTACTGAAACTACACGAACTTCAACAAATGACTCGAAAAATTTGGATCATAAGGCAAAGAGCACAATCCGACTGTGTCTCCCAAGTTTAGTATTAGTGAATGTGTCAGAGGAAGCTACAACCAAGGATTTATAGGATAATTTGGGGAAGTTGTATAAGTCTAAGTCCCTAGTGAATAAAATATTCCTGAGAAAGAAGCTATATAACCTGAGGATGAGAGATGGAGACTCAATGGCAGAGCATTTGAACGCCTTCAATACTGTGGTAAGTCAGTTATTATCTATTGAGATTAAAATTTCAGATGAAGATAAATGTATCAATTTACTGTTTTCTTTACCAGACTCATGGGATATTCTAGTTATGTCCATAGGTAGTAATACAACTTCCTTGAAGTTTGATGAAGTGGTCTCATCTTTGTTGTCGGAGGAGATGATACGAAAGAATATGGAAGGACAGAGCATAAACGCATTATTTGCAAGAGGACGATCCTAGAAAATAAATAGATCTAAGTTCTCAAGTGGGAGATTTAAGTCTAAGGGTAGATCTAAATGTCTCGGAAAGTTTGTAAGGATATTTTGGAGATGTGGAAAAGAAGGGCACTGCAAGAAGCAATGTATATCCAAAGTTGAGAAAAAGAAGGGATATGACGAATCTCATTCTACAGAAGAAAATACCTCCAAGGAAGAAGGAGGGGATGTGTACTTGGCTTCTTCAAGCACACATGCAGATCACGAGGCATGGTTGGTTGACTCTGGTGCATCCTTTCATATGACTCCCTAGAGGGAGTGGTTCTGCGAATATGAAAGGTATGGTGGAGGTAATGTTTTCTTAAGTGATGATTTGACAACCAGAATCATAGGATGAGGAAAAGTCCAGTTGAGGCTAATAGATGGAAGGATTAGAACATTGCTTGGTGTTCTGCACATCCCAGGTTTGGCCAGAAATTTGATTTCTGTAATCAAAATGGACAATGCAGGGGTAAAAACAATATTTGAAAAGGAAACATGTAGGATGGTTCGAGGAGCAATGGTGTTGCTGAAAGGAGTTCGGTTTGAAACTATGTATAAGATTCACAGAAGCACTATTAGTGATGGGTGTAATAGTTCTATTGTTACTGATATTGGAGTTGAAGAAGAAAGAACTCCTACAGTCTCTGTAGAAAAGGTTATGATGTGGCATCAAAGACTGGTGAAGATCGGAGAGAAGGGTCTTCGACTACTACACGGTAATGGTATGGTTGAAGGTATGTCTAAATTCTCTCTGGATTTTGATTTCTATGAACATTGTCTATATGGGAAGAAAAATTAGGTAAGATTCCCCTCTGGTGCAACGAGGGCAGAATGAATTTTATAGCTAGTTCACAATGATGTTTTTGGACAAGTATCGGTCCCATCATTGGGAAAATTTGTGTACTATTTCTCATTTATAGATGATTTATCTAGGAATACTTGGATATATTTCCTCAGGAATACATATGAAGTCTTTGACATGTTTAAAGAGTTTAAGGCTCTTATTGAGAATCAAATAGAGAAAAGAATTAAGGTGTTGAGGACAGATAATGGCAGAGAGTTTGGTGGGAATGAATTTAATGAATTCTGTAATAAGTGTGGTACAAAAAGGTAGAATAATACTCCATATACACTTCAGTAGAATGGATTTACAGAAAGTGTGAACAAGATGCTGATGGAAAAATCAAGGTGCATGCTCATTGGTGTCGGGTTAGGGAAAGAATTCTGGGCATAGGAAGTGGGTATTGCATGTTACCTGGTCAAAATATCACCTTCATTAGCATTGGATGACAAGACTCCATAAGAGGTATGGACTGGTAAGGAACCTTCTCTCACACATCTCAAAGTATTTGGTTGTGATGCATATGTTCATGTTCCAAAGGAAAACAGGAGTAACCTAGATAAGAAGGCTAAAAAGTGTATCTTTATTGGATATAAAGATGGTATCAAAAGTTATAATCTTTGGAACCCAAAAACTAAGAAGGTAGTGTATAGACGAAATGTGGTATTTAGAGAAATGAAGGATGTTGTTAAACATGAAGTCCTACCAAGTAAGGAAGAACTAGAGAAGATAGAGTTTGATTTAAAGGATGATGAATCTGACTCTTCAGAAGAACAAGAATCAAAAGAAGAAGATCCTCATACTCCAGTATTGAGGAGATAGATTCAAGAAAGAGGCTACCAGAAAGGTATACTCCATCTTATTTCCATTCAAATTTTTCTTTGTCTATTACTGATGATGATCCTAGAACTGTCAAGGAGGCAGTGGATTTAGAGGATGGGAATCTCTGAAAAAGGCCCATGGATGAAGAAATGGCATCTTTGGATAAGAATGAGGCTTGGGATCTAGTGGAGTTTTTGACTAGAAGAAATCCCATTGGCAGCAAATGGGTATTTAAAAATAACCTGAATGCAGAACGAAAAGTGGAGAAATACAAAGCTTGGTTAGTAGCAAAGGGTTATTCTGAGGTTGAGGGAATTGATTTTGGTGATATTTTTTCTCATGTTTCCAAGTTAACCTCTATAATATTTATGTTATCTGTTGCTGTTACATTTGATTTTGAAGTAGAATAGATGGATGTGAAGATAACATTCCTACATGGGGATCTAGAAGAAAAAATCTATATGAAGCAACCAGAAGGTTATGCTGTGAAGGGAAAAAAGGAGATGGCATGCAAGCTGAAAAAGTCCCTTTATGATTTAAAACAATCACCAAGGATGTGGTATACAAAATTTGATACTTATATGATGGGAATTGGATTCACAAGAAGCGAATATGACCATTATGTGTATTTTAAATTAATTGGTGATCATTTGATTTATTTGGTCTTGTATGTGGATGACATGTTGTTGATAGGAAACAACAAAGAGATTATCCAAGATGTGAAAACTCAGTTGTCCTATAAATTTGACATGAAGGATATCGATGCTTCAAATTTCATTTTGGGAATGGAAATTAAAAAAGATTAGAAAAGGAGGAAACTCTGGTTAAATCAGAGAAAATATGTTGAGACAATATTGCAAAGGTTTAATATGCAGGAATGTAAGCCGATCAAGGTTCCTATTCCTGTTGGTGTAAAGTTATCTGTAGATCAGTGTTCCAAGACACATGAAGAGGAGGAGGACATGTCTTGTGTTCCATATGCGAGCGTAGTTGGTAGTTCGATGTATGCAATTGCCTGTACTAGACTGGACATTCAACATGCAGTGGCAAGTTTGAGCAGGTATATGTCAAAACCAGGGAATGAGCATTGAACAACACTAAAAATTCTTTTCAGGTATTTGTATGGCACTGTTAGCTATGGATTGTGCTACGAATGAAGACCAAGATTGGACAAAGTGGTGGATATACATGGCTTTGTGGATGCAGACAGGATTGGATATCTGGATGGTAGGATATCTACAAGTGGGTATGTGTTTAACCTGTTTGGAGGAGCAATAAGTTTGATGAGCAAAAGAAAGGTTGTAGTGACACTTTCAACTACAAAAGATGAATACATGGCAGCCACTCATGCAAGTAAGGAAGCAGTATGGTTACAAATATTGTGTTCAGGTATTAGGTTGGTACAACGAGTTGCAGGGATAGAGTGTGACAGTCAGAGTGCAATTTTTTTCCGAAGAACCCGACTTATCATTCAAGGACAAAGAATATTGATATTCAATATCAGTTTGTGAGAGAAATGATTGAAGAAAATAAAGTATCGTTGATGAAGGTGGACACTTTGAAGAATGTTGTAGATTCATTAACAAAATCTAGGAGAACTGAGAAGTTATCTTGATGTAGAGGATCCATGGGCATTGTTGCCCCAGATTGTTGACTATGTAACCCTGTAACCCCCTATATGCAAAGAAAACAACAAGTGAGAGAATGTTGGGTATGTGTTATATTATTTGTCAGGAGCGCAGGGGTGTTTGAGGCAGGCGAATGCCCCCACGCAGGGGTTCAAGGGAATTTCCCCCAAGAAAGTGTTTTTTGCCTCGAAAAATGTGCCACATATTTAGTTGGTTTTTTGGCACATGGTTTCTTTGCCGATGGTTTTCTATTTCTGATTAAGGAATTAGGGTTGTTGACTAATCTAGGTCATTGGGTTAGGGTTTTGGATGGCATTGGCTCCTATATGTTTATTGTATTGTAAACAATGTATCACAATGAATGAATATAGAATATGCTGGTTTTCCCAATTTGGGTTTCCAGGGGAAAAATCTCTGTGTAATGTTTGTATTTTCCATTGTATCTTCTTTTACTAAAAATTTGTTTGCAGTGAATATTGTACAAGGTTAAAATCTACAACAAGTGTGTGGGTGAATAATCATTAATAAAATAGTTAAAAAATGGAATTACTTGTGCACGTGGACAAATGTCAATGGGAATTTACCTATAAAATAAATGGGGAAGAAGGGGAAAGGATCTCACTTTACTTAGTATTGTTATGCTGCCAAAATTTGGTTAGACTTTGTTTTACTTGTGAGAGTTGAGAATCCATCTTTAGGAAAGAGTGGAAGATCTTCCTTGCGAGGAAAGCTTGGAAGCTATTGTGTTCTAGTTTTGTGCTTGGCCCCTTTGCAGCTCGAGGGGATAAAGGAGAAGAAGAGTACCCTTAGTGTTGGTTGGGAGGAAACAATGAAGTCCTTGTATTAGTAGGTGGAAGTAGGAAGTACTTGAGAAAATATTCAAATTGAAGATTTGACATCAAATATCTAAAATATTTGGGTTCCGCTACTTGAAATTAGTTGTTTATTTAATCGATAGAATCATTGTAAGATTATTAATTTTGGAAGGAGGACCAATTTTTATTTCTGTATTGAATTCGTATGTGGAATTTGTTGTTGGATTTTATTAATGTATGAAGAGTTCCTTTATAGATTGTAATAAGAATTGATTATCTATATGATGCCATAACTTGATTATTATGCTAAATTTAAACATATATATAAACACACACACACATATATATACTGTGTAACTGTTAGATTAAAATTGTGGTTGATTAGAAGTGGAATCGTTCCTTCTTGTGCTCTGATTTTATGTACATATAGACTGCGAATTTGTTAGTATTTTTTCCTCTCCACCCGTGGATTATAGTTGATATATTAGTTAATTGCATGGTGCGTTTTTGAATCAGATCATTACAAGGTCTCTATGCCTATTAGAAAATGAATCTATGTAAGAGTACTGAGAATAATCCACATATTGTCTTCGTGATCTTGTTTCAGGCACGATGTTCATTGTGGGGTTATTTTTAAAAAGAGTTCAGTAAAACTTTTTCCATCCAAGAATTGTAATTTTAATAATAACATCATTTTAGTTCACATAAATTTCTACGGATCTCACACCCTCAGTAACTTCTGTGAATTGCTGACAGAAAGATAAATTATGGGTCTGTTGATAAATTATCGTTTTTCCTATCTATTAAGGAGATTAATAATCATAACTCCTATGGTGTTAGTTTACTCCAGTGTATGTTTGAACCGTGAGTGAATATGCAACCAATCTCTTATCTTTCAATTTATTAAAGTCGTTTTCTCTTGAAGGTAACAGTCTTAATAGATGGTTACATGTTGACATCGGTTACGGTTGTGAAAGTAAGTCTTCGCAACGGTGAATCTCCCCAACTACTGTGGGGGTTGTACTTGATCATGGAAATATTTTAGATTGTTCAATTGTCTCCTACAGGTCTCTAAGAGATCTTTTGTATCACTACAGAATCGTTGCTTAACACGAAACGATATTTAACTTGTATCTTTTTCAATCATTCATGTATCATGATCTTTGGAGTGGAGAATATTTTTCCGACATCCATTGATTGTTTTGTAACTTATTGTTCCACCACCCTTAACTCTTCTTGACAGTTTATTACTCACTCAACATATTTTTTGTAATTAATTGATTGGTCTATGGTGATGATTACTCAATCCCTTCAGCACCCGAGCCGAGACAAAGGGAATCGATTGAATACTATCTCTATATTTTGAGACTTCTTTAATCTTATTGAATCCACCAGGTAGGCGCATTACCAACTTGGATAGTTGTTTGTATATTGCTGGATAATCATGGCACGACTGCTAATACTATTCCTCGACTTTTATTTTTCTTATGATAAATTTTTTTATACTACATTGCGTCAACCCACTTAACCTTCGATCTCCTTACCAACACTCTAACTATTATGTTCATTGAGATTTGTACAATATCTTGTTAAATTATGAGCTTGATTTCTTATGTGGATTAATTCTTTTATTTTCTTCAACACTTTGATTCCATCTTAATATACTTCAACAATACCAAATCATAACCGAATAGAAATAACTATGTAGATAAGTAAGCATGCACATCAACAACACATATACCCTACGAAACCCTATACAGGGAGAAAAACCCCAGAAAATGATATTCCTTTATTGCATTAATAATGTATGATCACTTACAAATATCCACCATTGATGTTTTTCTCTTAAAGAGCTTGCCAAGATGACTCTGACCTGAAAAAAACCTAAGAGACCTTGCTGAAATACACCTCTGATATGTTGCCTCTATTGTTGATATACAACATTGATATGTTGTTGATATATGCCTCTGATATGTACCCTCTATTGCTGATATACAAAATTGATATGCTACTTTGGTATGCTGCCTCTTTATCACTGATATGCTCCTCTATTGCTTCTCCTTTAACTTTCATATCAAAAAATGTGTTGAAGAGAGGAGTTGGCCTTTGCTTATATAGGCTAAAGAGGAGAAGAGGAGAGGCTCGAAATAGTAACTTGTTTGCATGCTTTAATCATAACTCAACTTCATACTTTAGTTTGAACTAGACTTGAGACTGGTATACTCTAGTTCAAAAATAGAACTAGACTTGAGACTTCAGTTACAACTCAATATTACACTTTACTTCTAAAATAGAACTAGACTTAAGAATTTAGTTACAACTCAGCATTACACTTTAGTTCTAAAATAGAACTAGACTTAAGACTTCAGTTGCAACTCAACATTACACTTTAGTTTTAAAATAGAACTACACTTAATACTTTAGTTACAACTCAACATTATACTTTAGTTCTAAAATAGAAATAGACTTAAGACTTCAATTACAACTCAACATTACAAGGAAATTTGAAATTCTCTTCATGGTGGATGATGTTACACATGCCAACGCACTAGATCAATACATTATTATCATTTGCAATATTAGGAATATCGTTTGTTTCTAGCTCATAGGAATTTTATATTCAACCTAACTTTTGCTAGATGCCTTGACTTTTTTTCATGGCTCACAAGGATTGACTAGGCTCAAAGAGGTTGTATGTTCCCCCTGACGTGTGCACTAGTCTATCTATTCTCACAGAGGTTGTACATTCCCCCTGACTTTTGCACTAGACTGTCTATGCTCATAGAGGTTGTATGTTCTCCATGAATTTTTAATTACACTTACATAGCATCCCGTTCGTCCTGACTTTTGGTTTGACTCACAGAGGTTGTACGTTCCCCCTAGATTTTGTCAATACCTTACAAGACTGGTTTATTCTCCAAATACCTGTGGCTAGCCTCAGGGTGGCCCGTATGGCCTCTCATTGGAGAATGACTTTCGATGCTGCCAAATTTAACACTCCCTCTCAGCAAGGGAGTCATTCTCAACCACACCAAGATTGCCTCTTAGATGCAAAAAACTTTCTTGAGGTTAGAGGCTTGGTTAAGATATCAACTACCTTCTCATGCATGACTATGTACTGTAACTTTACAACTTTTCACTGGACCAAGTCTTGGATGTAGTGGTACCTCATGTCAATATGTTTTGACATGTCATGAAATATCCGGTTATCTATCAATTTTATGCAACTTTTATTATCACAGTGAACCACCATTGTCTCGATCTCGTCACCAAACAACCCAAAACCTAGTTTTCCCAGCCATACTGCTCCCTTTTTAGCATCACTTGTTTCAATGTACTCAACCTTTGTTGTACTCTATGCAATGGATCCCTGCTTCCGTCTTAACCAAGAGATCATAGCGAATCCTAAACTGAAGCAGTATTCAGAAGTACTCTTCTGATCCACTGGGTTTCCTGCCCAGTCAACATCTTCATACCCATGCAGAAATAAACCACCCTTGGATGTATATCTCATACCATAAGTAATGGTCCCTCTGAGATATCTCAAGATGTGCTTTGCTACCACCTAGTGTCTCTGTCTTAGTTCAGTCATGAAATGACTCATTGCAATCACTGCATAGCATATATATGGCCAAGTGTGGATCATGTACATCAATGATCCAATCAGTTACCTATACATGGTTGCATCCACCAAATCTGAACCTTTATCAGAATCATATAGCTTCCTCGGGTTACTAATCATCTTAGTAGACATGGATTTGCAATCCATCATACCAAACCTCTTTAGTACATCCACTGTGTATTTTCCTTGTGCCATAAATATCTTGTCTTTTCCATACTTCTAATCCTAGGAAGTCCTCCATCAATCCTAAGTATTTCATCTCAAATTTTGAGGTTAGCTTCCTCTTATACCAGGCTATTGGCCCTTCATCTCCTATTAGAAATATATCATCAACATACAAGATTAGTATAACAGGTTGGTTACCTCTTACCTTGAAGTACATATTTTCATCAACATCACTTTTCTGAAATCCTAGGCATTTAAGAAATCCATAAATCATGATATACCAAACTCTAAGAGCCTTCTTAAGACCATACAAGGCCTTCCTTAGCTTTCATACATGAGTGCCTTTGTTATGCAATACAAAACCATCTCGTTGTTCCACAAAGGCCTCATGTTCAATCTTTCCATTCAAGAATGTTGTTTTTACATCCATCTGATGTAGCTTCCAACCAAGAATGGAAGCTAAAGAAATAATACTTTGAATGGAGGTATACCTGGATACAGGGGCAAAAGTCTCTTCGTAGTTAATTCTTTCTTTCTGAGTGAAGCCTCTAGCTACAAATCTTTCTTTTAAATTTTCCACACTTCCATCAGTGACATGTTTGATATTATATATCCATTTGGAAGAAACCACTGATTTGTCTTTTGGCCTTAACACAATGTCCTAAAATCTGTTCTTCATAATAGACCTGTATTCCTCAAGCATGGCATCCTTCCATACTTGTAATTTCTATTCTTTTGCAAATGAAGAAGGTTCGGCATCACTAATGCTACTCATTAGTGCAACATAGCCTCTAAACCTATGAGGCCTCTTCCTTTCCTTGAAAGTTCCTTTGGGAGCAGTTATCCTTTCTGCTTCCTGCATTATTTCTTTAAGCCACCCTGGATTCCTTTTGACTGGAGGTTCTTCAAGAGTTCTTTCTAACACTTCAGCAGGTTCTAGGGGCTCATTACTTTTCCCTTCACGAGGTTCCTCCCTCTGATCATCTGACTCTTCATTTTCATAAGAGGGTGAAGTTGGCTAAACTACTTCTGATTCTTGTTGAATCTCTCTAGATTTCTTAAATGTGGCTTCCTCATGGAAAGTCACATATCTTCTTACCTATATTTGCCTTTGACCTAGTACACAAATCCTATAAGCCTTGGAGATCTCATTGTACCCCACAAAACCCCCTTTCTTGCCTGAGGGTTCCATCTTTGTCCTCTTTTCCTTAGGGACATGAATATACACATGACACCCAAATATCCTTAGATTCCCTACTTCAAGTTTGATCCCTGAGAATACCTCTTCAAGAGTCTTTTCCTTCAATATAGAATGTGGACACCTGTTTTGAATATACATGGCAGTGGAGGTAGCTTATTTCCATAAAGAATTTGGTAGATCCTAGTCAAACATCATTGCTTTCGCTACCTCACAAATTGTCTTGTTTTTACTCTCATCAACTCCATTTTATTGAGGGTTATATGGCACTGTCAATTATCTCTTGATTCCTACTGACTTGCAGAAATTCTCAAATTGGAGAGATTCAAACTCTTCTGCATTGTATGTTCTAAGGATTCTGATGTGTTTCCTTGTCTTCTTTTCAATAAACGCTTTATACTCTTTGAATTTATCAAATGTGTCACTTTAATATTTAAGGAAATATATCCAACATTTTCTTGAGTAATCATCAATAAAAATGACATAATACAAACAACCACTGAGTGAGGGAGATGACATAAGACCACATACATCAGAATGAATCAGATCTAGGATGCCCCAAGCTCTGTTGTCACTGCTAGGAAATGATTTCTTTGTATTTTTACCGAGCATGCATCCCTTACAAATTTCATTTTTACTAAGAGAAATAGAGGGCATGCCACATACCATGTTTTGTAGATCTGGAAGATCTTTTTAATGAATATTTCCAAGTCTTTTGTGCCACAACTTGTTGGCACTAGTCGCATCATGAGCCAATGCCCGAACTGACTATCCTGACACGACGTACAATCCTCCATTGCAAGTTCCAATGGGTTCTGATGTACTTAAATGGCTACATTTATCCCATAGTATTTCCTTCCTATCGTTGAAGATCACCCAATATCCCTTGTCCTCAAGGGTTGCAACTGATAGTATATTCTCCTTGAGCCCTAAAAAATATAATACTTCATCAACATGAAGTCTAGCCCCAAATTCCAATCTGAAGGAAATAGATCCTACTCCCTCTATCTTGTAACATTTTTCATGCCCAAGCTCAACCTGCTCTGCAAAATATTTTGACTTGAAATGTAACAGGATCTCCTTGTACCTTGTCATGTGCTTTGATGCACCACTGTCTACTAACTAAGTTTTCAGCCACGTGAAAATGGAACTAGATAAAGAATAAACCAAGTAATATTATTTGTTATTTTCTTTCTCATTAGAAGGACTTTTCTTATTTCTTTTGGATTCATGATCCTCAGCAGTTGAGGCATGATGTTTCCCTTTCCTTGGATATTTCTTTCTAAACCAACAATCTTTAGAAAAATGACCCAACTTATTACAACTGAAACATTTAATCTTAGATGTATAAATATTCTTAGCTTTGGTGTTTGGATTCCTTTGAGAGCCTTTCTGGAAAGTGCCTTTCTTCTTTCCCTTGAATCTTGAGTCTTGATGCTAACACTGAGTGATTTTCTTTCGTTGGCTTGCTCCTGGTAGATGTGCGATTCTCCTCCTAGAGGAAATCATGACATAACCTCTCAAGCATGGGCTAAATCTCTCTCCCACTTACACTGAATAGGAAGGTCTCCCATGAAGAAGTAAGATCGTAAAAAATGGCCTGCACTAAATCATCAACATCCACTATCACCCCTGTGACCAAAATATGATCTTTGATCTAGGCTCTCCTAGAATAGAAAGATGCCATTGATTCACCTTTCTAAATCTTCAAATAATTAAGCTTGTTCTTAAGTGTCCTCTTCTGACTTGGAGCTTATTTCTCATACAAATTCACCAAGGTAGCCATGCATTCCTTGGCAGTCATTAACAAAGTCATTGCAGGAATTATATTGTCTTTGACTGAGCCAAAGATGATTCGATTGGCCTTTGCTTGAATCTTCCCGAAGGTCGCTCTTCCTACATTGTTCATGGATTCCTCCACCATTTTGGTCACATACTGCTCAAGATCATGCTTCTGCAAGATATTTTTTATTTGGAGCTTCGACACATTTAAGTTGCTATCTCCTTCAAGCCTATCCTTGGCCCTAACTAAAATGGAGGATGGCATGGACCTCACACTGGAAACTTAATCAAGATAGCTTGGATCTTTGTGCACCTATTGTTGCACTTCAACACGTTTAACACACCCTAAGCTTTGATACCATGTTAAATTATGAGATTGATTTCTTATGCGGATCAATTCTTTTATTTTCTTCAACACTTTGATTCCAACTTAATACACTTCAACAATACCAAATCATAACTGAGTATCAGTAACTATGCAGATAAGTAAGCATGCACATCAACAAAAGATATACCCTGGGAAACCATGTATAGGGAGAAAAACCACAACAAACAATATTCCTTTATTGCATCAATAATGTATGATCACTTACAAATATACACCATGAATGTTCTTCTCTTAAAGAGCTTGCCAAGATGACTCTGACCTAACAAATAACTAAGAAACCTTGTTGAGATACACATCCGATATGATGCCTCTATTGTTGATATACAACATTGATATGTTGTTGATATATGCCTCTGATATGCAGCCTCTATTGCTAATATACAACACTGATATGTTGCTTTGGTATGTCACCTCTTTATCACTCATATTCTCCTCTATTGCTTCTCCCTTAACCTACATATCAAATTTTTTGTTGAAGAGAGGGGTCGACCTCTGCTTACATAGGATGAAGAGGATAAGAGGAGAAGCTCGAAATAGTAACTTATTTGCATGATTTAATCATAACTCAACTTCATACTTTAGTTTGAACTAGACTTGAGACTGGTATACTCCCGTTCGAAAATAGAACTAGACTTGAGACTTCAGTTACAACTCAACATTACACTTTAGTTCTAAAATAAAACTAGACTTAATACTTTAGCTACAAATCAACATTACACTTTAGTTCTAAAATAGAACTAGACTTAAGACTTCAATTACAACTCAACATTACACTTTAGTTCTAAAATAGAACTAGACTTAAGACTTTAGTTACAACTCAACATTACACTTTAGTTCTAAAATAGAAATAGACTTAAGAATCCAGTTACAACTCAACATTACAAGGCAATTTGAAATTATCGTCATGGTGGATAATGTTACACGTGCCAACACACTAGATCAATACATTTATATCATTTGCAATATTAGGAATATCGTTTATTTCTAGCTCATAGGAATTTTATATTCAACCTAAATTTTGCTAGATGCCTTGACTTTTGCTCATGGCTCACAAGGTTTGACTAGGCTCACAGAGGTTGTACATTCCCCCTGAATTTTTCACTAGTCTGTCTATGCTCACAGAGGTTGTACATTCCCCCTAAATTTTTCACTAGACTATCTATGCTCACAGAGGTTGTATGTTCCCCTAGAATTTTTCATTAGGCTTACATAGCATCCCGTTTGTCCTGACTTTTGGTTTGAATCACAGAGGTTGTACGTTCCCCTTGTATTTTATTAATACCTCACAAGACCAGTTGATTCTCCAAATCTCCCTAGATAGCCTCAGGGTGGCCCATATGGCCTCTCATTGGGGAATGGTTGTCGATGCTGCCAAATTTAACATATCCTACTTGTAAATATATAAGTCATCTAATAATGAGAACAATTGTAGTGTCGTTGAGGAATGATTACGCCCAATTAAAGTCCTGACTGTTGATGAACCCGATTTTATTATATCCATTTGTCCCTCTAACTTGGAATTCTAATGACTTCTGGTTTGCTTGGATTTTGTTGTAAACCAATTCGATCTTACTGTCAAGTATATAATCCAAAAATTATATATAGTGTATTACGCGGGTAATAAATATGGTAATGATTGATTGGGTGTCTATGAATACCCTAAGTTACAATTTATTGAAGGAGGAGTCGATCAATCTGTTATCTTTGAGAGGATTATCATTCTGGCATTACAGTCCTTAGGATAGTAATAATCAACTTTTAAAATTCTTTCATTGATGTAAAATTCTACTAAATTAATACCATTGAATTCTACGAAGAAACTTATGTATAAAACTATTTTTTAGTTAAGAATTGACATCAAATAATTTAATAAGATTCTAGTAGTTTATTTCATTACAACAACTAATTATGTCTTATTATATGAGGAAACTAATATCAAGAATTTGTACCTAAGGGAGATAAATAGAGTTAATAATAAGAGTACTTATTATATGTGGTTTTTCTTATAAGTAATTAAAAAAATATTTATAGGGTCACAATAACTATTAATAAGATTACTATGTATATATTATAGAAGTCCATAAGAGATTATAAGTATAAATATTTAGATGAGGGAGTAATTACCATTTCTCTTGTTATCACAATTAGAGATCGAGTTAGAATTTTGAATTAATCAACGATGTTAGTATGCCATTATTTTAAGGAGGTTGATTCATTACTTTAAATCATGTTTGTACTAATCTTTCTATATTAATGAGTTTTAAATTAATTATTTATCTATTTCATAATTAAGAATTATTGAATAGTGTAGATCATTATGTATTTTCTGGCTAGAGGACTGATTGTATGGATTCTCTAATTTCTTGTTAAGTGGATATTCTTGTTATTCTTCATAAAAAATGTTATATTATGTACTTTCTCAATTACTTGGAGTATTTCTAATTGATTATGTAGTGTAGTAGATTATTCTTTTGTGCTTTGAAAATTTATGGTTAAGTTTTGTTGTTGATCAAGTCTTGGATTTCGATATGTGATGAAAGTTGTGGGAAACATATATCTCCTTGTTCCTCATAACAGTTTCCAGTCCTGAGACCTTAAATGGTCAAAATCAATTGGATGAATCCTGGACTTGAGCATTGATTATGTGTCTTGGAGGTCCTGACCTTGCAGGGTAGGTTGGGTGGTTGTCTTCTCTATTATCTTATGTTATATGATTGATCTATGAATAACAGATGATGTTGTAACTGATTTCTTGCTAAGTAGTGAAAAATATGATTTTAGATGATTTTAGATGATTTTAATATTGATGTATGTCATTCTCTCATAACACATGTCCTAATTGATGATTCCAAAAAACAAAAAATTACCCACTTATATTTATGCCTTAATAAAGCGGGGTCGTTACAATAACCATGATGAAAATCATGATGATTATGACAATGGAAGACGATGATGATGGAAATGATGATGATGAGAATGATAATGATGCGATGGCACTAACAATAAGGATGACAAATATTATGACAATGGGAAACAATTATGATGTCAATGATGATGATGATGATGGAAATGACTATGATGACGACCACAAATGATGAAGATGATGATGATGACAACCACAACGATGATGATGATGATGATGATGATGATTTTGACAACCACAATGATGATGATGACGATGAAAACAGCGACAAATGTTTATGGTGATAATGAAAACAAAGACAATGATTATGGTGAAGATGACAATGATGATATCATTGATATTATTCTTCATCCAACTCTACATCTATGTCATCAGATTCATAATTGATGTTGAAAGGATTGGCCAGATCAACATCATCATCAATGTCATTTTTTATCATAATACCATCGCCAATATCATCATTGAGAACATAATTTGCATCTACATATGGCTGAACTTATTTCTCTTCTTCATATAAAATTACATCTACCACATGCTCCTATGAAACTTCTTCTTCTTCAATGTTAGGAACCAAATATCAATATAGCATAGAAAAGCCTTAGAATAAGTACTCAACACCTTTAAAAAGATAGAAATACAGATACTTCGAGGGGGAAACCTCCTTATGCCCACATAAATGTCTAAATACCAGATAATTCCAAATGAAAATATCTCCTTGGTATATATAGGAGACTAGGAGGCATAATTACAACTAATGGACTAAAGATGACATAAATAAAATAACATTACTAATTTAATATGCCGCAATTAAGGGGTAATGAGCCACTATTTAGGGCTTAACATGCCCCTCTCCTTGAGACAAGTGTTGTCCATAATTCTTGAGTAACTCTGGATGCTTTTGTACAAAAGACTCATCTTCTCAAGTGGAATCTTCAGCCGGTAGTTTCCTCCATTTAATGAGATACTCTGAAATGGATCTATTCCTCGGCTAGCGAATTCTTGTGTCAGTGATGGCTTCATGATCCATTATGATTTTTCCTTCCTCGTCAAGTTCCGGAAATATAGTTTGAACTGGGATATTGTTGCCTATAACATTCTTTAAGCATGAAACATGGAAAACTGGGTGTACTCGTGAAGATGCAAGCAACTCCAATTTGTATGCCATAGTACCAATCTTTTGCAACACCTTATAAAGGATATAGTACTTTTGTGATAATTTATTATCCTTGGTTTTCTTGAGGTACATCTATTTGTATGGTTGTAGTCTTAAAAACACCCAACCCCTACTTCAAAACTTCTTTCACTACGATGTTGATCTTCTTGTTGTTTTATACAATTATGTGCCATGGTCAGGTTGTCCTTTAATATTTGGAGAACTTGTTGTTGATGCTCGATGTGATGTTCCACTGCTTGAACCTTAGATTTTTATTTTAGAGAAGAAGTGATGGAAGGATGATGGTATCCATAGAGTACCATAAATGGTGTCATTTTTTTTGCACTATGAAAGGAAGTGTTATACCACCATTCTGCCAAGGGTAACCATTTGAACCATTGTGTTTGTTTATCAGAGACAAAGCAACAAAGGTATCCTTCCAGACGCTTGTTCACTATCTCGGTTTGTCCACCAGATTGAGGATGATAGGATGAGCTATGAGCCAATTGAGTACCCAAACAAGAAAATAATTGTGTCCAAAAATGTCCAGTGAAGATGGGATCTCTGTCACTTACAATAATCTTTGGGCTGCCATGTAGCTTTTGAGTTGTCTCCATGAATGTGGTTGAAACTGTACTAGATTTGAAGGGATGAGAGAGTGCACAAAAGTGTGTGTACTTGGTCAGTTTATCAACAATCACCATGATGACACTCTTTCCTTCAGACTCTGGTAACCTTGTGATGAAATTGATAGAAACCTCCTCCCAATGTTGACTTGGGTTGGATAATGGTTGTAAAAGACCTGGGTTCTTAATTGTTTCCATCTTATTTTGTTGGTGAACCAAACATTCTGCCACAAATCTTTGAACATCAGTTTTAAGGCCATCCCAAAAAAATTCCTTCTTGACCCTATGGTGGGTTTTCAAAAATCCCGAGTGCCCTCCTACTGGAGAGGTGTGCAATTCCAATAGTACATTTTGTTTGAGTTGGGAGTTCTTACATAAGTATAAGTGATATTTTCACCATAGTGAATCATTTTTCCATGTAAATGTACCTGATGCATTGGAATCCTGCTACAACCTTTGAATGAGAGTCCACACTTTTTCTTCATTCTTCCATTCATCCCTTCCTTATATTATCCAATCGGGTTGGATGATCGAGATAGCATAGAGAAAGACCTCAACATCTTCATCCTTTCTTGAGAGTGCATCTGCCACAACATTTTTCTTCCCTTTTTTATAGACAATTTCAAAATCATAACCCAATATCTTGGTTACCCATTTTTGTTGTTCTTCTAAAGATAGTCTTTGTTCCAAGAAGTATTTAATACTATCATGATTTGTTTTGACCTTGAAGTGCCTACCTATTAGGTAAGGACACCATTTCTTCAATGCATGTAGTATTGCCATCATTTCCTTCCCTTGAGTGGAAGGAAATGATGGAAATACTACATGCATTGAAGAAATGATGTCCTTACCTAATTGGTTTGTGTAAGTTCTTTCCCTTGAGTGGTCGACTTTCAAAATCCAGGGACCTTCCTTATTGCATTAGGACAACACCAATTCCATTTCTCGAGGCATCACATTCCACAATAAAGGTTTTTGTGAAGTCTGGAGTGGTCAAGATAGGATCTTTGAACATCACCTCTTTAAGTTGTTCAAAAGATTTAGTTGCCTTTGGATTCCATGAAAATTCATCCTTCTTAATTAGTGTCGTTAATGGTGCTGCTATTCTTCCATACTGCTGAAGAAACTTGCGGTAGTAACCTGTCAAACCCAAAAATCCTCTAAGATTCTTCAATGTTTTGGGAATTGGCCAGTCCATCATGGCCTTAATATTTTTAGGGTCTACCTTGACACCTTCATGAGATACAATATGACCCAAATAATCTACCTCCTTCACTCCAAAGAAAGATTTGGATGGTTTGGGATATAATTGTTGCTCCTTTAGCAGTTGTAGCACCTTTTCAACATGTCACACATGATCTTCCCAAGACTTGTTATAGATTAGCATATCATCAAAAAATATTAACACAAATTTTCAAAGGAAGGGCTTGAAAATGGAATTCATCAACCCTTGGAATGTGGAAGGTTCATTTGTAAGGCCAAAAGGCATGACAAAAAATTCATAATGGCCTTCATGAGTTCGGAATGTTGTTTTTGGGATATCTTCTTCCTTCATTCTAATCTGATGATACCCTGAATGGAGATCAAAACTTTGTGAAATAGATTGGTCCATGTAGTTCATCTAAAAATTCATCCATGACGGGAATGGAAAACTTATCTTTAATAGTGATCTTGTTGAGCTCCCTATAATTTGGACACATATGCCATGAGCCATCTTTCTTGAATACCATTACCATTGGTGTAGAGTAAGAACTTTGTCTAAGTCTAATAATGTCAGCCTATAACATTTCTTCAACCATGCACTCGATTTCACTCTTTTAGGCATAAGGGTATCTATATGGCCTAATGTTAGAAGGAACACTCCCAGGAATTAGGTGAATATCATGATCATGATTTTGAGTGGGTGGAAGACCTTTGGGAATATCTTCAAATACTTTGGAATGATTATCAATGGTCCCTTGGAGATCTTGAGGAATAGATGGCTTAGATGTTTGAACATCTAGTGAGCATAGTTGTGAAATAACACCTTGATGCCCCTTTTTCAATAATTTTGTCATGCCATTAGAGATTATCACCTTATCGGGTTTCCCTATGATACCTCTTAACTCAATTTCTTTTCCTTCCAATGAAAATTTCATGAAAAGTTCTTGAAAATTAAAAGCCATTGTTCCTAATGATTGTAACCATTGGATTCCTAGTACAACATCAACACCACCCATGGGTATAGAAATAATTGTACTATTCATTACATATTCCCCCATAGTAAGATTGATCTTATTTCATTTTCCTGAGAAATTGATAGCTCCTCCATCTGCAATCATTACTTGAAAATCTGGCACTAGATATACAAAGAAATTGAGATCTTTGGCTAATTTATAGTGAATGAAATTATGAGTAATCACAGAATCAATTAGGACTATTACCTTTTTCTTTTTGATATATCCTTAGATCTTGAGGGTTTGAAGAGTTCTAATTCCATCCAATGCATTACACAATATCATGGGAGTCAACTCTTCAGACAAAATTGCTTCTACGTTTTCATCTTGAGATCGTTCTTGTTCTTATTCTTGTTCTTCTTCCTCTTCACAAACTATGTATAGTAATTTATTCTCACCACACTTATGTCCCTTACTGTACTTTCTATCACAATTAAAGCATAAAACTTTTTCTTTTCTTTCCTCCAATTGTTGAATTGTCAACCTTGTAGTTTGAGGTGTTTTAGAAGGAGCATTATTATATCTATAGATGTTAGGATTGTTCCTTCTAGTAGCCATAGCCATATTTTTACTTTCAACATTTCTTGCCACCCTAAATTCATTCTCCAATGATTTGGGTTCCCAAAGGAGAACCTCATGTTGAATTTTATCCCTTAAAGTTCATATGAATACATCAATCAAGTGCTCATCTCGAATATATGTTACCTTTATATTCAATCTTTTGAAGTTCAATGTGCTCTGTAACTGAACCCTTTTGCTTAAGATTTATCAATTGGATAAAGAAGGTATTGTTACTTGTATCCTCATAGTGTGCTATCATTTCTTTTGTGAAAATTGTCCAAGTGACGAGTGATTTACGAGAACAAAGCCATCGATACCATACAAATTGATTGGGTTCTAAATATAAATAAGAAATTTATACCTTTTGTGTATGTGGCACATTATGTAGATCAAATAATTGCTCCATCAGAAGTATTCATGTGATTGGGTCCTTTCCATCAAACTTCCTCATGCCGATCTTAGGAATGTGGTTGGTCTTCAACCCAAAGTTGGAGTTTCTCCATTCTTGATTCACCTTCCTTGTGTCCTCATCATGATTTTCATGGGATAAATTTTCACTTTCAAGTGTCCTCTCTAGTAGGAAATTCTTCAATCCTTCCATGATCTCCCATTTTAAACCATCCATCTTAGTATTTATTGCCTCAAACTTATCTTTTGTTGAATCCATCATCTCTTGTAGTTCATCTTTTGTTACTATCTTCTTTTGTAAATAATTTATGTCGCTACGCATTTCTTCACCTTCATCAAGAGTCCAAGTAGGATTTTCTGGAGGCTTATTTGGTGTAGAAGTTCCCTTTTTTGGTGGCATGTTGGTCAATTATCACTTTAAACCTTGATTATGAGGTGGTTTTGCTAGACAATCTTCCTCTTATTATATCTCCAAAATTTCCGCCCTTCTGAGTATGAAATTTTCTTTTTTTGTAGGTCCTTGATATTTATTCTTTGGAATGCCACATGTCTGATAAAAATTGGATGTGTCAAGTTTAATTTATGGTAACTTCCCACAACTTGATGATTTTTGACCTTTCCAGGAGATCTCACTTGTATAGCATGCCCCACACAAAATAATTGATATAAAATTATGAAACTTGTACCAGAACTACTACGGGTTGTCCACAATCTAATGAAACTAGTCTCACTCAATTTTCATACTCTAGGAAAAAATTATGATTGTTTTATAGAGAACACCTGCTTGAGACTAGTCAATAGGACTAGTCAAATACCATATCTTCCTCAGGGTGTATCAACAAATTTAAGATGACCCAGAATCTGAAATTGTTACCACAGATACCTTACTAATTTCTGTGAATATTCTCCAGTGTTTAGGGTTTGAAACGTTACAGAAACAATTTTATAGAGAAAAGTCCACAATGAATCAATTCAGGTTGATTCCAGAACCCTATCTTACAAAGGATGTATATCTGAAAGTGTAAGGCCTCAAGAGTTGAAATTGTAACCCAACGTACCTTGATCCACCTACTAAATATCATCCAAGACGTTCCTTCTGAATTGTTGTATAAAACATGTATAGAGAAAATTCCAAGGTGTATCATATGTAGCAGCGAAACCCCAAGACCTTGATCTCTGATACCATATGTTAGGAACTAAATATTAATATAGCATAGAAAAACCTCATAATAAGTACTCAACGCCTTGAAAAAGAGAGAAATTCAAATAATAAGCCTCTTCGAGGGGGAAACTTCCTTATGCCCACATAAATGTCAAAATACCATATGATTCCAAATGAAAATGTATCCTTGGTATATATAGGAGACTAGGAGATATAATTACAACTAATGGACTAAATCCGACATAAGTAAAATAACATTACTAATGTAATATTCCCCAATTAAGGGGTAATGAGCCACTATTCAGGGCTTACCATTCAATATCGTCTTCTTTTGGTACAGTATACTTTACAACCCTTCCTCTTGGATCATATCTAACAATGTATGACCAACCTACTTTACTTGGAAACTTTGAATAAAAGACCTACTCACATTTTCTTGGAAGAACATAAGTTTATGTATCGAGTTGAAACGTCCTTGTATTAAATATGGTGAATCCATTAGCATGCTCAATAAAAATTCTTTCAGGATCATGTTCACTCATCTATAACTTGTACCATTTGATAATGAAGGGAACTAACTTGAAGGAATTAGAGTGACACACAATTATATCATTCAAATACCCATAATATCTATTTTTGGATATTGTTGGATGCTTGTCACTTCTAGATTAAACATTAGTGACCTGAAATACTACAGTTGTCCCACTATTAGGTGTTTTATTCTTGTCATCCAATTGTTTTATGCGAAATTTATGGCCATTGCACGATATATCCTTATAGTGTTTCAACTGTAATATGCCAGACACATAAAATAATTAATTGTCAATGAATAAATGTGTTTAGACTTAGTAAAAATTTATAAAACAACACACCATGACCTAGATTAATATAATGGAAAATAAATGAAACATGATGTGGGTAAATTATATTTATGATTTCATGTTTATCCTTTAAACCATATGATAAATCAATTTCCCTTTGAGTAAGATCGGTATCTTGATTATGATGAGATTCTTTAAGCAATGTAGCCACCCCTTCCCATGATAACCTACCATTACATTGTATTTTACATTGATCTATACATAACTTCATTCAATCAAGATTGTTTACGATTAATAAATGTAGTGCATCCCACTCTCAACCAACTGTATGAATAAAGAATAAAAATTACTAACAATAATAAAGATGAATAATTGATGGGAAAATAAAATTTAATTAATAAGTACAATATAGATAAAAAAAAAAAAGATAAAAATTAATAATGCAAAATATTATAGATCTCAGCTACCATCTAATCATTACCTTTCACTTTCTTCATTCTACCTTTCCGGACCAAGACCTCCCCTTGAAATCTGTTGATGGAGTTGGAATCTCAAATGTGAGGCACCTTCATTTCAACTACTAATTTAGGAAGATACTAACTAATATACACCAAGGATTGATATACCATATATCCCTCCACCATAGAACCAATTAAATCCTTCAATGAATTCAAGTACCTCTCCACCATCCACATTGACCTTGTGTGTACATGTCCACACATTTCAATCTCCTCAACTTGGTGTATGAGGTAGTGTTCTTGAGAATTGAAAAATGTCAGAGGTAGATACTTCTGAATTTGGCACATTAGCCAAGGAATTTCTCTCCTCTAATATTTTATATATTCTTTATAGTTTTTTTTAGATGAAAACCACCTACACATAATTATATAATCAAATCATACATTTCAATAGCAAAGTATATCCATTAATTTGGGTAAAACAATACATGACGACTAGTTTTGTAACAAACATTTTTCTTACCTCATGTATTTTCAAAGATCATATATAACTTGTTTTACATTGTTGTCAAATATTTTAGGGAGAGATAGAGGTAGAACATCCTATAATTACAAAAAATGAATCATTATTCTTTTGAAAAGAAATATATATATATACACACTAAAAAGAAGTTTTACCAAAACATAAATCTACCAAAATAATTACCTTAATGAAGGTATGCCAATCATGATTTTTTACCACACCAAAGTCACCTTTCTTTGTTAAGATATTCTTTATGTTTGAATAGAATCCCGTGGGAAATTTAATTTTCTGAATCGCCTCTTTTACAACATTTCTTTCGTGCTCTATAAATAAACATGGAAGATGATTTTGGTCTCTGACATTTCTATTTTAATCAATTAAATCATACATTGCATGATTGGTTTCGTAAATGTCACTACAAGTTTTGAAAATTCTTCTTTGTCATTCCTTCCATCTAATATTCTCCACAACATTTTGGTTGCATTCTTCCTGATATGCATTGTATCAAACAAACGAGTTGTTTGTAGGTGCTCATAATAGGGAAACATACTCAATTTTAAGAGGTATTATTTCACTCCTTGTGCAAGCTTCCCATCAATTCCTTGACGACCTTGATGAAACATAAATGAATTAATTATACAACAATATTTTTTAGATACAATGAACATAATTCAATAAAAATAAAAATTGTAAAAAAAATTGTGTGATACATCATTGAATTGCTTACCTTGATAATTTCTACTACATGCCAACTTCCATAGGTGAGGTGTCATTATTCATGTTTTTATTGCAGTCTCTTACTTCCCGTTGAAAATATGTTTTTCGGTTGTTCAATACCTATGGTTATTAGCGAGGAAGTGTCTATACTCATCAAACACATCCTTTCCTAAACTTATTGAATGCTGATATTTCATCCTAGGACCGCAAACTGGATATAAAAATTTACCCTTCGTTTGAAGACTTTGAAGATATGGATTAATAATATGATAGGTAATATTGGTTATATAATAAGGAATTAATATTAGAAAAAATGAATAATATTTTCATAAAATTATATACTATTAAAGTGCAGTAGTGTGACGTTACATTGACATTACATACCAAAAAATGTGTTAGGCAAGGGGCATCATGAATTATCTATGTAAGTATTCCATGGAATTGAAATTGTGTTTTCCCTATTATTCTAGAGACACCATACATACTGATTCAAACCCATAACTTTAGTAGCTCGTAGACTACAGGCTCAATATATACATTCATATATTTCAATTGGTACTTACCTAATTGGTTGAAAGTGTAATTAATACCTTCTTTATGTATAAGAAATAACACATTAATAACAACTAAGAGTACAAATGAAATGGTGCTACGTTCAAACAAATATTGTAAACAAATACATGGAACAATCATTGCCAACATTGTGTGCTCCCTCTTTATTGACATTCAAGGATGAAGGTTATTGTTTCTAACAAAAATACGCCACACTGATTAAATAGTCATGAGCGCACCAAATGGATTGAAACCATAAACTACCAATGAAAGCCTAACATTATGAGGTTCTTGTTTAAAAATCATCCATCTTTCTTCGATGTACCTAAATGGAGAAACATCTGCAAGAATTCAAAGATTCCCATCTTCACTTCTATGCCATGCATGATAATCCATAAACTATTATATGATTTCACACATGAATAGTCGTTTCAAACATGGAATTATCAGAATATGTCGAAGAACCTTATGAGGAACCTCTTTTGTTACTTGATCGGTTCGATATATATTGATTTGAAATTGATGGCATTTTGTTTCATATTGGAAGATAACTTTCAATATGTGCAAGGTAAATTATTTCACGGTGGTAAGAAAAATTCACCTAACAATCTACATCATAAAAAAATAACTAGTTAATGTGAATAATAGTAATCATAAATATCACATCCTTAATATATTGCACATTAATTGATAGAAAAAAAGAGAAAAATAATTTTGACCTTTACGTAGATGTGACAAAATATATCATTACATACCTTAATGTATGTGTGAGAGAAGTGTTTCACAAACCATTCAATACCTTCAAGTTCACCAACAACATTATAGCTGAGAAAAAAATTGTTCTTTAGCCTTTATAAAGGGGTTGATGTTCCTTCTGAAGAAAAGGTATATCATGAATATCATCAAAGTTGTCATCCTCGTCGATAGGAAAAAACATGTCTTGGACCAATCTATTTGTCCCATCATCTAGCTCAACCATATTATTGGTGTCATCTTCTAATTCCATATAATTAACTTGATCATGATGATCTTCAATATCCATATGACCATCTTCCTCAAACTATACAATGATATTTCTACTACTACTAGGCACTACATATTTCTCCAACGATAGACATCTAGGAGGATTTTTCTTTATGATTATAAAAATTAATCAATAAAATTAGTGTTACAGTGCATATAAAAAATATTAAAACAAAAAGAAAATTGTATAAATACAATCAATACTGAGAGTACAATATATAATAATACTACATAACTTACCATGGGATGATATGAGAACCCCCATTCAATGTGCCCATATTTCCAACAATGTGTCTTAACTGTGTTAAATATAAGTCTTATTCTACTAAAGCCCCTGTATTTATTGCAAGGGCATTTATGTTTCACATTTTCCCTTGCCTCCCTTTCCTCCTTTAACCTAGCAATCTTCCTTTGATTTTCTTCATGATGCATAATATTGTTATTATTATTTGGCATTGGGATTTCATATTACAACAACAACCACTATAGATGTAATATTAGTACAATATATGAATATTTTCTTACAATACAAATGTCATTGAATATTGACCCCATTTGTACATCTAGAGTTAATTAATACATTATCGTCACTAATTTACTAAATGTTTATAAGAGTATTATTCAACGATTACTAAAGAGTCAGAATTAACCACATAAATATATACATTTTTACCACATAAGATTCAAAGATTCACTATAAGAAAGTAAGTAAGTTATTAAACAATTATAAAATAAAACTAGGCCAATATAAGCAATTGAGTAAACATGTTCATAACTATTTCCTAGAGAAATTAAACTTTTGTGCCCGCAATAATTTTTGGTCAATCTAATATGGCCGGTTATGTCATGAGTATTTAAAACAAGACAAAGAGATATTAAAAAATTCAAATTTAACCTTCAGGTTACCTCCAAAATCCAAGCTATGTAAATCAAGGATTTTAAGTGAAACAAGGTGCAGACCATAGAAAAGAGAGCATTACATGCATTAAATAATCAATAGATGATTAATCTTTTATAGATGTCACACCTACAACAAAATTTTTGAAATCTCTAACTTTCGTTGAACTTCCGATGATAATTGAGCGTGTCAAACCTAAGTAAGTCAATGAACGTCAAGCACTTTCAAACAATTATTTGATTTTTTTAAAGACCCACAAATGTCATCGGTATATTGAAGAACAATCAAACTTTCGACGATTGTTGAGCATGTAAAATCTGACTAGGTCAAAGTTCTATGTCATCGGTATATCGACGAGCCTGTGCATTTTAGTTGGTACATGGATGAAATTTTTCATTGTCGTCGATAGAGAGATGCATGTTTGAACTCTAGTATATATATATATCGACAAAACATAAAATTTGCGTCGCTATATAGACGACCATACCTTGGTGACACAAAGTGAAACTTTTGTCAAAATATGGCTCCCTCATGTCATGAGAGTGATGTAGTGATACGTGTGTTGTAAGTACAACGAACATCAAGGAGTGCCAAAAAAATGATTGAAATAATAATAATTTGCGACGGTACAATTAATTTAACTCATATCGTCATAATATTTTGTCAATTTTTGACCCGGTATGTATTAGTTAATTTGTATGGTCTGTATGATCTCTGATTGGAGAGTGAGTTTGTTGGTGAGGTACCCAGTGAAAAACCACACATGAAAAGAAATATTTAACTGCAAATAGTCTCTTGCATCAAAATATATTATCTTTGGAAGAAAAATTGGGGTTGGTAAAAAAGCCTGGCTTGGAAAAATAAATAGATTTGGTAAATACCAAACCTAAAAATTTATAAAAAAAACTTTAGGTTTACCAAAAATTAAAAATTCCTGGGCTATGCTAGAAAAATCAATTTAAAATTGGGAAAACTAAAGCCGATTTTGATGAACCAATAGTCGATCTTGGATGACGACTATATTCTAGAGACAATGGTAAGATCATTTTTTTTAAATGCACATAAATGTGATAAATACGAAAAACAAGGGTTAGGGTTTTGAGATAAAATATCAATATTGTAGGAAAATGTCAAGACCTATAGAAAAACCTTAATATATACTAGATTTGGAAACAAAACTAAAAAATAAGGAAAGCCCAAATAAATATGAAGAAAATGTTGTTATTAAAAAAAAGCTTGAGGTAGAGTATAGTAACCTGCTCTAATATCATGTTAGAATATTGAGGCATATGAATAAACATACAACAAAATTAAATAGTATAACCTCACTAGTCTATCCTCCTATCCATACAATAACATATAATCAAAATAAGAAAGAGATGAGAGAAAAAGGAGAGTACACCAGATGTATGTGGTCAAACCCAAAAATGGGGAAACATCCACAAGAAGGAATTTCCTTCTTTATTCTTCATAAATATCTAATATTACACTTGATGTCCAACACATCACACTCCATATTAAGATAATTCCAATATATATGATCACTACACCATCCTTTCTTTCAATGTACCTCATGGGTCTCTCTTACCTCTATTATATACCAAGAGGTATGGAGGAATTACATCCCAAAACACATGGGATAAATATAATTTCACCTCTTTATATAATGAATGGTAACACAAGTATATTACTTCAAGATGAATGTGGGATAACTCTTTTACATACGAGTAGACATTATTACCTTCCAAATTAATACATTCCAACAATACCACACTAGTCATGATTACATATTCCAACATATGCATTATCTATCATACCAAGATTTTCATAAATCAATCAAACATTATCAACAAACCAATTTTCTAATACCCATGGACACATCCACACAATGCATACTTGCATTGACTCCTGAATACCACATATCCATGTCATGTATTCCACCATGGTGATTTAAAAAGTCTAGCCAATGCCTTAACATTGTATCCAATCTCTTCCTAATTACTTGTTCGATAATTTGGATACATTCCTCTTCAACCCATACATAAAACTATGAAATGATCATGTAGTGCTATTCAATTCTGGCCAAGAGGTTGTATTCCAAACACTTGACATATGGGGTGTTAGTCTCTAATTTTGTCTTGGTTTAGTGAGAAACCCTTGTCCTAAACCCTCCTTACCCATCCCTCATTTTTCCACTTTCAGTTGTTTTCATTTTTTAGAGTTTGGATGTTTCATGGTTTTCATTATAATATTTGATGATTTATTTAAGTTTTGATTATGAAAAATATTGTTTAAACTGGAAGTGTCTCCTTTTATGCCATTGGAATTTCAAATTTCAAGTTGTCAAATGCACTACGGGAATAAGCCTATTCCCATAGCACCAAATAATCATGCCATAACGTGCGCCTGCTATCCCGATTTAGTTATGATAACAAGATTCATGAGTTAAGAGTTCTTGTGTTCCCATGAAATCTTGGTAATCATTTCTAAATCCAACAAGTTCAGAACATAATTGTTATGCACACGCGTAGGGTTCATTTCAAAATCACCTATTGTTTAATGTTTATTATGTGATCTGTTCGAGTTGGTTTAGTTCAGCCTTGCAGGGAGAAATATAGGTATCTATTCAAAACAACAGGTATATATCAACAATTGTAGGAAGTGAATTTGGAACCCGAGGGCGATAGTTGCATAATTGAGTTTAATGGCGCCAAAGAGGAGTGGAAAAGTTGCCAGAATCGAACCAGAAGGTGCCAAACTTCTTGAAGCCTACCCTCAGATGGCCCAAAGATTCAGAGACGCTGGGTGGTTTGAGTTCCTCACTACATTTCAAGGTTATGACGAATAGGTTTCCATGGAATTTGCTTTGAACTTCGATGGTTAAGAGGTCGAAATCGACAAGATGTTGATGTTGGTGATAGAGCAGACGATAACCAAGGCTTGAAGGATTGTTGTTGGAGGGGAAATATGGTGGAAGAAGGAACACGTGGTCACTGAATTTGTGAATCAATTCCTCCTTCCAGATAAGAAGAATCTAGATTGGAGAAGGGGAATTCCTCGCAGCTAGGTTCGACCCGAATGGCACACTGCCCTGGTGGTGATTCACAGATACATCACCTGTGAAGGGAGGTTTTCGTTAGTCTACATCTACCATATCAGAATACTGATGCATATAAATGGTGACTACCCTTTAAATATTCCTTATTTCCTCCTTAAAAGTTTGACAAAAATGTCCAAGAAAGTGCACTTGATTTCCACTAATGCTAAAGGCAGTTTGTTCCATCAAGTCTTGATTAAAACCCTAGTCATGTCTGCCCTAAATGAATTACAGAAGCCCTAGAATTGGCTCACGGAATCCTTAAAACCTACCACTCAATCCAATAAGCCGAAAAGGGGCAGAGGGAGGAAAAATGTTAAACGAAGTCGAGATATTTATGATGAAAACCCTGTTGGACAACTGAGAGGGGAGGGGGGTGAATCAGTTGCTACCGTGCTTAAACAATTATGCTTCTTTTAAACTCTTTGCTGAGATACTAAATGATGATCACAATAATGCAGGGAAATAAACAATGGCGCATTCAGCATCAGTCACATATATGAGAAACACATAGACAGATATTTCCTGAGGAAACCCATATAGGGTAAAAACCTCTTTTTCTTTATATGATAACTCATGGTTACAATCTTTACATTATCATACATATGAGCACCAACTCATAATGAGGCTACAACCTCTGTTTAGAAAGCTGCAACTTGCTGAGAGCACCAACTCTTTGTTTTCTCTAGCACCAACTAGAAGGAAGCACCGACTCCCTAGTTTCTCTAGTACCAACTAGAAGGAAGCACCAACTCCCTGGTTTTTCTAGCACCAACTAGAAGGAAGCACCAACTCCCTGTGTTCAAGCACCCACTTGAACCTATGAGGACAACAGTCCTCCCTAGCAACTCCCAACCACCCTGAAATATAAATCTTTGCTTCTGAAACCTATTACCATGATATAATGTTCAACAATGGCTTACCCAACTTATCACTGTTCTGCTGCATTTCGTTGCTTTGTTTGCCTCATTGCCTTTCTGCTCACATCACTTGTGTTGCCTGGTCTTCTGCTTTTTATGCTCTGTGTGCCATCTTCATTCTTTGCACAATTCCTCTTTTGTGCTATTCACCTGCTGCACTCTCCTCCTTCTTCACACCTGAATCACCTTTACCTACAACACTCACAACAACCTCCAACAGCAACAACAGCCCCATCTCTTCTCTGTACCATGTATTTATAGCTTCTGTGCACCTTGTGCATGCAGTGTTCGCAATGCCTCTGCATGCTGACTCTGCATCGTTATCCTCCACCTATCGAGTGCTCTGTCTATTCATCATCGTGATTATTCAGCTTCTCTAGTGGTTCACCCCTCATGTCCAGCATCACTGTATGTTATACTGAGATTCCTCAGTCTCTCTGGCAGTTTAAGACTCTTCGTCTTCTCTGAGACAGTCGAACTCTTGATCTTCATCAACCCTGATCGACAGTTCATGATCTTGATGAATCAACGGTCCTGATCTCATCGTGATCTCACATCTTGTTGTTCTGTGATGAAGGGTCTCTTTTCTCCAAGTCGCGATTGCTGAGACTCTAAGATGGAGCCTAATCAACGATCGCGATCTTCAATGATCTGACGGTCTAGATCTTATCGCGATCTTGCACCTCGTGAGTTCTGTGATGAAGGGCCTCTTTGCTCCAAGTCGCGATCGCCGAGACTCCAAGATGGAGCCTGATCAACAGTCGAGATCTTCAATGATCTGATGGTCCAGATCTTATCATGATCTCACACCTTGTGAGTCTGGAGATGAATCATCTCACCTCTCCAAGTCGCGAGTCGTGAAACTCCGAGATGAAGCTGGATCAACGGTTCACGATCTCGATGATTCTACAGTCCAGATCTCATCGTGAACTCGCATCTCGCGATTCCTTTGACTTTCCAGTCAGCGACATGACGGCCTTTCACCACGTGTTCTCTTGATCCAATGGTCCACGATTAACTCGCTATCTCGCAACTAATGAATCTGGAGATGAATCATCTCGCCTCTCCAAGTTGCAAGTCGCGAAACTCCGAGATGAAGCTGGATCAATGGTCAAGAACAAAACTTTGATTTGACGGCTACGATTAAATCGTGAAATCACATATCGCGGTTTCAGGGTTCTTGTTGTCAAGTGAATTGGAAATTTCAAAGTCTCGATCCCCGATTCTCCGATGAAGAAAATCAACGGTTCATATCTCATTCTTTCTTTAACGGCTGCGATTAAATCGCGAAATCGCATATCACGATTTCGGGGTTCTTGTTATCAAGTGAATTGGACATTTCAATGTCCCGATCCCCGATTCTCCGATGAAGCCTCCTGTCGAGCTTCTCCCGATGGTGCTCGATCGCTGCCACACGTCCACATGAATGGACGGTCCAGATCCCATTGGGATTTCGCTACTGCTGCTGTCGCAATGCACACGACCTCGAGAACTCCGATTTCCTGATGGCTGATATCCCGATGCCTGTCAGGACTTCTCTTCTTTCTCCTGAGGCTTATCTCCCTCGCAGCTTCTACAGATCTGACGACTGTTGGTGACCCTGCCCCAAATCTAACGTCTCTCGCTGCGTTCAATCATTCAATGCTTTCGATCATTCACCTCTCTGAACTTGTCTTCTGTTTGCCTGTAATCTTCACTGTTGCCATCAATGATAAGCATTCGTTGTCTGTTCACTGAATTTTCCAACAATCTCCCTCTTTGGCATTGATGGAAACACTTGCATTCAGACCCAACTCTCCTCTGTATTCGTCCATTCAGACTCAACTCTATTCCCGAAACATTTCGAACTCGACTCCTTTCTCCCCCTTTGACATCAATGTCAAAGAAGAGACATGCTCCCCCTGAGCTATTGCAGTAAATTTAGGAGGCATTAGATAATCAAATAATACAAATCTCCCCCTAACAAGATGGACTCTTTTAGGTATGAAACAAAATGACACCCAGCTTCTATCTGAGATATTCAAACAGTGTCTTGGCGAGGGGCTTAGTAAAGATGACTGCAATTTGTTCTGTAGTGGGAATGTAATGGACCTGAACAATCTGATTGGTGACCTGCTCTCTCAGAAAATGATATTTTATGGGAATATGTTTTGTCTTGGAGTGGAGGACAGGATTTTTAGACACACTAATGGCACTTGTGTTATCTTAATGAATTGGGATCGGTGCAGTATATTTTACCTCTAAGTCTGCAAGTGTCTGAATCATCCATAATACCCGTGTGTACCAGGTAGTAGAAGCAATGTACTCTGCCTCTGTGGTTGATAGAGAGATGGAACCTTGTTTTTTACTAAGCCATGCTACTAAGGAGTTACCCAAGAAGAATGCTCCTCCACTGGTGTTTTTTCTCTCATTAACACAATTTGCCCAATCTGCATCTGAATAAGTAGTCAACTGAAGACTGTGATTTCTGGGATACCACAGACCATAAGTCATTGTTTCTTTTAAGTACCTGAATATCATTTTGACAACTTGCAAATGAATCTGCTTAGGAGCAACTTGATATCTTCCTACCATTCCTACAACATGCATTATGTCTGGGCAAGATGGTGTGATGTACAG
>ML780255.1:1315602-1336515 GCA_009831015.1 Picea engelmannii
AGTCATCTTCTTTTTATGCTCTGTGTGCCATCTTCATTCTCTGTACAGTTCCTCTTTTGTGCTATTCAGCTACTGCACTCTCCTCCTTCTTCACACCTGAATCACCTTTACCTACAACACTCAGAACAACCTCCAACAACAAAAACAGACCCATCTCTTCTTTGTACCATGTATTTATAGCTTCTGTGCACCTTGTGCATGCAGTGTTCGCAATGCCTCTGCATGCTGACTCTACACCGTTATCCTCCACCTCCCGAGTGCTCTGTCTGATCATCATCGTGATTCTTCAGCTTCTTTGGTGGTTCACCCCACGTGTCCAGCATCACTGTATGTTATACTGAGATTCCTCAGTCTCTCTGGTAGTTTAAGACTCTTCGTCTTCTCTGAGACAGTCAAACTCTTGATCTTCATCGACCCTGATCGACGGTTCATGATCTTGATGAATCAACGGTCTTGATCTCATCGTGATCTTGCATCTCGTTGTTCTGTGATGAAGGGTCTCTTTGCTCCAAGTTGCGATCACCGAGACTCCGAGATGGAGCCTGATCAACGGTCGAGATCTTCAATGATCTGACAGTCCAGATCTTATCGCAATCTCACACCTCGTGAGTTCTGTGATGAAGGGTCTCTTTTCTCCAAGTCGCAATCACCGAGACTCCAAGATGGAGCCTGATCAACGGTCGAGATATTCAATGATCTGACAGTCCAGATGTTATCGCGATATCACACCTCGCGAGTTTGGAGATGAATCATCTCGCCTCTCCGAGTCACGAGTCACAAAACTCTGAGATGAAGCTAGATCAACGGTTCACTATCTTGATGATTCTATGGTCCAGATCTCATCGTGAACTCACATCTCGTGATTCCTTTGAATTTCCAGTCAGCGACATGACGGCCTTTCGCCATGTGTTCTCTTGATCCAACGGTCCACGATTAACTCGCTATCTTGCATCTCGTGAATCTGGAGATGAATCATCTCACCTCTCCAAGTCACAAGTCACGAAACTCCGAGATGAAGATGGATCAACGGTCCAGAACAAAACTTTGATTTGATGGCTGCGATTAAATCGCGAAATCGCATATCGCAGTTTCGGGGTTCTTGTTGTCAAGTAAATTGGACATTTCAAAGTCCCGGTCCCCGATTCTTCGATGAAGAAAATCAACGGTCCAGATCTCATTCTTTCTTTAACGGCTGCGATTAGATCGCGAAATCGCATATTGCGATTTCGGGGTTCTTTTTATCAAGTGAATTGGACATTTCAACGTCCGGATCCCCGATTCTCTGATGAAGAAAATCAACGGTCCAGATCTCATTCTTGCTTTAATGGCTGCGATTAAATTGCGAAATCGCATATTGCGATTTCAAGGTTCTTGTTATCAATTGAATTGGACATTTCAACGTCCCGATCCCCGATTCTCTAATGAAGCCTCCTGTCGAGCTTCTCCCAATGGTGCTCGATTGCTACCACGCGTCCACACGAATGGACGGTCTAGATCCCATTGAGATTTCACTACTGCTACTGTCCCAATGCACACGACCTCGAGAACTCCAATTTCTCGATGGTCGATATCCCAATTCCTGTCGAGACTTCTCTTCTTGCTCCCGAGGCTTATCTCCCTCACAGCTTCTGCAGATCTGATGGTTGTCGACGACTCTGCACCAAATCTAACTGCTCTCGCTGCATTTGATCATTCACTGCTTTCGATCATTCACCTCTCTGAACTTGTCTTCTGTTTGCCTTTCATCTTCATTATTGTCATCAATGACAAGTATTCACTATCTGTTCACTGAATTTGCCAACAAACCCTATGAAAGATGAACCTTCTGATATCAAGGTAACTAAGAAGAGCAGGAGTAAGAAACCTAGATGGGAGCCTAAAATTGAAATGCTTCCTGAGGAATATGTCAAAGGAGAGACAAAGTCAGATAATGATCTCATTGCTCAAACTACAGTGAAGTCTGAAATGCCATCGACCAGCAAAAGGAACGTTGCAATCAAAGGAAAAAGGAAAAAAGGTGCGTGTATATCACAAAAACCTCGGAGAAATTCAACCAGGGATACTAATAAGTATAGGCTGAACTCAAAATCAATGTTCAATCTGGAAATTAAAGAAGAAAACACCATAATCATAGAAGATGATTCTGAGGATGTTGAAACAAGCACCAGGAAAAGAGCAAAAAAGATTCCATTTCCCAAGAAATCTGTCAACAAAGGAAAGGGAAAACTTACACCACCTATAGGCCCTGTAACGAGAGCTTCAACGAGATTAGCTAAGGATAAAGAGATGGCTAAAGGCATCAGTGAATTCCCTGAAGAAAAACAGGATTACTTGGAAGATTCAGATTACTTACCAGATGTACCTGGAGCTATGGATTCATCAAGTTCTAAAGAAGAACATAGCTCAGAATTGATCTCAAAATACCAGGTTAAAGCCAAATAACCCAGTGTTACTTTAAATCTGAATGAAACTGCACCCTCTAAAGATTGTTCAGGATTCAAGGTCGAGATAAGAACTGATAAGGAAAAGATTAAAGAATTTCAGAAAACCATAAAGCAATTAAAGAAGGAAAAGATGCAGATAGAACAGTGGAATGCTCGCCAGTAGGAAAGAATTCAAAGTCTTAAAAAGAAGAAAAAGGAGCAAAGGGCATTTCTTAAGGAACTCAGGGAAATCAATTTCAGACTTTACTGGCACAATGTTGTGTTACCCATGAAGTTCAAGCAGAAAAATGCCAAAGCCACTGCTGCGATTTTATCTTAAAGGTAACATGAAGATTGGTTACAATTTTGTTTAAAGGTGCTCCAAGAGATATGACAAATAATTACTTGTTTTGATCAAAGGAAATGCTAAGACTTCGATCTGCTTTACAGAGTCAAATGAAATCCCTATTTTGTAGAGTCAAATGTATTGCTGGCAATGTTTGTTATATCAAGTTGTTGAGCTGTGGACTATTTTGGAAATAGAAGCTCATTTTGAGTGAAATAATTTAGGATCTAGATACTTTTTTATTCTAGTCATTTAAAGCTGTCCTAGATAATATGATCTAGAAGTTTTATAGCTGGTTTAAATAGATAGAAGATAGACCTTATGAGGGTCGAAAATTTGGAGATCTATAGAAACTTTTTGTGGAGATTATTGTAAAAGGCATGTATGTTCAATTGACACTTAATTGCAAAGGCATATGGATGGTTAGACCTTATTTTTTCTACTCTGTTATTTCATTTTTCATGCTTGAATTTATTATTCAAATTGCAATGCTTTTGGTTCTTGAATGTTAATTTATATAGTGAAGATTTTGTTGTAGAAATATTTTTTCAAGTAATGATTTCAAGCTGATACCCCTGTTTCTTTATGATATATTGAAACTAAACTTTGTGAAATTGACAAATTGAAGATTTCACTTTCTTTTTCTTGAATTGGTTTACTCCATCTATGTACCTACCTATTATTCAGTTAATGGGATATGCAATGTTTTAATCTTGATTTTCATGCCATGCTGTAAACTTGACCCAATTTTCAACCATTATACTAAAACCAAATTATAAAACCTTCAAAAAACACTTTGCAATAAAATCAATGATGCCCTAGATTGCCCTTACCAGTCGAGTGCAACTTTAGGGACTAACATGGGGGAAAAACATTAAGTAGTTTTATGGCACAATACACCTTCCATATCCAACCACAACATGGCCTCACACATGGATATCTCTATTGGAATTCATTGTTATAGTAGGAATATGTCTCCTAACTTGACTTGGTTATGATCTCATAACCAACATAACAAGGCATGCAATTAAATTTCTCATAAATGAGGATTAAACAAAATGTGTATACATACGATCCTTTTCCTTTACATATAAATTCAAATACTTAATCTTAAATAAGGGAATTATTACTTTTGTTCCCTTCAAAATTTATGCATCATAAGAAACCATATGCATACATTCATGAATATTATCAAATCACTTGATGCTACGTGATAAGATGTTATTTTTTTGTAGAAGTTCGCAGGATCCCTTCACCAATGTTTGGTTATCATGTTTTCATCCTCCCTTGTATTCATATGGATGGATTTCATATACAACAACATTATCAACATAATTTTAATCCTTGCTATAATATTTTTTCTGGATACACAATCTATCATTAGTCTTATTCAATTATCATAATATCATTATCTCACATATAATAGAAAAATATTCTTAGTATAAAATCATGAAACTGACATGTTTAGGCATGTTCAAGTGAGCAAATGTACATCAATAGGCATTAAGAATTCAATATTATCATTCACATTTCATGCACATGCATTATATCTTTATTGCATGCATCATGCACCACTTCTATAATGCACTCTAGTGCATATATGTTTCAATTTTATTTATTTATTTTTGTATTGTGGGTGGTTTTTCTTCAATACCTATAGATACTTGCAGCGATGTGCATTGTCATTATGGTCATCTATGCACCATTTTATCCCTATTTTAACCTTTTCTAACCAAGTTCTACTTGGCCATTATGTATTTCTATCCAATATGCGTTATTGGCCACTACCTTCACTTGGGTGATGATGTTACAACCTCACATTGTTGGAATCTTCCTTCACATAGGAATGATGTACTTTATATCATTCCATCACCTTGATACTAGAGTATTTTCAAACCATCTTAACCATAAACCATATGGCATCCATTTCCATTATCTCTAGTTTTCCATTGGCTTTCTAAAAAAAAATTCAACACTTTTCTTTAATCCGTTGAGTAATTTCCTTTGAACCATTTACTATCCACTTAGGACCAATATTCTCCCATTGGAATGATAAATTTCTCCATAAGAAATTTTAAGTGAATAACCTTTATTATTAGGTCACTTGACTTGTTTGTACCTATACCCTGCTTCCACTACACACTCTGATAACATAAGCATATTTCTTACTCTAAATAATTTTAGAGAAAAGTGGTTAATTCTTAGAGGAGAGGAAAGGAATTACTTTTAATCCATCCCTATACCTTATGTCAAAGGAGACCCACCCACCCACCCCATAAGTTACACCTTACCTCATGAGTTCATTTCCTTTCTCTTGCAACAAACTTGTCACTTTCACTACATTCTCCCTTCAAGGCTATGGAGTCCTCCTTAACTCCCAATGCATGGAAATGAAATTTTTATCCTATTGGCTTCATGTTTCATTTGAGAATATCTATTGGTTTACCTTTTCAATTCATTTAGACTATGTAGCAGTTGAATACTAGCTCGTCTCTGCTCTTTCTGACCCCTTTATCAATCTTTCATTTTCCTACTCTATAGCTTTTTATTACCTCATTCAACTCTACAAGATCTTCTCTACATCCATGTCCATTGGAAATATGGAATTATAATCTACGATATACCTACATAGTCTTGATTTATTTTTTCTTATTCTCTTATTAACCATTCCTTACACAAGACTATATGCTTGAGTATTCTCCCCTACTTATTAACAATTCCCTTTTATGAAGCTCATTCCATTTTTCCATTACCTAGTTGTTGCATTTCCAAATGTGTCTCTATACCTATGCATAGGAACTATCATGATTTTCAACACTCTTTTCTGAAATAGTACTTACCTTTGGCATGTACCTCCAAAATTTTGAAATGTTTTCTAGCATTGACATTGTTCTGGGAAACTTTCACTTTAAATAGTTGCAAGGTTCATGGAATCCAACTTCACTTTTCTTGAAACTTTATGGGGAAATCAGATGATTCCTTAGAGAAGTAAATCCCTCTCTCATGAATTCCTATGTATTATCTTTTCAATGTATGTACTCATGTTTGGATCTGATTTTTGAGCTAAAAGTTATACCTTTCTGAAATCAGTAGTTTCACCCATTTTTGCACTTGTTTCACTGGTTCAAATAATTCTCTGAGGAAAACTTATGTCACCTATAGAATAAAATATGTTAGGAACCAGAAAATTTTTGGTATGAGACACTCATAATATTTATAACAAATTGTTGACAAAATCTCTCATATTTTTTATCTAATGCTCCAGTTAAAATCTGCAACAATATGGAAATGACAACTTTATTCTTTTTTACTTTTCTAGACTTATAAATAGTTGAATTTTTACCTATTTGAGTATCTTCACCCCAACACATTTTGAATTTTACCAATATTCAAAAAGGGTATCACCATACCTGAATTTTGAGTTATCTATCAAAATTTCACCTTCAACTGGGCTCCAGGTTGATAGTTTTGGTCTGCAAAAGTTTAGACTATTTTCTCATTTTTATCCCTCTACTTCTACACGTCTCTTCTCTTTCATCTTGAACAATTTCAGGTAACCAGATTCCAATTTTGGTTCCATGGCTCTCTTCTATGGTCCATGATATTTCTATAGACTTCTTGTGCCCCAAACTAACTTCTGAGAAAGGTGTTATGCCCTCTTGAATTCAATTGACACCTAAATTGTACTTTGTATTATTCTGGTTGTAAATTTCTCATACAAGATCTATTTTGTGCTAGGAATGATTTGTTAGAAATATCTTACCAAGTTATTTCATTTAAGTATAAAAGAATATATCTATTGAAGGTACATAAAATTCTTAGGGTTTCAACCCCCTGAAAATGTTGTTTAGGCCCTTAAATTGCATATGCAAGTTGATGACCTTCAAAATTTGGAAATTTTATTAGAAAATAGAGATTAAACCTATCCTTTGGTCCACTAAACTTGAAAAATCCTGGGAATAAATCTCAAAAATTAAGCTCTAACTCAAAAACAATTTGGACCTTCCATTCTCCACCATCCGAGCTCCATCAATGATTTTGTTTAGCGAGCAAACCACCTCAACAATTTTGATGATGTGATCATTGGTGATCATAGATTTTCCTTGGTGAACTAAACTTGTAAGACTTCACTGGATCTACCAATGTGACCATTTATGATCAATGATTTCTTTCGAACACACGAAAAAATTCAACAATTTTTCCAACTGACCATCGATGATCGACAATTTCTTTGGGACAAATGAAAAACTTCATCGATTTTTCCAACCTGACGATCAATAATAAACAATTTCTTTAGGTGATGTGGTAGGATATGTATATGTTTACATGGCATGAGACATGGATTCTGACATGTAAAATTGTCTATCATGGCATGGCACATGGATGTTGACATGGCATGACTTGTGGATGTTGATTTGGCATGAAACATTATCCTCCTTTTTTCCCTTCATCGGTGATCAACAAATTCTTTGGGACGAATGAAACACATCATCGATTTCTACCGACATGACCATAGGTGATCGATGATTTGTCTTGGTATAATGAAACACTTCGACAATTTTTCCAAGTCGACCACCGATGATCAACAATTTCTCTTAGTCAAATAAAACACTTGACCAACTTTTTTGACTTGACCATGGTCGATCAACAATTTCTCTTGGTTGAACGAAATACTTCGTTGATTTTGATAACCAAACCATCAATGACCTATGATTTCTCTTGGGACATGCAAAATTATTTACTAATTATGCCAACCTCATCATCAATGATCGATGATTTCTCTTGGAGACTTAAATTCACTCATGGATTTCACTGAACTTCGACACTTCAAAATTTTCCACCAAAATCCAAGAGGAATCTCGGTTGTTGATACCCAATTCAAAATGACCTTGACCATTGATCTAGCATATTTCTTCCAATTCTTCCAATGAGTCTCAATCGTTGATCTATTCCATTTTTCCAGACTCTGAAAATGAATCTCGACCATCTATCTTCTCCATTTTCCAATATTTGAAAAACTTATTACTTTTTTAGTTAATATAGGATGAATCTAGTTCACTGATATCAATATCAAACATGATCTTGACAGTTCATCTATCAAACTCTCCCAACTTCTTCAACCTCCATTATAACACAAATTTTTGACCTTTCACATTGAGTTTTACTCTGCAACCTTTATATTGATGACATTGATCACCTCTTAGGAAATTATAACGGAAATTTCAACTTGAATTCTCTCAAAAATATAGATATTTCACTCTTGAATTAATTATTTATCCCAAATCCATCATAGATCCAAAATGTGTAACAATGATTTTTTCCAAATTCGCATTAATCTTGTCCCATACAAGCCTAATGTTTGAACCAAAATATATGACACTAGATTGTCGCATACCCGCCTGCAAACATGAAATTTAAAATTCCCCATACATATAAAATAAACCAAGGGGTAGAATACCCATAATTTAACATGCATCTAATAGCATAATAAAAACCCATGAATGCAATAAATCAAGAAAACATGTAGCATTCAAATATTTTTTTACACAACAAAATAATCATAATAGATAAAACATAAGAGATATATTGTAACATCCCACTCTTGCATGCACTGAGCGAACTTATCCTTGAAGACACTTGCTTGCAAGTGATCCAGATTATTATACCATTGACTATTGATTATTATTATGAGGCATTATGGATGTGATTATATGTTATTTGTTGTATTAACTTAGACAGGTGCTATTGACTCGGTTCTCCTGAGTGTGCAGGATTTGGACCTCAAGGGTGTTGAGGCATTAATGAAACCCTCAGAATCTGGATCGAGTCAGGGAGTGGACTATTGTGGTTTGATTGTTGTATATATATGTGTTGAAATAATATTAAGTCCATTAAGACATTTTTAATCTTTCATCAAGTGACCATCAATATTATACATAATATGAACAACATAAATAATGAGCATCAATCACACATAAGATATACACAGAGACAGATTTTCACGAGGAAACCCATAAAGGGAGAAAACCTCTTCTTCTTTGAAATGATAGGTAGTCTTTTAAGTTCTATACATCATCTATGTTTGAGCACCAACTCAAAGTGAGGCTACTACCTCTGTTTTACAAGCTCCAACTTGTTGAGAGCACCAACTCTCTGGTTTCTCTAGCACCGACTAAAAGGAAGCACCAACTCCCTGAGTGTTCCAGCACCAACTGGATGGAAGCACCTACTCCCACTTATACAAGCACCAACTTGCATATAGAAAACTATGTGTTTTCCCAAGCACCACCATGCCACCCTCTTTTCTAGACACAACTAGATGGAAGCTACAACTCCCAATATTCAAGCACCAACTTGAATATCAGAGGACCACAGTCCTCCCTAGCACCACCCTACCTCCTTGATTATAAATAAATTATTGAATAACCAACAACACAGATAAATCAATTCTTACCACTTCTTCTCTGTTCTGTAAATCTGGTCTGCTTCTAACTGTTCTGCAATTCTTCTCTTCCTCTGTCTGTTTTGCAATTCTGCTCTGCTTCAAGTTGTTCTACAATTTTTCTCTTGCTTCTGTCTATTCCTCATTTGTTACTCACCTCTGAGTTTTATCTCACACTGCACATACTGTCGGTATCACACTGCACATACTATAATTTTCCCTTTCTTACAATTCAACTCATTTTTCATTCAGAACGACCAACCATGCACGGTCACTACATGTTTCTTTTATACACTACAACCCCTTCAGTTACCCCTCAAATCCCTACAACAAGGCTTCAGCAACTGAAATGCCAACCGTCCAAGAACCATGATTCGATTTTTCTAACTGAATCATAACTGAACAATTAATCATGAAGAGAAACAGTAGCCCTTTGATAAGATTTCCAAGTATCCAACACCGTTGGATTACAAGCACAGGGTCTCGCGTTGATTTCATCATTTCGCATTTCGACATTTCGACATTTCAGCATTCCTATGGTGAAGAGTATCGACTCTTCATGTTACAATCACCAAAAAGGATCTTAGCTTGGTGCTAACACCTACCTCTCACATGACCATTGACGGTGACCACAGCCTACACCAAAAGGTGTTTTTCGCATTTCGACATTTTAGCATTCCTGTGAAGAAGTGTCTCGACACTCCAAGTCGCAATCCACGAAATGGATCCAAATCAACGGTCCACAAAACTTCATAATCTGATCCCTTCTTTTCTTAATCGAACGATTGACGTTATTTTGACGTTTTTCCCTTTGAGTCATCGTGGCTCCAACATTATAAAATTCATGATCACAAAATCTCCAAAGTGATCGGATGGTTCACATAACCCACTGAGATGGACGGTTGACGGGATTTTGGAGTTTTGCCTTTTGGGTTTTCGAGACTCACAATAGTCCCTTTTGGCATTTCAAGATTTCATCATTCTTGTCATGAGTGTCCTTGACACCTCCAACTCTCGGTATTCGAAACTCTGAAATGGAGATTAAGTCATGGTTTCGCATTTCGTGATTTCATCATTCTTGTCGTGAGTGTCCTTGACACCTCCGACTCCTGGTATCCAAAACTCCGAAATGGAGATTAAGTCATGGTTTCACATTTCACAATTTTCTGCTGTGAGTTTCTTCCTTGACTCCTCCAACTCCTGATATCCGAAACTCTGAAATGGAGTTTATGCTTTTGATCTTGCCATGCGATCATCATTGCGTTGTTGGTCTTGCCACTTTCTCTTGTTCATCATTGTCGGGCTGAGCTTGCCATCAATGACAAACAAATACTCTACCTTATTTCTAACCATAATCAATATGCCAACAATCTCCCCCTTTGGCATTGATGGCAACCTTGAAGACACTACTCATAGCATCCTTACCATTACACTTTCTCCCCCTTTGACATTAATGTCAAAGAATTAACATGCTCCCCCTGAGTTGTTTCAGTACATACTTCATCTGTCAACTATGAGCAACTTAGAAATACAACAGATACTCAATAAGTACTCCCCTTGATCAGGTGAACAGATTAGACGAAGGAAGTTATAACCCCCAACTTTTGACGAAGATATCCAAAAGGGCTTGCTGCTAACGGTTTAGTAAAGATATTAGCTATATGTTCTGTGGAAGGAATATAATTCACTTGAACAATTCTGTTGTAACTTGTTCTCTGAGAAAATGGTATTTTATTGGTATGTTCTTAGATTTTGAATGAAGTACATGATTCTTAGAGAGACCGATGGCACTGGTGTTATCACAGTGAAGTGGAATGGGATCAGTGTAAGTTACCTTCAAATCTGCAAGAATTTGTATCATCCATAAAATCTGAGTGCAGAAAGTAGCAGCAGTAATGTACTCTGCTTATGTAGTTGATAAGGAAATAGATCCTTTCTTATTACTAATCGATGCTACCAATGAGTCACCCAGGAAGAAGGCACCTCCACTAGTGCTCTTTCTCTCATCCACATAATTTGCCCAATCTGCATCTGAATAAGCAGTTAATTGAAAATTCTAATTTCTAGGATACCACCGACCATAAGTCATTGTTCCCTTCAAGTATTTGAATATCCTTATGATAGCAACCAAGTGACTTTGTTTAGGATCTGACTGATAACAACCTACCATTCCAATAGCTTGCATTATATCAAGATGGGATGTTGTGTTGTACAGAAGACTACCTATCATTGATCGGTATGTCCTTTGATCAAAATTGGGTGACATATCATATTTATTGAGCTTGCAACCAACCACCATAGATGTACTAATAGGAGAGGAATCCTCCATCTGAAATTTCTTCGACATCTCCTTCAAATATTTTTCTTGAGAGAGAATATCCCTGCAAAACTCTGATTTAATTGTAAACCAAGAAAATATGACAGTTCTCCTATCATGGACATATCAAACTCTGTTTGCATAGAGTTAGAAAACCAATGGACAGATGATGCATTAGTACAACCAAAAATAATATCATCTACATAAACCAAAACAACTAGTAAATTATCACCTTCAGACTTAATGTAGAGATTGTTGTCAATAGTACCTTTCTTAAACCCTTTGTCTTATAAAAATTTGTTCAGTCTATAATACCAAGCTTGTAGTGCTTGTTTCAGTCCATATAAGGCCTTCTTCATCTTGCAAACATAATTAGGATTATCTGTCAATGAGAATCCTTCAGGTTGCTCCATATATACTTCTTCCTCTAGATCTCCATTAAGAAAAGATGACTTAACATCCATCTGATACACTTTAAAGTTGTTATGACATGAATATGCAGGGAACATTCTGATGGCCTCCAATCTTGCCACTAGTGCAAAATTTGCATCAAAGCCCTGACCTTCAACTTGTGCATACCCTTTACAGACCAATCTGGCTTTTTTTCTAACAACTTGTCCTTTTTCATTCATTTTATTCTTGAACACCCATTTGGAACCTATTACATTATTATCTTCAGGTCTAGGGACAAGCTCCCAAGTATTGTTCTTCTCAATCTGATCAAGCTCTTCATTCATAGCTCTAATCCAATAATCATGTTGGTTGGCTTCATCAAAATTTTTAGGTTCATTCATAGATAAAAAAGAAACATGAGATTGCTCTGATTCTTTAATCAATTTCCTTCTTGTCTGAACTCCTTTATTTATATCTCCAATTATCTGATTTTCAGGATAATTCTTTCTAATAGTTATGAGAGGTGATTTTGCTTATTTCTACTGATTTGTGTCAGTCATAGTATTCGTATCTTCATCTGATTTAGATTCTTCTCTTTTTGATCCTTGGACATGTTCATCTTCGTATTCAACTTTATATTTTGTGCTTGGATCAACACTGCTTACATTTCTGACCGAGATTTCTTCATCAACTTTTATGTCTATACAATGAACCAGTTTATCTAGTCTCTTATTGTAACATCTGTATCCTTTACTGTTTGTAGCATAACCCAAGAAGATACCTTCATCAGCCCTGTCATCATATTTTCCAATATTTTCATCATTATTCTTAATGTAACATTTACTCCCAAAGACTTTAAAATGCTTGATTGAAGCAGGTCTTCCAAACCATAATTCATAAGAGTCTTATCACGGTGTGGTCTGAGATGTGCTTTGTTAAGGATATGAACAGTTGTATGAATTTCTTCCACCAAATATGTCTGAGGTATATTTCTTTCATTCATCATTGATCTTCTCATTTGTTGAACTGATCTATTCTACCTCTCAACAACTCCATTTTGTTGTGGAGTCCTTTTAATTGTGTACTCTCTTTTGATTCCATGTTTATCACAGAACTATTTGAAGTTCCATGAGCTAAACTCTCCTCTATCATACCTTACTGCCTTCAATCTTTTTCCTGTTTGATTTTCAGTTAGAGCCTTAAACACTTTGAATTTTTCAAATGCTTCAGATTTTTCCTTTAAAAAGGCAACCCATGTTAGTCTAGAATAATCATCAATAATCAACATGAAATAATTTTCTTTTCCTGTACCTTCTTTCCTTGATGGTCCACATAAATCCATATGTACTAACTGGAGAGGTTTTTCTATTGAAGGAAAGTTTTTAGATTTGAACTGAGTGGGAGTAAGTTTTCCTATCTGGCAAGGTTTACAAACATAATCATATGGTTTTGATATCTTTGGAAGATCCTTTACTGCCCCACTATTTTTGAGCTTGATTATATGATCAAAATTTAAGTGTCCAAGTCTCTTATGCCATAGCCAACTTTCATCATACTTGCTTAAGTAACATTCTTCTTTTTCTTCTTTTAACACATAGACATTGTTTTCTGTTCTTATCCCTTTTGCAACTAGATGTCCTGAATTCACGGATTTTATTCTACAATCTTTAGAGCTAAAAATGACTTCACATCCTCAGTCACAGACTTGACTGACACTAAGCAGATTATGTTTCAGACCTTCTACAAATAACACATCTTGAGCTTTCCCTTTGCCATTACTCAAACTTACCATTCCTTTACCTTTTATTTTTCCTGGTGCATCATTTCCAAAAGTTACATTCCCTGATTTGCTTTCACTTAGAGTTAGAAACTTACTTTTGTCTCTAGTTGTATGTTTGGAACATCCACTGTCAATATACCAGGGACTTTTTTCTCTTTGGGCTGATAACACTAGTCTACACTTGTCATCTTCTTTCTTCTTCCAAATCTTGAAATTTTCAGCAGTAAGATTCGAGTCTGACTTAAAATTCCATAGTTATGACAGATGTAACATTCTAGTTCACTAAATAGAATATCATAGCGATTGTTATTCTCATAACTATTGTTATGCTTAACCTGCATCATTTTCCCAGCCAGGGCATGATTTATAGTCTGAGGTTGTTTGTTGCTTGGTTGTCTTGATCTTTGTTGTGGAAGATGCTTATTTGTTGAATATCTTGATTGTTCATATTAAATCTTAAAGAACAATTTATAGCTTTGTGACCAAAATTAGAGAATAAAAAACAATAACCATAGAAAAAACCTTTGTACCTTGAAAAAGTCTGTCTTCTTTGAGGAGGTCAATTTCTTTCATGCCAATAATCTCTCTGATCTACATATTCAGTTTTGGTACTTTTTCCTTCATTCCTTCTTGGTGGTTGATTCTCTTTCTTTGTTTCTGCAGAGTGATTGTTGTCAATGTTTGAGGATTTGACAAACTTGATAGCTTCTGTATTACTTGGATAATCACTACTTGATCATTCTTCATACCCCAAGCCATCTTTCAACTTTGGCTTTCTTTGTTAATTTAGAATGGAGGTTAATCCTTTTGAGGCTTTAATACTTGGCAGATTTTGTTGATACAATCCCTTAAACTTCTCCATTTCTTTTCTGGCTTTTACTATCTCTTCTTCTAAGGCTTCACACCTCGCTTTCTTCTCTAACAACTATTGTTTCAGTATGTCTTCTATTTTCTTTGCCTCTTCTAACTCCACTTTTAGTAGAGAAAAGTTTTCATCAGGTTTTTCATTATTCATTTTAAACTACTTCAACAACTGTTTTTGTTTTCTCTTCTTACATCTGAGTCTATCAATTTCTTCCAAAGCACTGATTAATTCACCTTCCATATCCACCATAGATTCTTCATCATCCATTTCATCTCTTGTCTATTCATCATCAAGATCTTCCATAGCCATAAGCATAAAATCAGTCACTTTGTCTTCACATGATGAATCACTATCTATGTCTTCTGAGGAATTGTCATTATTTGCACACAAACTTTTCTTTTTACTATATTTCTTGAATTTGTACTTATTTTCATCATCAGAGTTCTGGTCCTTTTTATGATGGGGACACTTAGATGCAAAATGACCTATCTTACCATAGTTAAAACATTTGAAGGGAAGCTTGCCTTGATATTTTCCTAATCCTTTCTTTAACCTTCTCACAAATTTTGCCTCAATATCATCTAAATCTGAATCAGTATTCTTGTCTGCTTTAAAAGATGCTTCTCTAGTAATGGATTTATCTTTGTTGATTATCATTTAATATGAAGTTAATGTTTCTAGGAGTTGATCAATGGACAGAGTTTTAAGATCATTTAGTTCTTCTATTGTAGAAACTTTTGGATTAAATTTATCAAGCAAAGATCTTAAAATGTTCTGAACTAAAATTGATTCTTCAATCTTCTCACCAAGACCCTTCATGGAATTCACAAGTTTTTCAACTCTTAAAAAATACTTGCTAACTGTTTCATCTTCATTCATCTTTAGTTGTTCAAACTTCAACCTAAATGTTTGAAGTTTGGCATCTTTTACTTTCTCATTTCCTTCATAGCTGCTAATAAGTTTATCCCACATTTCTTTGGTAGTTTGAAGATGAATCACCTTTACAAACTTGGCTTCTGCAAGTCCATTGAAGATAACATTCATTCCCTTAGCATTAAAGCTAAATTCTAGCTTATCATCCTTGGAAGCTAGCACGACAGGCTTTATGTATCCAGTCTCTACTACATCCCAAACATCAGCACCTAAGGCCATTAGGTATGTTCTCATTCTAACCTTCCAAAAGGAAAAATTTGTTCCATCAAACAGAGGAGGCTTAGTGGCTGAAGTCCGTTCATGACTTGTCATGTTTAATCTTATAAATCTACCTTTAGATAAAAGGAACTAGCTCTGATACCAATTGTTGAAATTACTAAGGCAACTGAGCTGCGGGGGGTGGGGGTGAATCAGTTGTTACAATGCTTAAATAATATTAAGTCCATTAAGACATTTTTAATCTTTCATCAAGTGACCATCAATATTATACATAATATGAACAACATAAATAATGAGCATCAATCACACATAAGATATACATAGAGACAAATTTTCATGAGGAAACCCATAAACGGAGATAACCACTTCTTCTTCGAAATGATAGGTAGTCTTTTAAGTTCTGTACATCATCTATGATTGAGCACCAACTCAAAGTGAGGCTACTACCTTTGTTTTACAAGATCCAACTTGTTGAGAGCACCAAATCTCTGGTTTCTCTAGCACCGACTAGAAGGAAGCACCAACTCCTTGAGTGTTCCAGCACCGACTGGATGGAAGCACCTACTTCCACTTATACAAGCACCAACTTGCATATAGAAAACTCTACGTTTTCCCAGGCACCACCCTCCCACTCTATTTCTAGCCACAACTAGATGGAAGCTACAACTCCCAATATTCAAGCACCAACTTGAATATCAGAGGACCATAGTCCTCCCTAGCACCACCCTACCTCCCTGATTATAAATAAATGATTGAATAACCAACAACATAGATAAATTATTTTTTACCACTTCTTCTTTGTTTTGTAAATCTCGTCTTCTTCTAACTGTTCTGTAATTCTTCTCTTCCTCTGTCTATTCTGCAATTATGTTGTGCTTCAAGTTGTTCTGCAATTCTGCTCTTGCTTTTGTCTATTCCTCATTTGTTACTCATCTCTAAGTTTTATCTCACACTGCGCATACTGTCGGTCTCACACTGTGAATACTGTAATTTCCCCTTTCTTACAATTCAACTCATTTTTCATTTAGAATGACCAACCACGCACAGTCACTGCGTGTTTCTTTTATACACTACAACCCTTTCAGCTACCCCTCAAATCCCTAGAACAACGCTTCAGCAACTAAAATGCTAACCATCCAAGAACCATGATTCAGTTCTGCTAACTGAATCGTAACTGAATAATTAATCATGAAGAGCAACAATATCCCTTCGATCAGATTTCCATGTATCCAACACCGTTGGATTACAAGCACAGGGTCTTGCGTTGATTTCACCATTTCGCATTTCGACATTTCGACATTTCGACATTCCTATGGTGAAGAGTCTCAACTATTCATGTTACGATCATTGAAAAGGAGCTTATCTTGGTGCTAGATCCTCCCTCTCACATGACCACTGACAGTGACCACAGCCTACACCAAAAGGTGTTTTTCGCATTTCGACATTTCGGCATTTCGACATTCTTGTGAAGAAGTGTCTCGACACTCCAAGTCGAAATCCCCGAAATGGAGCCAGATCAATGGTACATGAAACTTCATAATCTAATCCCTTCTTTTCTTAATCAAACTGCTGACGGGATTTCGACGTTTTTCCCTTTGAGTCATGGGGACTCCAACATTATAAAATTCATGATCACAAAATCTTCGAAGTGATCAGACGATTCACATAACCCAGTGAGATGGATGGTTGATGGGATTTCAGAGTTTTGCCTTTCGAGTTTTCGAGACTCACAATAGTCCCTTTTGGTATTTCGCAATTTCATCATTCTTGTCGTGAGTGTCCTTGACACCTCCAAATTCTGGTATCCGAAACTCTGAAATGGAGATTAAGTCATGGTTTTGCAATTCGCGATTTCATCATTCTTGTCATGAGTTTCCTTGACACCTCCAACTCTTGGTATCCGAAACTCCAAAATGGAGATTAAGTCGTGGTTTCACATTTCGCATTTTTTTGCCGTGAGTTGTTTCCTTGACTCCTCCAACTCTCGGTATCTGAAACTCCAAAATGGAGTTTACACTTCTTATCTTGCCATGCGATCATCGTTGCACTGCTGGTCTTGCGACTTTTTAGTGTTTATCATCATCAGGCTGAGATTGTCATCAATGACAGACAAATACTCTGCCTTCTATCTGTCCGTAATCAATATTCCAACAATATGACATATGTGAATCTGATTAGATGTTATGATTATGGATTTTTTTCTTAGATGATTCGTTGATGATGCAGGCTAACGATAGCTTGTCAACTAGACTCACAGGTGGAGTAGAGGGGTCACGCATAACTACTAGAGACGTTGAGGGAGAGGTGTGGACAACAACCCTACCACACCCTACTATCACTCTCATCGTGGCTCGAACTATAGGTTAACAACTACCTAGTTCAAGAAGATCCACGATGTCGTGAGGGAAAACTGCGACAATTGCTCACAATGATTCTGAGGGGCATGCAATAAGGTAGGCTCCTTATTCCTTAGAGGCCCTTAGTCTCCCACAAGATCACCTGGTGGAGTATTGACTCTAGGTGTTTTTGATGTCTACCAAGTCAGTCAAGAGGTGAGTGGCACACTTGGAGCACATAGTGCGTCCTGAAGGGCACGTCGCACAAGGGAAACATAATGAGGCGAGTGGCACCCTTGGAGCACCTAGTGCATCCTAAAGGGCACGTCGCATTGTTAACTAATAAGAGAATAAACCTAGATCACCTTAGAACTAATAACATGATAAGAAATATTTAAAAACATTTTTCCTAATAAAATGTCGCCTAGCCTCAAAAATTAAAATCTAGGTCTAAATTAATACTTGTGGTAAAAATAATAATAATAATAATAATAATAATAATAATAATAATCATTAAACATGTGATGAAAAGGGGTTAATAAACTTGATTAAATTATTAAAATCAAATTATTGAGGGATTTAAAATTTTAAAGGGGAAACGATTGTTTTGTTACACATGCTAATTAAAATTTATTAATTAATAAGAAAAAGGGGAAAATATAATTTTCTTCACTTACTAATTTGAGTTTACATAAAAAGGGAAAGAGGAAAATTTAAAAGAATTAGGAAACTAAGGGAAAAAGGGGGAAACGTAAAGAAAAAGGGAAACATAAGGAAAAAAAAATAGAAAGACCAACTTAGCAAGGAATCTTGCATTTAAGAAGTTTCTAAATTGAACTCAACTAGTAAATTAGTAAGAGGGAAAGTCATTAAATTGTGTAAGGGAATATGGGGACACCCAGGAGCGATTATAGGAATGCTTTTAGGTGGGTGAGGGAAATAGGAGTAATTAAATAATTAATGAAATTAATTTATGATGAAACGAAAGGGATGGGTGACACATGTACGGGGAGGATTTTTCTAAATTAAAGTATTGAACAATAAATTAAATGGGAATTTGGGAAAGAAGTGACTTAGAAATTATATATAAAGGAGGGAGGAGGAGAAAGATGGGGGGCTCTTTTGTAATGTGTAACATTACGCTGAATAATTTTAGACTTGAATGACTTATTTTGTGGGAGTTGGGATACCCAACTCGGTGAGGAGTGCTAGTTCAACCTTACAAGGTGAGCTGGGAGCTAGTTGTTCTCTGATTCAGTGTGTGTGGCCCCTTTGTGGATCGGGGGGCTAAGGGGGAAGAAGAGTACCCCTAGCGTTGGCTGGGAGGTACCAGTGAAGTATCATCGGTCGAAAAGTGGGAGTTGCATGAAGCACGAGGAACATCGACCCAGAGAGAACGACTTAGGATATGGTATGCATGCTCTTATTTTGCATGGTAGACTATTATGACTTTACGCTTTCATTTATGCACTTTTAAATGTGCAAAGAAGGTGTTTGACTTAGAATTTTTATTGAGAACTTAAATTTCCCCATAGCCTTAAGCTCGTTGCTAGAGTTGTTTCCTATGGCATTCAATCCCTAAATGTTTTGACTCTCCTGTTGGTTTTAATTGATTTTTATGAAGATTTTATGCTCGGTCTTCATCCTCATCCCTAGTTCATCAGTCCAGGTCTAAGTAGTTGGCTAGGAGCCGAATCAACGATCATCACTTCAGTTCATAATGACCTATAGATTCTAATGACCTTCTTTTCGATGTGTGGATGATGAGTGAAGGTTTTTTCCTAGTTGTCTTCCCCTGTCAATTTTTCCTGGTCGATGGATTGCCTTGCGCCTTTTACAGATGAGTACTTCTGCAATTTTTTATCCTTTCCTTCCACGATCCGCTTATTACCCTCTGTGTTTGATGAAATGATCTCTGTTAGGATATTTAGACACTTAGGAGTTAGTTAAGATCTACTTGGTCTAATATGTCATTAGGTAAAAGTGTGTTTCTTTAGTATGCATTAGTATGCATTTGTAGTTAGGCAATCCGACGGTCACGATATGTTCCCGACATAGAGTGATCCGACGGTTCATACTCTCTTCGATCTTAACGACCATTGATCTATGGCTTAAAACCCGATTGGTCCATGATCTCTATTTAAAGAGAATGGAGGGTCATTTGCCGATGATCGATTGTGAGAAACTCTCTTGCAAAATCTCTCTGTAATTTTTTTCTTTGCATTAATAAATTGCTCCAAGTGGTCGCGTTGGCTGGGGCCGTGGATGTTTCCCCGTAGGAGTTTTACCACGTGAAAACATCAGTGTGTTGATCTTTGATCTGGTTATGTGAGTGGTTATTGAAGGTTTTCATCCTCTGTTGAAATACCTGTGCTGTCGAACATGGTATCAGAGCCTGTTTGAAGGCCCGCTCCTGTTGTAGATTGAGATCGTGAAGCCGAGTTGCCTCATCTCCATTTTCTGGCATTTCTGAACATTTATGGGATGAAAGGACTATTCCATTGCGTCTGGAGCACGCGTTTCATTTAGGAACACTTTTCATTTCACTCGAAAAGGTTTCCGTTTGCCCAAGATATGACCATTACAGTCAGAATCCGGAGGTATAAAGTCTAAATACGCATTTTTAAATTTTTTTGCAAAGTTTTGATTTTATTTCGGTTTGTATTTTTTTTTCCGGGCTGCTACTCTTTTAGATATGCGTATGCTCTTTGCCCCACGCCTTGTGCGATCTCAGCAAATCAGAAACAGATAGGAAAAGGTGCATCTTCCGGGTAAGCTAACCGAGATCTAACCCTTGTTGTCATCGAGAAGCGAAATTTTTTTCTTGTGTGAAAAGAGTTTTTTTGGAGCATGCTCTCC
>ML780255.1:1340912-1372631 GCA_009831015.1 Picea engelmannii
CGCGTTGGTTGGGGCCGTGGATGTTTCCCCGTAGGGGTTTTACCACGTGAAAACATCGGTGTGTTGATCTTTGATCTGGTTATGTGAGTGGTTACTGAAGGTGTTCGTCCTCTGTTGGAATACCTGTGTTGTCGAACAATCTCTATGCTTTTAATGAAATGTCATCTGCATTTTTAATGCTTTTCCCGACGAATTTACTGTGTAGTTTTTATACATCTGGTCTTCCTTTTTCTCTACGATTTTACCTCTGCACAATGATATTCTTGATGAATTTAGCTTGCATAATAGCCCACTCAAATGACAGTTTATAAATTATTCTGTACTTTGTTTTGGGTGTACTAGCTAGAGACATTACTTCGGATACTCTACGATCTTCACCCTTCTTTCTTTGACTGCAATCATTACAATATTGAGTGCATTTTCGAGGTGTATTTATTACTGTTGGGACTGTGATTTTCTTTAAAACTCAGCGATTGAATGGAAACGCACAACGAATTTCTTGGCAGACAGCAGACTTCTGCTCCATGAATTTGGCATCACGCCCATTTTTATATCAGTGCGTTTTTTTTCTTAATAACCTCCGTGTTTAACAAGTTGTCTAAGAGATTGTTTTTGTTTTTCCTGCATTTGGATTGATGAATTACATATCTCAATTTACTCTGCAAGTTTTACTTCATACAACGATTAAATCAGCTGCATTCTCAACACAGTTTTAGACTATGTTTCAGCACCTATGTATGTGGCGTTCCAGCTTATTTTGAACTTTGTTTGAATATATTGACTGCTCTGGAACCTGTATCAAATGTTATGAGATATCGTTGTAGTTAGCAAAATTACAGTTAAATTATAGATGTCGATTTACATTCGATTTATAGGGATAGTATACATCGATTTAGCGTGCAAACAATGGTGTATGGTGGGCGTATTTTTACTGTGTATTGGGTCGCATGTCCTCTATGTATTTGGGTAGCGCATTCTTGTGTAATGGGTATCATTTTTACTGTGCAGTGAGTGGAATATTTTACTATGTATGGGTAGCGTAAATGGGTTTTTTTGTCGTGCGAATGACATGTTTTCTATGGAATATTGGTGGTGTCTTTAATAGCAATGAATCCCCCTTGATCTGTTGACAGCGTTTTAATTATTAGGTAGACAATAAATTTTGACAGCCAAATTATGGTATGCATCTGACTGAACGAATTTGTACACCCCGCCTGACTGCAAATTAAAAATAGTTGCTACGAATTTACCTGTAGTGACTGCATTCATGCACAGGCAAGATCGTAATTACATATTAATTTCTGGTATGGTAAGAATGGACCTGTAGGAACATATGATCACTATTGGGCACTGTAATAGCCTAAACCATTTCATAAGAATCAGGCCGACTATCGCCATAATTCATTGTCGCCTTCTTACCTCCTTGCGAATCAACCATCCCTTGTCCAAGTTCATACACTGTTTCTGATTTGGCATGCTTTCTGTTTCCTATGTTATCACTATCAGTTAATCGGATAATTATTTCCAGTTTCCTTGGTTGAAAATGAAGAGTGGACTTGTTGATCCTGGATTTTTACACTAGCATCTACTCTCTTGTCACTTCTAAAATTGAGCAATTCTGAAATGCATCTAAACTACTAGCTCAACCCACTTAAACCGATACTACTATCTTTTGCATTCAATTCTTGACCCATTGATCTAGTAGGGAGATTACTAGTACCCAAGGACCCTAATCAATCAGCGTGATGGAAGGAAACAAAACCATTTTCAGAGGATTCCCTTTTAGCAGACAAAGTCTTCCACCTTTTAAATTACACATTTGAGTATGTCCTCAAAAGAATGAAAATAATAGTAGGGGATGTGAATACCTAATTCATCTTGTTAGCTTGGTTCTCTTCTTTTGGATGTGAACCCTTTTTCAGGTCTTCCGTACAAGGTGCCTCCTCAAGGATTGAGGCACTTAGAGAAACCCTCTACATACAGAATAAGCACCTTCACAATCACTGAGAAAGAAATTAAACAATGCACAACAGACCTCTTTTGGAGCTGTCTTTATTTCAACTTTCCTAATTATAGATCTGAGAGATAGAGACACTAAAGGGTAGTAATATTTAGTTAATGTCTCTGACACCGATAAAAAGAAGCATTATAATTGATTTGTTGTATAACAATGTGAGTGTATTTATAGATGACAGTGAATCTTACGGTTTAAAGACAACAAATTTTATTAACTGCATCTAGATAGCAGGTGTTATTAATGGCGATTAATTTAATACCATTTTGATAGTAGGTTGACAACGATTTTCTAATAGTAAGATGATAGCATAATGACAAAGATTAGATCCCTAAATAGAGAAATTATATTATTGAAGGACATCGTTATATTTTTTCATCTTAAAAGATAATGTTTTTACTGCGACTTAATTTAGAGATGCTATAGAGTTAAATTCCTTTCAAACATACTTACACTGCTAAAATTGCGTGCACCTGATGTATATTTCAGACAATGTTTCTTTTTAGACTGCAATTTTTAAAGGGTAGTTTCGAATATTTTATAAGCAGAGTAGATCACCTTTAATGATAAGAAGATCACTTTTTAATGGACAATGTATGATCGTTGACCAATGTATTTGATTGTTAGAGTGCATGTAATAGTTCGCTCCTTTGCACTTAGACATCATGCTTAACGGATAAAGGGTTATGGTTTGTGGGAAAAGTCTCTTAATAGCTTGTGTAATTTAAATTCAGGATGTCATCTTGTGTCTTGACGATCTAATGCTTGGGTGCATGGGTATAGTCTTCTTGTCAATTAATTCAGTCTCCTAGCGCATTGGATTTTTGGGATATTGGTCCAGGATTGATAAGTTGTGCCATGATTATTGTCACTCCTATCGCCTGGGGATGGCATGATCCCTAATGAGGAGATCATTGCATGCCCTAATGGAATAAGGTGATTGATAACTTGGCTAGATTCTATCCTTTCTGTGGTGGGCGTTGTTCTGATGAGGTCGTTGTGTCAGGGTTGTAGATGTTGTCCCTTATCTTGTAGGCATTGTCATGTTTGTGTAGGTTGGGTAGTCATTTCTATCTGTTGCCTGATCTGGGTGTTTTGTTTGTTGCTTGGTTGTGTGGTTCAATTGTTTGTCTTCGTTGCCTTCTTGTGATGCAGGAGCTTCATAAGCAACCAACCAAGTAAGCAACGTAAAAGGAGGAAGACAGCTGGAAGACCTCCAGTGCACGTTTTTGAAATGTTTTTGAAGCATTAATGTAATGGTTAAAGGGAAGCATACTTGCATATTGTAAACAGATCATGAGTGATTTTCTCTCATCTGTAGAGGGTAGAGGCATTTATGCATAGTTAATGAAAGTAGGTAGGTCTGAATTATAGATTAGACAGTTTAGAGAGTAGGAGGGAAAACGGATATAGACACCCTCATCTTTGTCTCATTGTATCATTAGAATATTAGCATAGAGCTGTAGTAGAGAGATGGAGAGAAGAACCCATGTACAAAAGCTTTAAACTATTACATGAAGCTTTGAATCAAACTCATGGTGTTATGATGTTTTCTATGTATACATGCTTAATGGTATGCTGATAGTTGTTTTATTCTCTTTATTATGCATTTACTTTGATATTGAGTTGAATGTATGATTTCATATTAAATGTTTGAAGTCTGAGAGAAGAAAGAGAATGAGTTTCAATTGTTTCTCTTCCTGAGAGATAATTTCCTACAAGGAGTGCAGTGAAACATCCGCAAGGAGTGTGTTGAAAAAGGTTTAGAGTTTATCTCTGGAAGCTCAGGAGGGATACCGTTGTTCTCATTCTAGAAAAAGTGCAAGTGAAGCACAGGAGCTGTGCAAGGTGTGCCCAGGCTAGATGAGTCCTTAGGAGTTATTAACTAAGGTGGAAGAGAGAAAGATTGATGTCGCAAAAGGTGCACAGAGTCGAGAATTCAAATACACAGAAGTATTTGAAGGTCTTCCGCAAGGAATGCGAGCAGAGGCCCTTTCTCGAGGCTTGAATTTACTATAGAAAGCTCAGAAGGGGTAGCGCCTTTCAAGAGTTCGAAGGAAGGTAGGAAACAAAATCTTCGTGCAGGAGGTTAAATTTCAATGAAGGAACATTGGTTCGTTCCATAGAGAATCTTGAGGGGAGAATCGAATGGCCAAAATTCTCTGTGGAGAGCTCATGAAATAGCGAGGATCGTAGGATCCAAGAGAGCTGCGGGGAAGATAAGCATTGGACGAATCCATCCTTCGAGAGGCAGGATCCAATGTGGACCGTTGATCATGACTGTTGGACTGTCAAGATCATTTCATCATTTCTGCAGTTGTAAGTCTGAAGTGTGGACGAAGCCCTTGGTCGCTTGAACTCCCAAAGCGTGAACTGGATTGTCGTATGTAAAGGCTAGGAGAAGAATTTTTGACGTTTCAGAATTTCGGAGTTTGACATTTTGGGGGTCCTGATGACAAGGAGTCAAGCCTAGTAGAGAAGAAATCCTGAAGTCATGAGTTGCGACAGAAATTGATGTGAATTTCAGAATTTCGGTAATTCAAGATTCGGAATATCGGAAGTCCTGATGACAAGGAGCCCGAGGCCTTTGTATTGAAAAACCCAAAGTTGTGAAACTGGGAAAATCCTTGAAGTGGAATTTCAGCATTTCGGGGATGGGGGTTTCGGCATGTCCATTGACAAGTGTTTCAGGATCGAGAGTTTCGAACTCCTGGTACCAGGAAGCCCAAAATAATGTGAGTCGTTGGATCTTAAGGAAGGTTATCAGTCGTTGATTCCATAGAAGGCATCGCTTCAGAATTTAGGGTTTCAAAGTGATAAGGGAATGACAGTCGAAGACTGATTCAAGTTCCGAAAGCTTGGAAAGGTGACAAGTGGTAGGAATCCACGTTAGAGACTGAGGACATCTAAGAGGGAAGGTGGCGAGTTTTCGTCGATATTTAGAGTTAGACTCCGTTGACTGTTTCGGGGTTTGTTGGTTGGAGAGTCAGGAAACCTCACATTAGGATTCATTAAATCGTGAAGTCCGAAACCCCCAAAAGGGAAAAAACCTATTGAGGAGACAAAAATTGATGAACGTGTTAGGATTCGGAAATTCGACACTTTAGGAGACAAAATATCGGGGTTACCTGTTCTAGAATTCTCGAAGTCACGAAACGCGATACAGAAGTAGAGGAGGACGTGGCCAAAGACTTCGGTGTTTCGGCATTTCGGGTTTCGACAGTTGGAAGGGTCGAGAACCTCGATAACAGGGATCACGAAATCGCAAAACCCAAAGTCCTTTGTGGCTTGAACAAAGGGGTTGATTTACCCTCAGCATGGTTGTAGTGAAGATTCTGAGTGGATCTTGGCCCGAGGGCAGGGGATCTACGACAGTTGTGGTATCAGAGCCTAGAAAAATTTCTTTTCTTTCTGTAGCAGAGGAAATCAGGAATATTTTCAGTCATTCCGCCGAGAAGAAGAGATAGACCAATGCCTGATCCAGCAGTGGAAAGAGAAATGTGCAAACTATGTGCTAGGCTTGATGCCATGGAGACAGCACAGAGGCGCACAATTGACACTGGGGATATCAGTGAGGCTGATAGTGAAAATGAAGCTAGACATGAAGGAGAAGAAGTCACAGTCGAAGATGTTGCGGATGAACGCCTATTCAGGGTTGTTGCAAGGATAGGTGCCAGGGAAAAAATGGAGATTCCCATGTATGAAGGGAACCTGGATGTTGAAGATCTTCTAGACTAGAATAGGGCTCTGGATAAGTACTTCGACTATGAGGATGTCAAGGAATACAAGAAGGTCAAGCACGTTGTCACAAGACTTAAAGGTCTTGCAACATTATGGTGGGATGAACTGCAGGCTGACAGATGCTGCAAAGGAAAGCAAAAAATCAAGAGTTGGGATAGAATGGTTGCAAAGATGAAAGACAAATCCATACCCAAGGATTATCAAATTACTCTGTTTCGGAGGATGCAAAACTTGAGACAGAAGCTAATGACAGTGAAAGAGTACACTGAAGAATTCTACAAGATCAACATCAGGACAGGTCATCGAGAGAGCGATGATGAAAAGGTTGCCAGGTACATGAATGGTCTACGATATGACATTCAAGATGAGATGAGCATGATGATCATTAGGAATGTAGAGGATGCTTATCATATGGCTCTAAAAGCTGAAGAGAAGCTGAGCCGAAAGCAAGGTCAAAGAGGTCGAGACAGAAGTCAAGCCAGAGGCAAAGCAATTTCCCAAGACAGAACTCAGAAATATAAAGAAGAAGGGAAGAAACCTCAAACCCAAACTGAGAGAGGGGGAAGCTCACAAAGAGGATAGTATGTTGATAAAAATATTTTTCCTCATACCAGAGGAAGAGGAAGAGACCGAGGAGGTGAAGTGAAATGTTTTATTTGTGGGAAAAATGAACATAAATCTTATGAGTGTCTAGATAGGAAGAAAGAAGGTGGTGAAACTCACATTGCTAAAGCACAAGGATAGAATGTTGAGGCAGAAGATGTTGAGGGTGGAAGATCCTTAATGATGAGGAAATTTCTCTTAACGCCAGAGAAGGAGGCAGAGAACCCAGCCCAAAGGAATAGACTTTTTCGGACTGCTTGCAAGACCAAAGACAAGGTATGCAAGGTTATAGTGGACAGCGGTAGCATCTCATTTTTACAGAGATGGCAGAAAAACTAGAGTTGGAGACTATTGTACATCCAAGCCCATACAGAGTCTCATGGATACAAAAAGGACATCAAGCAAATGTCACTAAATAGTGTTTATTTGAATTTAAAATAGGAGGATATAAGGATGAAATATTGTGTGATGTCATTCCCATGGATGTTTGTCATCTATTGCTGGGTAGACCATGGAAATATGACAAAAACATGATTCATGATGGGAGAAACAGAACATACACCCTGGAGAAGAATGGGAGGACACACATGTTGTTGTCGATTAAGGATAAAGAAGTAAAAATAGAGACAAGCAACAATGTACTTCTCATGAGTGGGAAGGAACTTCTTAATGAGGTTAAGAAGAAAGAAGAGACACAATTTATTGTGGTCAGGAAGTCTATAATTGTTTTGACTAGTACAAGAGTGGATGATTTACCAGAGGAAATCCAGGAGTTGCTGGAAGGGTTTTCTAATATAGTAGTGGATGAACTACCTTGTTCGCTACCACCTAATAGAAGTATAAGTCATCATATCAATCTTATACCTGGAGACAATTTACCAAACAAAGTAGCATACAGGTTGACGCCGCAAGAGAATGAACAAGTCAAGAGATAAGTCCAGGACTTAATGGACAAAGGATTGGCTAGAGAGAGCTTGAGTCCATGCGTTGTTCCAACAATACTCAGCCCAAAGAAAGATGGAGGCTGGAGGATGTGTACAGAATCAAGGGAAATCAATAAGATTACCATTAGATACAAATTTCCATTACCAAGTATGGATGATTTGATGGATTGCTTGAGTGGAGCAAAGTTTTTTTCAAAGATTGATTTGAAAAGTAGATATCATCAAATCCAAATGAGAGAAGGTGATGAATGGAGGAAAACATTCAAGACGAATGAGGGGTTGTATGAATGGCTTGTTATGCCATTTGACTTAACAAATGTGCCCAGCACTTTCATGATATTGATGAATGAAGTCCTGAAGGATTTCATAGGAAAATGCGTCGTTGTATATCTTGATGATATATTGATTTTCAGCAAAACAGAAGTAGAACACTTGAAGCATTTAGCTACAGTGATGAGGAGATTGTAGCAAGAGAAATTGTTGATAAATATTAAAAAAATCGACATTTATGAGGATATAACTCATTTATTTGGGTTTTGTTATCTCTGCAAATGAGTTGAAGTTGGATCCAAAAAAGGTGAATGCAATTAAGAATTGGCCATCGCTGAAAAGTGTGTTTGAAGTTCGAAGCTTCCATGGTTTAGCTAGTTTCTACAGGAAATTCATTCAAAATTTTAGTGGGATTAGCACACCGATGATGGACATGGTGAAGAAAAGACACAAATATTTTCACTGGACAGAGGAAGCAGAGAAGAGTTTCAATCTACTGAAGAAGAAGATCATTGAGCAGCCAATATTGGTGTTGCCAAATTTCAGCAAGATGTTCAAGGTCAAGTGCGACGTGAGTGGATATGCAATCGGAGAAGTCTTGAGTTAGGACGACAGGCCAGTCGCATACTTCAGTGAGAAATTGAATGAATCAAAGGTAAAATACTCAACATATGACAAATAATTCTATGTTGTCATACAAGCACTGAAGAAATGGAGACATTATTTGGTTCCTAAAGAGTTTGTTTTGTACAATGATAATCATGCTTTACAATTCATGACTCAATAGGAGAAGTTGAACCAAAAACATGTTAAATGGGTTGAATACATGCAGAATTTTACTTTTGTAATCAAGCATATTTTTGGAACTACTAACAAAGTTGTTGATGCTTTGAGCAGGAAATGTTTTCTTATGCAGGGATTTAGAGTCAAAACTTTGGGTTTTGATAACCTCAAAGAAATGTACAGAGATTAACCAGATTTTAAAGAGGTGTATGAGGCATATGAGAATCCAATTCTCAAGGATAGAAGCCAATGGATCGAATATATGATCTAGGATGGATTATTATTCAGGGGCAACCAGTTATGTATTCCAAAATTCTCCATGAGGGAGAATCTGTTGAAAGAAAAACATAGTGGAGGATTGGCCGAACATTTTGGTCATGACAAAACGTTCTCAAAGTTGAATGGCACATATTTTTGGCCAGGGATGAGGACAAATGTTAAGAAATTTGTGTACAGATGTAGGATTTGTCAGCACACAAAAGGAAAAAGGAAAAACAAGGGGTTATACCAGCCATTACCCATACCAGAGAGGTCGTGGGATGCAGTGAGCATGGATTTCATATTGGGACTGCCAAGGACACAAAGAGGTTGTGATTCAATCTTTGTGGTGGTAAACAAATTTTCAAAAATGGCACATTTTATACCATGCCAGAAAAGCAGCGACACAACTCATATTTCTAACCTATTTTTCAAAGAAGTCACCAGACTTCACGGTTTGCCAAGAAGTATAGTTTCAGATCGAGATACCAAGTTCGTGGGACATTTCTGGAGGACTTTATGGAAGAAGCTGGGGACAAGTTTTTCTTTTATCTCAGCGTATCATCCTTAGATGGATGGGTAGATAGAAGTTGTCAACCCGAGCTTGGGAGATTTGTTGAGGAGCCTAGCGACTGAACACCACAGTCAGTGGGAACACATTCTGCCATAGGCGGAATTTGCTTATAATGATTCACTCAATAGAAGCATAAGGCAGAGTCCATTCCAGATTGTATATGGAATGCAACCAAGGGGAGTTTCTGAATTGAAAAATTCGGAACAAAATGAATTCAGAAGTTCTAGTGCAGAGGATTTTGTAGAAGTGATGAAAGAGCTTCATAGCAGAGTCAAGGAACGATCGCAAAGTTTGAGTCAAGAATATAAGCGCAGAGCAGATCAACACAGGGAAGAACTTCAATTTGAAGTTGGTGATTTGATTCTTGCACATCTGAGGAAGGAAAGGTTTCCAAGAGGAATGTATAACAAATTGAAAATGAAAAAGATCGGACCATGCAAGGTCTTGAAGAAATTTGGGGCAAACACAGATTGAATTACCCGATGGGATCAGAGTTTCGTCGATATTCAATATTGTGGATTTTTACTCATACAGAGCTGGAAAAGCAGGAGCAGAGGATGAATAGACAGAGGTTTAATGGACAAAGCAAATGCCTGTAGCTGAAAAGCTGCAGATAGAAAGCATAATTGACAAGAGAGTCAGCAAAAAGACCTAGAGGAAGGAGTATTTTGAATACTTGGTCAAGTGGAAGGGACATCCAGTTGAAGATGCCAGCTGGGAAAATGAAGCAGAAATTCATAAGTATGGACAAACCGTGCAAGAGCTCATGAACAGGAATTCATGAAAATTTTCAAGCGAGGAAGTATGATGCAGGAGCATCATAAGCAGCCAGCCAAGCAAGCAACGTAAAAGGTGGAAGACAACTGGAAGACCTCCAGTGCACGTTTTTGAAATTTTTTTGAATCATTAATGTAATGGTTAAAGGGAAGCATACTTGCATATTGTAAACAAATCATGAGCGATTTGCTCCAATCTATAGAAGGTAGAGGCATTTATGCATAGTTAATGAAAGTAGGTAGGTTTGAATTATAGATTAGATAGTTTAGAGAGAAGGAGGGAAAACAGATATAGACACCCTCATATTTGTATCATTATATCATTAGAACATTAGCATAGAGTTGTAGCAGAGAGATGGAGAGAAGAACCCATGTATAGAAGCTTTCAACTAATACATGAAGCTTTGAATCAAACTCATGGTGTTATGATGTTTTCTATGTATACATGCTGAATGGTATGCTGATAGTTGTTTTATTCTCTCTGTTATGCATTTACTTTAATACTGAGTTGAATGTATGATTTTATATTAAATGTTTGAAGTCTGAGAGAATAAAGAGAATGAGTTTCAATTGTTTCTCTTCCTGAGAGAGAATTTCCTGCAAAGAGTGCAGTGAAACGTCTGCAAGGAGTGCATTGACAAAGGTTCAGAGTTTATCTCTGGAAGATCAGGAGGGATACCATTGTTCTCATTCCAACAGAAGTGCAAGTGAAGCACATGAGCCATGCAAGGCGTGCCCAAGCTAGTTGAGTCCTTAGGAGTTATTAACTAAGGTGGAAGAGAGAAAGATTGTTGTTGCAGAAGGTGCACAGAGTCGAGAGTTCAAATATGTAGACGCATTTGAAGGTCTGTTGCAAGGAGTGAAAAAGACGCCATTTTTTGAGGCTTGAATTTAACAAAGAAATCTCAAAAGGGGTAGCGCCTTTGAAGTGTTCGAAGGAAGGTAGGAAACGAAATATTCATGCAGGAGGTTAAATTTGGGTGAAGGAACATTGGTTCATTCCATAGAGATTCTTGAGGGGAGAATCGAACGACCGAAATTATCATTAGAGAACTCACGAAATAGCGAGGACCGTAGGATCTAGGAGAGCTACGGGGAAGATAAGCATTGGACGAATCCATCCTTTGAGAGGTAGTATCCAATGTGGACTGTTGATCGTGACTGTTGGACCACCGAGATCATTTTGACATTTCGGGGGTTGTAAGTCCGAAGTGTGGACAAAGCCCTTGGTCATTTGAACTCCCAAAGAGTGAACTGGATTGTCATGTGTAAAGGCAAGGACCAAAATTTTTCGCGTTTCTGAATTTCGGAGTTCGGCATTTCAGGGGACCTAATGACAAGGAGTCAGGCCTAGTAGAGAAGAAATCCCGAAGTCATGAGTTGTGATAGAAATTGATGTGAATTTTTGGATTTTGGTAATTCGGGATTTGGAATACCGGAAGTCATGATGACAAGGATCTCGGGACCTTTGCATTGAAAAAATCAGAGTTGCGAAACCTGGAAAATCCTTGAAGTGGCATTTCAAGGATCAAGGTTTCGGCATGCCCATTGACAAGTGTTTCTGGATTGAGAGTTTCAAACTCCCGGTACCAGGAGACCCAAAATAACATGAGTCGTTGGATCTTAAGGAAGGTTATCAGTCGTTGATTCCATAAAAGGCATCGCTTCAGAATTCGGGGTTTCGAAGTGATAAGGGAATGACAGTCAAAGACTGATTCAAGTTTCGAAAGTCGAGAAAGGTGACAAGTGGCAAGAATCCACGTTAGAGACTGAGGACAGCTCAGAGGACAGGTGGCGAGTTTTCGTTAATAGTCAGAGTCAAACTCTATTGATTGTTTCGGGGTTTAGAGGTTGGAGATTCAGGAAACCTCACGTCAGGATTCGCAAAATCGCGAAGTCCGAAACCCCAAAAAGGTGAAAAACCCGTTGAGGAGCCAAAAATTGATGAACGTGTCAGGATTCGGCAATTTGGAACTTTAGGAGACAAGAGATCGGGGTTCCCTATTCTGGAATTCCTGAAGTCACGAAACGCGATACAGAAACAGAGGAGGACGTGGCCAAAGACTTTAACGTTTCGACATTTCGGGTTTTGGCAGGTGGAAGGGCCGAGAACCTCGACAACAAGGATCACGAAATCACGAAACCCAAAGTCCTTTGTGGCTTGAACAAAGGGGTTGATTTACCCTCGATGTGGTTGTAGTGAAGATCCTGAGTGGATCTTGGCTCGAGGGAAGGGAGTCTATGACATCCTGCCTAAAAACAAAAAAAAAACTTGCACTTGTTGTTTCGCTGGGAGTCGTGACGGCGAGGTCGTTACATATATATTTATAAAATAACAAATTGGATATGAAAAAAGTACATTCATCCAATCCATAGGCTTTATATTCATTTGTCTCAACGACAAGCCACCCGTGAGCTAAGGCTATGATTCCACAAGGAGATTTGTCCCTCTTGGTTGTCCACTCTCCACATTCAGTAACCCATTACCCAGGTTCTACTCCAACAATTGTTCCAATTTACCATCTCCCTTCCCCACAACTTTCAAAACCCAATGAATGTACCTCGTTCTCTGACCATTCCCTCGAGCTATAACATTTATTTATTAGGGCTTCCAATTCACTCAATTGACCAAGAATCTATTATCTGGAGACTATAGTAATTGTTACATGCTCTAGGAGTGTTCACAATATCTTTCACAAGGATCTTGAGACATTTCTTCAACATGAAAATACATCATGTCATGCTCATAGGCTGATTTATAGAAATGCATCCCTCTTTATTAGCATAAACACATCTAAACAATGGTTTTCTTCAAGAACAACATGGATGATGTTCTTCCCAACACTCATCTCTCCTCTTTCTGCCCAAAAACAACCTGTAAAAATTGTCCTCCTTTCCTACTCGAAGTTTTCTTCTTCCCCCATGCTTTCTTGACTCACACTCTTACCAAGGATTATTTTACTTCAACTCCATGTTCCCAATAACTATGATATGTGACTTCTCACACCCACCCTCTTACATGAATTCAACGATTAAGTGTATAAAAATTCAATGGGAGGATTACATTATAAATATACATCAACTTAGGAAATGGCATGGGTTTCCCTTGGATCCCTATTTTATCCCCCCTCTCTTGTGGAATCATAGCCCACCTTCATTTCCATCCCTCATATTATAACCAACAATTATTAGTTTATTAATTCTTTTGATGTACATAAGATACAATTCGACCCTCAACCACATTAATCAATATGGGATATTTTCCCCAATCATATCGACTCACCATCCTAAATAAAATTTATACAATGATAGTATAATTTGTGGGGATTAAAATGAGCGATGTTACAAAAGGAGTTTCAAATATTCGACATCCTATAACTTATTTGAAAAAGAAGGGTGCGAAGTTTGAATGAACATAGGATTGTGAAGAAAATTTTCTTCATTTGAAATATTTGTTGACATGTTTACCAATACTAAATATTGTTGATCCAAGTAAATATTTTGTGGTGTGCATTGATGCTTATAAATAATGACTTGGTGGTGTCCTTACCTAAAATGGTCATGTGGTTTGTTATGAGTACAGAAAATGTAAGGAGCATGAAAGGAACTATTCCATGAAAAATTTGGAGTTGACAACCATTATTCATGCATTAAATATGTGGCGACATTAACTCATAGGTAGAAAATTTTAGTTGAGGACAAACCATTATGGTCTTAAGCATTTATTTGAGAAGTCCAGTGTAATATCCCTCTTTTATTGAATATTTTAATTTGGTTTATATTATATTGAGAAAGTTTTTGAGATAAAAAGACTTAATAAAAGTATATCATCGTAAATATTTATGAAGAGGAATGTTTTTGTAAATATTATTTTTAATGTATTTTATTTATCTAGAGACTAATTGAATAGAAAATATGATGTAAATCATTATTCCATGGGACGGTGAAAAGGGATAAAATCCACTAGAGTAAATATTGTCCACAAGGACAAGTGTAAGCCTACTTCAAAAGATGTGAGATGTGAGGGAACAAGATAGCACAAATTTAGGAGAGGAAGATACCCTAGGGTTAGGGATGAGATTAAATTGGAAAGAAAATACCTAGGAAAGATATTATTCTCTTGGTAATACAAGGAAATACAAGTATAGAGGCAAGACATTGTTGAGTACTTGTGCAGAGAATTTGAGTTTGATGGTTATGAGAAAGAGTCAAACTATAAATTTATCTAGAGAAGGTTATTGAAATTTGTAATCCATGTGGAATAACGGTTTTGGCTCAAGGTAACAAGAGCAAGTGATTTGGTTGTTTTGATCTATTGTTGGGTGGAACTAGTTTTCTATTCAACTAGTTTCTATATTTGAAACAGGTTCTGATATCTGAATTTATTATCTATTATTCTTTCCTACTAGATGCTAAAAATTTATTCTTCATCTTTATTATTCTTTTATCTGAACTTATTATTATTCTTTTCTAGTAAATATTGCTAAAATAATTGCAGTGTGATGGCAGTACTATAGATATGGGAAATTGTAAAGAATTAAATAGTAGAAAAATATTGTAGCAATAGAACATATCTTTTATGTGATTGATTGTTTTGAAAATTTGGTAGACATGAAGAATTTATAAAATATCATTGCAGAAGAAAACTTACAGAGGATTTTATCCTTTCTTTATGTATATATATACCTGCAGTAGGAATAAAAGATTTAAGTTTACGTTTTAACTCTGGTTTAAACTTTGGACTACTTGTTTAATTGCTAAAGTTACAAGACAGCTCTCTTTCTGTAATATAATCTTGTAAATAAAATAATGAGCTCTACTTGCAGATATATATATCTATCTATACAACATCAGTTAGATATGTGTGCTTATATATATATTTTTTTTCTGCATAAAGAATTGCAACAATGTAAGCATGGTAAACAGAGATAGTGCATCTACATAAAGAAATAGCTTAACATAACAAGTATATATATATATATATATATATATATATATATATATATATATATATATATATATATATATATATATATATATATTTATTTACAGTCATGTATGTCTGTTTTTATTCATTACAAAGTATAAGATGTGACAAGAATAATAGATATAAATAAAAACCCATTGAATAGTTACAGCTAGGGTTTAATTTCAATATTAAAAAGAAGAGGTTTTAACAACCAGAGTATCTCTAGCATGTTGGATTCTAAATTCGCGACCCCTTTGTCAAGTCATAAATATTAAAATCCAAAATGGTATCAACTGTAATAAAAACCCTTGACTCGACGCTATAGTTGATATGGTTATTATCTCATTGATTCATAAACGTGTTAACAAAGATATTAACGGCCTAAAGTCATGAAGCTGTGAGCTTGTATATACAAATTTAAGCATTAATATTTGAGAAATAAATCATGACGTATGTAAATCTTGACATGTTCCAAACATCTATGTGTATAACAATTCTTGGCTTGGAATATGAAGCAAAATATACAAGATTGTCTATTGTTTGGATAGGAGTCAAACCCATGAAATATCTGGTATCGCCCTGCAAGAACCATAAGGAAAAAATTGTCAGTAATGTGTTTGAACGCAAAAGATAGCGAAGTTTTGTAAATATGAAATATAGAAAGCACGTGCTACCTGGGTACATGGTTTGTCATGTTGATTTTGTAAAAAATAACACCAGAACCGATACCCTGGATTATCTACAACATTTGTTGGGTAAAAAGTTCAGTATTCACGTAAAGAGAATCAACCTTGAATGATCTCTGAAAGTCAAGTACATATGGAAACAACCAAAGATCAATATGAGCGTAGGGTCAAAGAACTTGGGTTTTAACCACAATGAAATCTTTAATAAGAGCTACCACAAAAGGGATAATAGTTCATTACCTGGAATTCATTAGAGAAGGCCTAAGCCGACCCTTCCATTCGTTTCTATCTTCCAGAACCTACAGTAAAACAATTATAAATAATAAGCAAACATTACGGTGCAAAGGGACATAACTTGTTAACTTTTGATTGAATACAATACAAGCCCTGAATAGAGCTTAAAATATCCTATCGTCGATAAACGCACCAGTGGTAAACATTTATAGTCTTAAACAACATGACTGTGTTAACCAAAACCGTGGTGGTTGAGACAGAGCGCGAAGGTGTTCCTCCATAGCCTCTGTAACAATGAGTTGCTGAATGAAATCACATCCAAGTCGTATTGATGAGAAGAAGTGTTGAAGGATGAGGTACTCTGAGTAAGCATTATAATTCTTAGTACGTCGTAACATTCACTTCATTTGAGGAAGACATTGTGGTGATCCAACTAGACTTCACTGGAAGTCCTATTAATGACCAATGATTTTGAAACAATGAGTCCTATTGCATGTGTGACAAGTAAGTCACCTACTCAAATGAAGATAGGTCACTGGGATATCTTGGATCTAACGTCAAATTGATGAGAGGTCAAACCATCTGATTGTGACCTATGTATAGATTAAGAGTCAATACATTTCCACGATTTCATTATAAGTATGGGTGGTTAGGTCTTAACAAAGTTAATAGGTTTATAGAATATATATATATATATATATATATATATATATATATATATATATATATATATATATATATCAATTGCACTATAGTTAAGAGACAAACATATAATATGGGTTAATCTTATAACTTGTTAAATAAAATCCTAGGAGTAGGCTTCCTCATTTGGTATTATAGTAGCCTATAAATTGGTTGGGAGAATTATAATAGAAAAACATAATCCATTGAGTTAAAAAAGTATTGTATACTATGAAATTAATGAATATACAAAATAGCTAATGAGAAATAATTATGGGACAAACTATTATAATCACAAGTACGATTTGGATGTGAACTGAGAAAAAATAAGTGGACAAAATAAGATATACTTGAAAGAGGAACTTTGTGAAAAAATAATCATGAAATGTATTCAAAGTAGTTTTATTAGTTGAAGACAAAAGTCTCATCATGTTATGACAATACCATGATCATTAACCAATATTGTTAATTGACAAGAGTAAATAAATGCATAAGATAAGTAATATCATGGAGAGAATATATATATATATATATATATATATATGTGTGTGTTAAATTATTTATCAAAATTGAAAAAAAAAATAGTGAATGAGAAATATGAAAAATATTATTAGAGCATGGTTCAAACACTAAGGATTTATGGGCTCAAACTAAAACAAAAGTTTAGATTATGATATATTTATACATACACTCATAATTATTTGTTTAAAAAATAAGAATTGAAGATAATCATATTTTTCACATATAAGATCAGGATCAAGTAAAACAAGTGTCATGGATTATGATGTTAGAAAATCAACACCTAATGGTCCACAAATGTATGTGGAGCTGAATAATGAAAAGGCAACTTGTTAGGACTATTGGAAATTGTACATAGCATAAGGGAAGAATTACAGAGAATCAAAGAAGACAATGAAAAATTACAAGGATAGTAAAGAACACGAAGAATTGAGTGGGATCCTACTAAAAAATATGACTGAAATGAAACATAATAGAAATGTAGGACAAACCTAAAACAATACAAGCATAAAGAACAACTAGTACATAGTGATAAAATAGAACAATTTGAAGGTAGTAGTGAGGATAACTTTGAAAGTAGTACCTTACAAAAGATTGTACCCAAAAAACAAGAAAATAAAGTGGCATGGTAACAAAGTACTTGGTGAGTTTAAGAATATTAGACCACCTAGTTTCAATGGAGAATTTGAAGAAGGAGAAAAATCTTGGCTTATAAACATGGGAAATTATTTTCAAATTTACAACTATTAGGGAATCTGAGGCCTAGGTTGGTGTTGTACCAACTAAATGTTAACACTGCTATTTGGTGGCAGGAGACTAAAGAAGTGAACAAGGTTATAAGTAGTGAACTGAATTGGGAAATATTCAAAAAGTGTTTTAAATAGAAGTATTTAATAGAAAGATACTATGACAAAAAACTCAAGGAATTTCATGATCTCAAATTAGGACAGATGACTACTGAGGACATTTTCAATAGGTTTGTAAATTTAATGAGATATGTACCCTACCTTGGAGAAGAAAAGGAGACGGCTCAACAGGTTATGAGTTTTTTTCCTCAATCATATAAGGATAAAATTGAGTTCCTTAATCCTAAGACTATGGATGAAGTAATAAGGAATGATAAGTTGTGCTTCACTCAAATCAAATAGAGGTATGAAAATGAAAAAATATGGCATATTAGGAATATGGACAATTTTGATCCTAGGAAGAAGTAGTTTAAACATCCAAGAACAACATCAAATAGTGTACGAGTTAGGAGAAATAGATTCAATGGAAAACAAAGTGTATCATCTTAGAATAGTAGCAAACATGTAGATTTGGTAAATAAGATAGTTAGGCCACCATTATAGTGTTGGGGTTGTAAAGAAACTCATTTGTATTGAGACTATCCTCTAAAAAACTTAGAAATATGGTAGTACACAACATCCAGGAAGCATCAACAGTAAATGACATGGCTATATGCATTCACAATATCAATGCTGCTATGGAAAATTGATAGATTGATCATCAATATTCCATGGTGGAGATAGAATATATTATTAAGAATAACCTCGTGTCTATTTTAATAGATCTCGGTGCAATTTTAAGTTATGTATCAATTGCAATAGTAGAAGGTTGTAAAATGGATAGAACCAAACACAAGAAGTCTTGGCTAGTCCAATTAGCCAATAGAATGAAGCGTAAGGTGATTGAATTTGTGAAGGATTGTTCAACAAGTATGGATGAAATTAATACCAAGTTATATCTAAACATCCTACCTCTAGGGTCCTATCATTTACTCATAGGAATAGATTAGTTAGAAAAACATTCAGTGGTGGTAAATTGTAGAGAAAAAACTTTCAAATGTTTAGATGACTTTGGAAATGGTAAGACACTGAAAGGAATACCACGAGGTGTGAGACAAATCTAAGCATTACAACTAAAATGAGATGCAATGGAAGTCTATGAAATTTATGTTGTGCATGTATCTAGTAGTGTTGAGAAAGTGAATAAAAATATGTTAATTGAAGACCCAACGTTAAAATAATTTCAGGATGTATTCCGAGAATAAATTCTAGGATTACCTCCTACAAGAGACATAGATTTCACTATATATTCAAATCCTAGATCTGCATTTGTTTATAATCCCCTTTATCAGACAAGTACTCCAAAATTGACCGAACTTAATTTTTTTTTCCAAGAGATGATGGATACATAGTATATCGGACCTAGTGTGTCTCCATGGGGAGCCCCAATTTTGTTTGTTAAAAAGAAAGATCGAACTTTCATATAGTGCATTGATTATAGACAACTTAAAAAAATGATGATTAACAAAAAATATCCTTTACCCTGCATTGATGACTTGTTTGATCAAGTAGGAGTAGTTGAGATCTTTTCAAAGATAGATTTAAGATCAGGCTGTCATCATGTTAGGATTAAAGAGGAAGACATACGTAAAACAAATTTTCAAACCATATATGGAAATTATGAGTTTGTATTTGTACCTTTTGGCTTAACAAATGCACCTGCTACATTCATTTGTCTAATGAACAATGTACTAAGGAAATATTTAGACAAGTTTGTGATTTTTTTCATCGATGACATATTTATTTATTCAAAGAATAAAGAGGAACACGAAGAACACTTAAGATGGGTTCTACAAACACTTAGAGAGCATCAATTGTATGCCAAGTTCAGTAAACGTGAATTTTGTCATGATAAAGTGTAGTATTTGGGACATGTATTCTCGGGAGAAGGGATTTTAGTTGACCCAAAGAAGGTCAAAGCAATTCTAGATTGGTGAATACCAAAAGATCTGCCATGGTCTTTTATGGGAATCACATGATATTATCGTAGGTTCATAGAAGTTTTTTCAAAACTTTCCTACTTGATAATATCTTTGTAGGGAAAGGGAATCATATTTAAGTGGACTGAAAAATTTTAGGAGGGTTTCGAAAGGTTAAAAGAATTGTTGTCAACAACACCTATCCTAAGGATAGCAGATCCACATAAAGACTTTGCATTTTGTATCGATGCATCACTAGAGGGTTTAGGAGGTGCATTGCTACAAGATGACTATGAAATCACCTATGAGTCATGTAAACTAAAACCTCATGAAAGTAATTATGCAACACACGACCTCGAATTGACTGCTATAGTGCATTCATTAAAGATGTGGTGACACTACCTATTGGGTAGAAGGTTCCTGATAGAAACTAATAATATTAGCCTTATATATTTCTTTGAACAATAGAATTTAAATGCATGACAAGCTATATGTTTATCTTTCCTTAGAGAATATAATTTTGAAATAAAAAATATTAAATAAAAATAAAACAAAATAGGAGATGCACTTAGCAAGAAATTGAATGCATTTTTTGCAATAATGTATAATATTATCTGAAAGAGAGAATTAAATCATCAACAGAAAGTGATGAAGATTACAAAAAATTACGAGAAAAATTTCATAATGATGAGTCTATAGGGGATGAATCCAAATTCAGTTGTAATCAAGAGGGTCTTGTACCATACAAAGGCATAATTTACGTCCCAAACAACATAGAATTGAGAAACTTGATTTTAGTTGAAGTACATAAGAAATCATATCCAAGACACCCTGGTTACCAAAATACCATAACAACATTGAAGAAAGAGTATATCTGACCTAGAATGAAAACACAAATGGTTGAATACCTGGCTAGATTCCTAGAGTGCCAGCAAGTTAAAGTTGATCACCATCACCCAACATGATTATTGTAGCCTATACCCATTCCTGAGTGGAAATGGGAAGTGATTAGTATGGAGTTTATTACAGGACTACCTACAACTAAGAAGCACAATGACTCAATAATGGTGGTAGTGGATAAACACACCAAAGCTACACATTTTATCCTAGTAAAATCTACTCATAAGACCATAAACATTGAAAATATTTTCATGAAATAAGTTTTTTAGATTGCATGGTTTACCCAAAACTATCATTTCATACACGGATATGAAGTTCACTTCGAATTTTTGGAAAAAATTGTTTAGTGGTTTAGACACCCAACTGAATTTTAGTACTGCATATCATCCTCAGATTCATGTTCAGATAGAAAGGACTAACCAATTTATATATGATATATTAACATGTACGTAATGGAATACCCCACAAAGTGGGAATATCACCTTCACTTTGTTGAGTTTGCATACAACAATGGTAATCAGACATCATTAAAAATGAGTCCCTTTCAAGCATTGTAGGACAAGAAGTGTCAAACACCTATTAGTTGGGACAATCCAGTTGATATAATTATTTTGGGTCCATAGATGTAAACTAAATCGAAACTATTATTCAAAAAGAACATCATAATCTAAAAAGTGCTCATGACATAAAAACGATTTTCGCGGATTTAAAAAGAGTACATGCAGAATACAATGTGTGAGATCGTGTCTATCTAAAGATTAAACCCTACAATTCATTCAAGTTGGGAAAGAGTTCCAATTTGTCACCACGATATTGTGGGTCATTTGAAGTGCTTTCCAGAGTAGGGCTAGTGGCCTATCAACTCACACTACCATCTAATTTAAAAGTACACAATGCATTTCATGTTTCATTATTAAACAAATACGTACATGATGTAACTCATATTTTAAATTGGAATGTGACTCAGGTGGAACCAAAAGGTGAGTTCCAGGTGGAACCGTTATGCATTCTCGAAAAAAAGGAAACTTAAAGTGTAGTGGAGATGTCGTCTAGGTTAAAGTGTAGTGGAGGCACTTTAGTCCTGAGGAAGCCACTTGGGAAATGGAATAAGCCCTGAGTAAGGCTCATCCATTTTTGTTCCATAGATGAGATGCTCATTTGGAAAATCCAAGGACAATGCTTAGTTCAAGGGGGGAAGGATGTAGTATCCCTCTGTTATTGATTATTTGAATATTTTTAATTGGATTATATTATATTGAGAAATTTTTTGAGAGAAAAATACTTATGATAAAAGTATATCATCAATAATATTTATCATGAGGAATATTTTTGTAAATATTATTTTAATATATTTTATTTATCTAGAGACTAATTGAATATAAAATCCAGTATAAAGGAGTAAATCATTATTCCATTGGAGGGTGAAAAGGGATAAAAACCACCAAAGTAAATATTGTCCAGGAGGACAAGTGTAAACCTACTCCCAAAGATGTGGGATGTGAGGGAATAATCCAACACAAAGTTATGCCAAGAAGATTCCCTAGGGTTAGGGATGAGGCTAACTTGGAAAGAAAATACCTAGGCAAGATATTATTCTCCTCAGAATATAAATAAAGACAAGTATAAAGGAGGCAAGACGTTGTTGAGTACTTGTGCAGAGAATTTGAGTTTGATGGTTCTCAGAAAGAGTCAAACTATGAAGTTATATGGAGAAGTGTAATATACCAGATATAAAAAGTATGTAGAACATAAATAAAATGCTAGAAATGGCAGAATAACAACAATATAACCAGAATAATCACCACAATAACACTGAAATGATATAAGAATAACAACAGAAATAACACTTTGATTCTGAAAGCCATGTTACGGGCCTCTTCGAGGGGGAAACCTCAAGTCTAGCAGAGCTCTATTACAATAATCTCCAAGCTAGGGTTCTCATACCCTCAAATTCTATTTACAATAAATATGTCTATCAAAAGAAGCATCTAGAGGAAGATCCTTCTAGAAGTGGAAGCTTCTATTAAGTCTTCTTACATTCGACTTAATCTATTTTATTGCAAGGCCTTATTAATATTGACCTTTATTACATCTGAATATATTGTTCTACCTATGTGCGGGTTAGGACCCTAACATGTCCTCCCCCTTAAAAACAACCTTGTCACAAGACTTGAGATGTAGAAATTGTTGCAGAATGGTAGTTGGTTCCCAAGTGGCATCTGCTGGAGTTGTATCTTTCCACTAGATTAACAGTTCCTTGATGGTTCTCTGATGTAGGTGACACTCCCGCTGGTCCAAAACTACTTGTGGTTGTAGCCAAATGGATCCTTCTTCTGCTAACTTGGGAAGATTGGTTTGAATTTAGCACATAGTTCTGATCACCTTCTTTAAGAAGGAAACATGAAAAAACAGGATGTAGCTTCGAATGACTGAGAAAAGATAACTGATAGGCCACCCATCTCACATGCTTGAGAACTGTATAAGGACCATAAAATTTGGGTGCTAGCTTCTGACAATGCTCCGCCTTGAGGGAATTTTTCTTGTAAGGTTGCAGGTGAAGAAACACTTGATCCCCTTCTTCAAATTGACGTTCAGAGTGACCTTGATCTGCTTGTTGCTTCATGCAATTATCTGCCATGACCAAATTCTCTTTTAGGGTACAGAGAATAGCCTCTCAAACTGAAAGTGTTTTGTCAACCGCCTGGACCTTCAAGACACCAGGTAAGTATGAGATAACTGAAGGTGGCTTCTATCCATATACTGCTTCAAAAGGAGTCATGAGTGTAGTTGTATGGTATGAAGTGTTGTACCACCATTCAGCTAGGGGTAACCATTGAGCCCACTGATTTTTCTTTTCCGAGGAAAAACACCTCAAATATGTTTCCAAACACTTGTTGACAACTTTTGTTTGACCATCAGTCTGGGGATGATAAGTTGTACTGAGATGCAATTGGGTGCCTTGTAGCTTGAATAGTTCTTTCCAAAAATTGCTTGTGAAAGTTGGGTCGTGATAAAAAACAATAGAGTGTGGCATGCCACGAATCTTGAAGACCTAATCCATGAAAATTTGAGCCACCGTGGATGTTGTAAATGGGTATTGAAAAGAGCAAAAATGAGCATACTTGGAAAGGCGATCAACAATCACCATGATGACTGATTTATTTCCTGATTTGGGTAAGCCTGTAATAAAATCCATAAAGATGTCCTTCCAAATAGAAAGTGGAATCGGGAGCAGTTATAGTGTGCTTAGAGATTTGACTGTTTATCCCTTTTTGCGTTGGCACACATCACATTCAGTGACAAAATTACGAATGTCCTATTTCATACCATCCCAGAAAAAAGAACGTTTGACCCTGTCATAGGTTTTGGTGAACTCGGAGTGCCCCGCTGTCGGTGTAGCATGAAGCTCAGAAAGTACCATGGATTTAAGATTTGATTGTTTACTTAAATATAAACAGCCTTTGTATTGAATCTCATCATGGAGCCAATAGTATCCTGGGGGAGCTGGAGCACTGGACTGCAATTGTTGGATCAGCTGTAAACTTTTGGGATCTTGTAGCCATTCCTAGTGAACATCTTGGAGCCAATCTGGTACAATGAAGGAAAGATAAAAAATGAATCCTTCATCTTCATTTTTGCAGGAAAGTGCATCCGCAACCACATTTTCTTTTCCTTTCTTGTAAATGATCTCATAATCATAGCCAAATAGCTTAGTTACCCATTTTTGTTTCTCTGGGGAGGAAATGTGTTGTTCCAAAAAATACTTGAGGCTTTGATGGTCTGTCTTAATTTGGAAGCATTTCCCCAATAGATAAGGGCGCCACAAATCAACAACATGCAGAATAGCCAACATTTCCTTTTCATAGATATATTTGCCCATATTTCTTTCAGATAGTTGCTTGCTGGTAAAGGCCAAAGGCTGACCCTCTTGCATAAGGACAACACCAATTCCTTTCCCTGAAGCATCACATTCCAAGACAAAGGTCTTTGTGAAATCAGGAAGGGCCAGGACTAGAGTGGTGCACATGGCCATCTTCAAGGTTTGAAAATCTTGAGCAACAACTAGAGTCCAAGTGAAAGAGTTATTTTTTAGGAGAGCAGTGAGAGGTGTTGCAATCTTTCCGTAATTCTTAACAAACTTATGATAATAACCTGTTAATCCCAGAAATCCACGCAATATTTTGAGAGTCTTTGGGTGAGGCCAGTCTTGCATAGCTTCAATCTTTTTAGGATCCACCTCGACATTGTCCTTTCCAACCAGATGATCCAAGTACTCTACTTCTAAGGTGCCAAAAGCACATTTAGATTGTTTCAAGAAAATTTGGTGCTGAGAGAGTAGATGGAGAAATCGATCCACATGAGCAAGATGTTCTATCCAGGTCTTTCTATAGATAAGGATATCATCAAAGAAAACTAAGACAAAATGATGGAGAAAAGGAAGGAAGACATGATTCATGAGGCTTTGGAAGGTGGAGGGGGTATTACACAAGCCAAAGGGCATGACCAAAAACTCATAGTGGCCCACATGAGTTCTAAAGGAAGTCTTGGGAATGTCTGTCTCTTTCATACGTATCTAGTGGTAGCCTGAATGAAGATCAAGTTTAGTAAAAAATTGGGCGCCACTCAGTTCATCCAAGAGGTCACTAATGACAGGAATGGGAAATTTGTCTTTAATGGTAAGTTTGTTGAGGGCATGGAAGTGAAGACACATTCTCCAAGAAACTTCTTTCTTCAGGACCATGACCACAGTAGAAGAGTAGGGGCTTGTACTAGGGTGGATAATGCCTGCATTAAGGATTTCTTGGACCATTTTCTCAATTTCATTTTTTGGGGAAAAGGGGTGACGATACAGACGGATATTGGGAGGAAGGCTTCCAGGTACAAGGGGAATGGAATGATCATGAACACCACATGAAGGAGGGAGTCCCTGGGGAGTGGAAAATACCACTTGATGTTTAGAAAGGATGGCTTGGAGGTCTTGCGGCACCGAGGGTGTTTCTTTTTCTTGGATGAAATGGAGTTGAGCAATAACACCAGAATGACCCTTTTTGAGCAGCTTTTCCATGTGATGGGAACTAATGATCTCAGGTGAACTGGCGATGATGCCTTGGAACTTATATTGGTGGCCCTCCTGGTCAAATTGCATGGTTAATTTGTTAAAATCCATGAGAATGGGACCCAAATTGCTTAGCCAACCTGCACCCAACACGATGTCACAACCACCCATGTCGATAACAAACATATGATATTTCAGGTGGTAGTCACCAATTTGGAGACGCACATTTTCACAACACCCTCCACATTTCATGGAACCATCATTGGCAATCATGATTTGGAAATTATTGACATCATGGATGTAGCAATGATTTTCTTGGGCAATGTGGCGATGAATAAAATTATGGGTGCTTCCACTATCAACCAGAATGATGACCTTCCGATGCTTGATGTAACCGATTAGCTTGAGGGTTTGGGGAGCAGAGAAGCTAGTGAGAGCATTAAGGGAAATGATCGGTTCTACTTCGGGAGGGTATGAGGGAGGGGTTATGTTGGGGGTCTCAGGTGACTCAAACACAAGGGGAGTTTCAATATCCTCTTTCGAAATATTCTCGAAGATGGCCATAAACATCTTTTGTTCCTTACACTTGCGACCTAGGAAATATTTTTCATCACAATTATAACAAATGCCTTTGAGTTGGCGTCCATCCATTTCATCCCTCGTCAATTTTTGGATCTTTGGTGGAGTGGAGGGAGTAGGTGGATTTACTGGTTTAGGGAGAGGGATAAAAGAGGGCTTCTGGTTTTGAGAAGACACAACCTGTTGTACTTCTTTAGTTGTTTTAGTATCCTCCACCCAACTTTGAGGCCAAGCCATGAGGACATGGGCCTAAATCTCATCCTTGAGGCCACTAATAAAACATTCTTGGAAAAAGGCATCAGACATGCCCTCTGTCCGAAAAGCTAGGCACTCAAAGGTAGCTATAAAGTCTTCCATTGTTCCTAATTGTTTCAAATTTGTCAAATGGCCCAAATGGTTGGTGTTAGTGTCAAAGCGTTCATAAAGCTCTGTCGCAAAGTGTGTCCAAGCAATATATCCTTGACGAGAAGTTTTTCTCCATTGCCACCATTGCCAACATTCTTGATCTAGATGGAGAACACCATATCATAGTTTGGCCAAGTCATCTGTAATGTTATATAAATAAAAATAATGTTCCATTTGGGTTACCCAACCAGTGGGGTCTGAGCCATCAAATTTGGTCACATCCACCTACGAAAGGCGTAGGTCACGTTGAAAGTGATGGTTTTGAAAGTTATGGGAATGAGAGGAATGGTAACCTTCAATATGTGGAGGTGAGGAAGAGGAAGGGTTATCTGTATGGATATATAGTTTGGTGCAGAGTGCCAAAAAGACATATTCAAGCTGGGTGGTGAGGTCTTGTTTGATTTCCTCCATTGAGGACTGCATGGTTGTATTGATGGCGACAACATTGGCACTGAGTTGTTTGACTTCTTGTTGGATCTCGATGAGACCAGATTGCAAGGTGTTGAAGTGAGCTTCCAAGTCTTGGCTATGGGTATGGGCCATGAGGATGGGGGAACTGAAAAGGGGTGGGTGGTGTCAAATTTTTTTCGAAAAATGATATGGATGAATGTGATAAGGGTGAAGAGATGAATCTAATGAAATAGGTCTCAAATAATGGTGAAAAAATTTCCAAACTCAATTTTTTTTTTAACACCTGTGCAATTATACTCCAATCTGAAGAATACTACAAAGAGGAAATGCACAAATGCTTAACTCGAAATAAATGTGTATTTACTTGGCATCCTAAACACAGTTGCACGACAATAGATCTTGTCTGTTTAATTTGTTTATGTTTATGTCCCCAAGGGTTAGGTATTCAAGGGTTTTACAGACAAGGGTTTTCCCAATTCTATAGCTCTCTGATATACATGCAGTGTCCAACAGTATTACTCAGCCCAATATCTCAGGGAACTAACTAAGGAGGATAGACCATACCCTTAGCCATACTACCCGACCACCTAGGTAATAGAAAGTATCTTCCCGAGTGTTGTTCTCGGTGGAACTATAGAAGTCAAGCGGCTGATCGGTTTATCTAAAGAGGGCTTCAGGAAATCTAGGTTGATCCATACATAGGTGTTGTATGATGCGCTACCACTTGAAGGGGTACCAACATGGGTTGCAAGTGTGGCCAACAGATGTGCGCTTAAGAACCACTTGTATTTCATGTTAATGCTTATGCCATTATTATAGTTCTTTGCATTTCAATAGATAAGAGAATCATAAGAACAATATCACTAAGAAATACACATTCACAAGAGACACAACATTTATCATGGGAAACCCTCTAGGAGAAGAAAACCCAACAAAAAATTCCTTATCATAAATAGTTTATACAATGTTCAAGAGATAACTCAAACCAATATAGATAGTCCTCCCCAAGAGATGCACCATTGTTCTTCTCCTTTATCTAACTGGTAATTGCAGCTTGCCTCATAAGATAATGAGCAAGTGAGTTGTGTGTTATAAGTGAGGCGCTAGCCTCCTATATATACAAGACTGGAATGTGTGAAAGGGTTTCACTAATAGGGCTGACCTATCACTCTGGGTGGGTAAACCCACCTTTAAATTAATTCTAGGTCTCAGTAATAGCTATTGGGGTCGGCTTCTTATTCTACCCATTATAATTGTTCGATGACCAATCCGCAAAAGGGGATTTGGTCCTAATACAATTACTGACATGCTTAATACACAATGGGGATTAATCCTAATAATAAAATAACAATAATAATAAGAATTATCTTCACAGTTACATTATTTCAACACTCCCCCTTAACAAGAAGGGTATTCTTCATCAGCATCAGGCGAGAGAGGTCTGCATCATCAGTGGCATCAGGAGGACAGTATTGTCAATATCATCTTGAAACATTGGCTAGCATATTTACGAGTCATTGGAAGTTTTCTTCATCGGCAGCGTCATCATTCTCGAAAGAATGCTATCATCATTTGCATCAATTATGTATCAGTAAAAAAATGATACCTCATCACAGCACTAGGCTGGCAGTACTACACTGGCTCAATGTCACAGCTGTTAAGCTGGTATCTCAATGTCATTCACATCTTTCTTTACGTCTAACAACTAGGTCAGAAGAAAGGAATATCATCATCTTGCTTTATGTCTAACAACTAGGTCAGAAGAAAGGAATCACAACGTCATGCTTTACGTCTAACAGCGAGGTCAGAAGCATGACTCATCTTACTTTACATCTAACAATGAGGTCAGAAGAAAGGAACATCATCATCTCGCTTTATGTCTAACAATGAGGTCATAAGCGAGGAATCACAACGTCATGCTTTATGTCTAACATCGAGGTTAGAAGCATGACTCATCTTACTTTACATCTAACAATGAGGTTAGAAGCAAGAAACACATCAACATCTCGCTTTACATCTAACAATGAGGTCAGAAGCGAGGAATCATCTTGCTTTACATCTAACAACGAGGTCAGAAGCAAGGAACACACATCATCATTCTTTACATCTAACAGCGAGGTCAGAAGCATGACTCATCTTGCTTTGCATCTAACAGCGAGGTCAGAAGCAAGGAAAATATATATACTCCCCCTTTCAGGGAAGGTCCTTTCGGACTATACCAAGCTTATCTCAAAAGTGTTCAAACTTTACATGAGATAGAGGTTTCATCAACACATTGGCAACCTGTTCATCCATGCTAATATACTGGAGCTTCAGGGCTCCTCTCTGTACCATGTCGTGGATGAAATGATAGCAGATCTCTATGTGCTTCGACCTGTCATGGAATATAGGATTCTCTGTCATCTTTATGCAGCTCTGGTTGTCACATAGAATCATAGTTTCTCTCATCTCCAAGTCAAATAGGCTTGTCAGGAAATTTCGAATCCATATAGCTTCACATCTAGTAGAACATGCGACAATGTACTCTGATTCCGCTATGTTGAGAGCAATATTGGATTGCTTCCTACTCTGCCATGAGATCATGGCTGATCCCAAACTAAAACAACATCCAGAAGTTCTTTTTATGTCTACAATGCTTCCTACCCAATCTACATCAGCATATCCACTCAATGTGAAGTTATGATCTCCATCATAGCTGAGACCATAATCTATTGTACCTTTAAGGTACCTCATCACATGTTTTGTAGCCACTAGGTGAACACGTCTGGGCTCTACCAGAAAATGACTCAAGTTGTTCACTGCAAAATAAATGTCTGGTCTGGTGTTCATCAGGTACATCAACGATCCAATAATCTGTTTGTATAGTGCGACATCTATCAAATCTAACGAAGTATTGACCAACAGCTTCAGCTTCGCTTCCATGGGAGTATTCTAGCATGTCGAATCTCTTTAAGATTCCAATCATGTACTTCCCTTGGCTAAGGAATATTCTTTCTGGACTCTGCCATACCTCAAGGCCTAAGAAGTAGTGCATTAGACCAAGGTCTTTCATTTCAAATTCTACGGCAAGTCTTTGTTTACATTCAGTGATGATCTTTTCTTCTCCGGTTAAGAATAACTCATCCACATACAGTAGTAATATTACTGGTTCATTATCCATAATTTTGAAGTAGATATTTGAGTCTACTTTACTCTTGGTAAATCCTAAGCTCGTCAATATATTGTTTGTACGACCATACCAAGCTCTGGGAGCTTGCTTCAATTCGTATAAGGATTTCTTCAATCGAAATACATGAGAATTCCTATCTTCAACCTCAAATACTTGGGGTTTCTCTATATACACTTCCTCTTCGATAACACCATTCAGGAAAGGTGTCTTCACGTCCATCTGGTGTAGCTTCCATTTCATCTTGGCAGGAAGAGCTATAATGGTTCTGATCGAAGTGTATCTGGCCATAGGAGCGAATGTCTCTTCATAGTCAATACCTTCCTTCTGGGAAAAGCCAGGAGCGACAAATCTTGCTTTATATTTCTCAATACTTCCATCAACAACATGCTTTATTTTGAAGAGCCATTTTGATGATACCACTTCCTTACTTTTTGGTCTAGGAACTATTTCCCATACATTATTCTTTATTATGGACTGGTATTCCTCTATCATGGCATCTGCCCATTCCTTCTTTTGAATGGCCTCTTCAAAGCATGTAGGTTCTTCATCAAGTAGATTGCACATCAAAGCCATGTAATTGGAGAATGGCTTTGGTCTTTTCACCTGTCTCGTGGTTTCTTCTGGAACACCATACTTCTCTCCATATTGAATAAGCTCTCTTGCCCAAGCAAGCTTTCTTTTATGGGAGAAGGTCATTTGAGGAGGTTCTTAAACTTTTGTTATATCATGATCTTCAGGAGTCTCCTCATCAGGGTAATTTACGACATCCCTTATAGGTTTTGCATCTCTAGGAACTTCCCTTACGGATGTTGTCGTCCTAGGATTTACAGGTTCCTCTTCATATACTTCTTCAAGATGGCATCTTCTCGATTTCTTAAGTGTTGCTTCTTCATCAAAGGTCACGTCCCTGCTGATATCAATATGGCGGTGACCAGGTATGTAGATTATGAAGGCCTTGGATACCTCACAGTATCCCACAAATATTCCCTTCTTTCCGGAGGGTTCCATCTAGTTTCTTTTCTCTTTCGGTATATGAATAAATACTGGACAGCCAAATATTTTGAGATGGCTTACCTCTGGCTTCTTTTCGGTGAACATTTCTTCTAGGGTCTTGAACCCAAGTGCACTATGGGATAATCTGTTCTGCACATAAACAACTACCATTGTTGCTTCTACCCATAAGCACATAGGAAGATCTTGATCGTGAATCACAGTCTTTACAACTTCCATAATTGTTCTATTCTTTCTTTCAAATACACCATTTTGTTGAGGATTATAGGGAGTAGTGAGTTCCCTCTTGATCCCAACATCTATGCAGAAGTTTACGAACTCCTTTAAGGTATATTCTCCTCCATTATCTGACCTGAGTATCTTAATCTTTCT
>ML780255.1:1372693-1388134 GCA_009831015.1 Picea engelmannii
TATCCAGGTCTTACGAGAATAATCATCAATAAATGATACATAGTATACATACCCACTAATGGAGGATGATGGCATTGGGCCACACACGTCTGAATGGATGAGTTCCAATGCTCCTTCTGCTTTGTTGTCCCTCTTTGGAAAAGTGTTCTTGATGTTCTTCCCTTGCACACATCCATTGCATATGCCTTCTTGATCAACCTTGAGTTCTGGTAAACCTGTGACATCTTTGCATATGCATGGTAGCGCCTTGTATTTGATGTGGGCCAATATTCTATGCTAAAGTTCGCATGAGTTTTCGATGCCATGGGTCATGGCAGTTTCTGGGTGACCCTTCATCTTATATAAGCCATTTTCTTCACTTTTGATGACGATTGCTTCATTTAAGGTTTCTCCCTTAGCCCACATAAGAACTTCTCCATCTATGAAGGAAACTCTATAGCCTTTCTTGTCTAAAGCTGATATGGAGAGTAAGTTCTTCTTTAGGCCCGGTACATAGAGTACGTCCTTCATTGTTATTGATTTTTTTGAATCTATCTTGTAGTTTGATTATCCTATTCCCTTGATGTGATATTGATAATCGTCTCCAAGAGTTACTTTATGAGAAAACTTATTTTCTGAAATACAAGAGAGAGTATTTTTCTTACCTGTCATATGTTTTGACTCACCGCTATCAATGAGCCATCTATCCTCTCTAGGTGATATAGATCCCGAGAGAGTTGAGATCAAGACATGGTCCTTAATCATCTTCATAGGTGGTTCTTCATCTTCGGCTATGTGAGCATGTTTCCTTTTTTGCTTCCTCTTGTACTCTTCTCTTTTGACTGGAAAATTATTTGTCTTGTGTCCCATCTTATCATAATGATAGCATTGTATAGATGAGAGATCTCATCCCTTGCATTATCCTTTCTTCTGAAAATTTCTTGAATGAGATTCTTGGTTGTTGAATTTGTTTGATGGTTGCGGTTCTTTATGAGATTCCCTTTTGAAGTAGAATTTCTTCCTTCCTCCTTTTGTATGAGTAGCTAGGGCTTGATCATCATACCTTGCTAGTAGTGCTTCACAATTGGCTACCCTTGTCTCTTCTTGGGTGCATTCTTCCCATAGGCTCTCAAACTATAGTTTCTCCTTTCTGCCACATACTAACTAGATGAAAGCATCCCAAGGTCTTGCAACACCATTTAGGGCTATTATTATGAATTCATCTTCGACGATGGTGTCTCCAATCGCTTTCAACTGTTCTTTTATTTATGAGATTCGGGAGAAATATTCTTTGATCATTTCTCCTTTCAGCATCTTGGTATTATTCAATTGAGTTTTTAGATTTATCTTTCGATTGATGTTCTTTCCTTCATATAGTTTGCTTAGAGAGTCAAAAATTTCCTTCAGAGTCTTCTTGGATGATACATATGAGATCAGGTGGTGTTTGATTGAATCTGCAATGATTCTTTGAGCCCTGATTGAGTCCTTCTGATGCTTTGCTTTCTCTACGGCATCTTCAGGTTCCTCCACTTCTTCTTTGATAAATTTTTCTAGGTCATTCTCTGCAAGGATCAGACCGATCCTATAATTCCAGGCATAGAAGTTGTCTATGCCTTCTAGTTTCTCAACAAGCTTTGCACTTGCAGACATCTTGTACTTGAGGCTATGAAAATGACCAAAAATTGAAAATGATTAAAATCAAATTTTGACCTTACTAGGAGGTGTGCTTGGCTAAGGAAAGTAGCCTGGTGTCCTTGGATCTGAGAAAATCCAATTTTTAACCCGTCAAATCTGATCTGTGAATTTCTGGACTAGTGCTTCTAGTACTTCTGGTACTTCTAGTACTCTGGTACTTCTGGTACTTCTGGTACTAGTTTTCTGGCACTTTTGGTACTTTTGTGAAACTAGGGTTTCAATTTCTGGGAGATCCAACCACTGAAAAGGTGCGCTCTACGTGCCAAATGGATCCTGGGGGGAGGGTGCAACTTTCTAGGTGTTTAGGGAGCTGAAAAGAGTTACTTTTACAAAACCCTAATTTGCAGGTGTTGCAACACTAACGTTTTTCCTCTTGCAAATTGTGTTTCCTTCAGGTTGGCTCTGATACCATGTTAATGTTTATGCCATTATTATAATTCTTTACATTTCAATAGATAAGAGCATCATAAGAACAAGATCACTGAGAAATACACATTCACAGGAAACACAACATTTATCCTGGGAAACCCTCTAGGGGAAGAAAACCCAGCAAAAACTTCCTTATCATAAATAGCTTATACAATGTTCAAGAGATAACTCAAATCGATACAAATAGTCCTCCCCAAGAGATGCACCACTCTTCTTCTCCTCTCTCTAACTGGTAATTGCAGCTTGCCTCATAAGATAATGAGCAAGTGAGGCGCTAGCCTCCTATATATTCAAGATTGGCATGTGTGAAAGGGTTTCACTGGCAGGGCCAACCTCTCACTCTGGGTGGGTAAACCCACCTTTAAATTAATTTTGGGTCTCAATAATAACTATTGGGGCTGACTTGTTATTCTGTCCATTATAATTGTCCGATGACCAATCCGCAAAAGGGGATTTGGTCCTAATACAATTACTGACATGATTAATCCACAATGGGGATTAATCCTAATAATAAAATAACAATAATAATAAGAATTCTCTTCACAGTTTCATTATTTCAACATTTCATGCGTGTATGAATCCCTCAATCGTAGGTTTATGCACATAATGACATATATTTGTGGCTTAAAGATGCCAGAATACGTCTCTACCCTAAAAAAAAAATTACCCACAATTTCTGCCAAGGAAAGTGCTCTAATACCACTTGTAATATACCAGATATAAAAAGTATGCATAACATAAATAAAATGTTAGAAATGGAAGAATAACAACAATATAAAAAGAATAATCACCACAATAACAATGAAATGATATAAGAATAACAAAAGAAATAACACTTTGATTCTGAGAGAAATGTTCATGGGCCTCTTCGAGGGGGAAACCTCCAGCTGAGCAGAGCTCTATTACAATAATCTCCAAGATAGGGTTCTCATACCCTCGACTCCTATTTATACTAAATATGTCTATCAAAAGAAGCATCTAGAGGAAGATCCTTCTAGAAGTGAAAGCTTCTATTAGGTCTTCTTGCATTCGACTTATTCTATTTTATTGCAAGGCCTTATTAATATTGACCTTTATTACATCTGAATATATTGTTCTACCTATGTTTGGGTTAGGACCCTAACAAGAAGGTTATTGAAATTTGTAGTCCCTATGGAATAATGGTTTTGGATCCGGGGTGGAAGGAGCATGTGATTTGGTTGTTTTGGTCTATGGTTGGGTGGAACTAGTTTTCTATTCAACTAATTTCTATATTTGAAGAAGGATCGAATATGTGAATTTATTATGTATTATACTTTCATGTTACATGTTAAATATTTATTCTTCATATTGATTATTATTTTCTATGAACTTATTATTATTCTTTTCTGGTAATGATTTCTAAAATAACTACAGTGTGATGACAGTACTCTAGATATTGAAAATTGTAAATGATTAAATAGTAGCTCGCAGTATTGTAGCAGTAGAACATATATTTTCTGTGATTGATTGTTTTGAAGAATTGGTAGACATGAAGTATTTATAAAATATCATTGCAGAAAAAAAATTATAGAGAATTTTATCCTTTATTTACATAGGGATACATGCAGTGGGTGTTATATCAAAAAATGCCACACCTATGCATTTGTGCCATGTCCTAACCCTTTCCTTTGGCTTGCTATAAAATATCCCTACTTGCCTCATGCAAATAATCTAAAAAACATGTCTTTTTTCACATATCTGCAACCTCATTTTATGCAAAGAACGAACATCTGCAACTTCTCAGTTTGCAACCCGCAGATTCCCTAAAAAAATGGAAAAATTAAAACAATTCCAAGTTTTCGGGTGGGTTTTTTGGTTGGGCTTGTTTCCCAACATCCCCATGCCCATAAAAAATGGATTCCAACTCCCCCAACCTCTTGATGAATATATAAAAGAACCATTGAGGGATAGAATGAGGACAAGTATTTTGGTGCAAGGTTATCCTACTGAGATATAGAAAGCTTCCCTCTCCTTATTATCCTCTGAGTAACAATACCCAATCTTGAAACTCTTTTTCCATTGCCTCTCTCCTTATTATATAGTCATAGGGTGTTTCCTCATCCCTATTTGGACTATCCAAAATATCGTGGTTGAGTTGATCCTTGCAGGATTTGTGGAAGAGCTCGGAAATTTGTCTCTAAAAAAGTGTTGAAAGAGATTCAGGTTGTAATTAACCTCTATGTTTTGTGCTAATAGAAGATATTTCTTTTCCTCCAAATTTTGTGTTCATTGTAACATTGTGTTTCTTTGTTTATCATATTTTCTTTGGATATAATACATGACATGTATATTGTTTGATCATATAACTACCTCATAGCAACGCTTGTCTTGATTCCATTTTGCAAGTTGGTTCCTACAAAGGAATAGGAGGTATTCAAAAAATAGGAGTGGGGATCAAAATCAAATGAGAGACTTAAGTTGCACTCTTTCTCCTTTCTTACTTCCCTACTTTTTCCTAGAAAAAGTAGTTATTATTTTAGTTTTGTATACTCGTTTGTCAAGTAATATTTCAGTATTCTCAATACAGTCTTGATCTGTCATGATTTGACCCAAAGTCACGGGGGAAATATCTTGTCAACAGAATTGGCGACTATACTGGGGATTATCCTAGTTTGGGTTGGTTTGTTTAGGGTCCCTTACTTGTTTCTTTCCTTGTGGTTTTTTCTGTATTCTCTTAATATTTTCACAAATATTTTATCCTCTTAGGAATTTTTGTGAGGTACTGAAACCCTCTTTCTTGGAGTGGATTTTTATTTTTCTGAGTTTGTCAAGCCATCTGCATCTTGCATCTCTACAGCCTGGGGAAATCCACGTTTTTCTCTTCTACATCTCGTGGATATCCGTGATTTGTTACATCAAACCAGAGCAGGCTTTGTTACATTAATATCACCAAAAGAGTCTTTTACATCAACCATTTGAACCTACACAATGATTTCTAGTGCATATTTTATAGCCTAGATAGGAAATAATAGCATACAATGTGAGTTCCATCCTCTAGCATAGGATTCTCCCATCCAAAACTGAAGTAATTACACCTATACAAACCAAAAATAACAAAATGCTACAAATAAGGATAATGTTGGAAACTATCTTAACACCTTAATATTGCATGATGAGGTTTCCTTTGAGTGCATTTGTAACATCCCGCTCTTGCGTGCACTAAGTGAACTTATTCTTTAAGGAAACTTGCATGCAAGTGATCCGAATTATTATAGTATTAGTCGTTTTGATAATGATTATGAGATATTATGGATTTGATTATATGTTATGTTGTTGTATTTACATAGACATGTGATATTGGCAGGGTTCTTCTGAGTGTGCGGGACTTTGGACATTGAGGATGTAGAGGCATCGATGATACCCCTTGGACTTCGGATCGAGTCAGGGAGTGGACTATTGGGTTTGAATGTTGTTGATGTGACATATGTACATATGATTAGGCTATGATGATTGGTTATTATTTATAACATGATTCGTTGATGGATGCAGGTTGATGATATCTTGTCGACCAGACTCACATGTGGAGTAGAGGGGTCATGCACGACAACCAGAGACTTTGAGGGAGAGGTGTGGCAACAACCCTGCCACAGCCTACTAGCACTCTCGTCGTGGTTCAAACTGTAGGTTAACGATTACCTAGTTCGAGAAGTCCTAGGATGTTGCGAGGGAAGACTGTGATAGTCACTCTCGATTATTCTAAGGGGCACACAATAAGGAAAGAACCTTATTTCTTAGAGGCCCTTAGTCTCCCACAAGATCACCTGGTAGAGTATTGACTACAGGGGTTTGACGTCTACCAAATTCAGTGAAGAGGTGAGTGACACTCTTGGAGCACGTAGTGCGTCTCGAAGGGCACGTCGCACAAAGAAAACAGAAAGAGGCAAGTGGAACCCTTAGATCACGTAGTGAGTCTTAAAGGGCATGTCGTGCAGGAAAACAAAAAGAGGTGAGTGGCACCCTTGGAGCATCTAGTGCATCCTGAAGGGCACATCGTGATCTTAACCGGTATGTGAATAAAGCTAGTTGGCCTTAAAATGAATGATGTGATAATTAAGATTTAAAACCAATTTTTTTCCTAACAAAAAAAAAAATGTCACCCAGCCTAGTGAAATTAAAACCTAGGACTAAGTAGAACTTGTGGTCAAGAAAAAATAAAAGATAAACATGTAACAAGAAGGGGGGGGTAAGAAATTCAAACTTATTTATTAAATTCAAAATTATGATGGAGGATTAATTTAAAAAAAATGGGGTAATAGTTGTTTTTATCTACTTTTGCTAAATTAATTTTTAGTTAAAAAGAAAAGAGGGTAAATGGTATTTTTATCTACACTTGCTAAAATAATTTTTAATTAAAACGGAAAAAGGGTAAAAGGGTTGTTTTATATTCACTTGGTAAATTGATTTTTTAGTTAAAAAGGAAAAAGAGGGAAACTTAAAATAAATATGAACTTAAAGAAAAAGGGAAACTTAAAAAAAAGGGGAAACGTAAGGAAAAATATGAATGTCTAATTAGGAATGATTTCCTTTAGAACTTTATAATTATAAACTCAACTAGGAATTAAGTAAGGCGTAAGTCATTTAAGAAGTGTAAGGGAATTTTGGGACACCGAGGAGTGTTTTTAGGAATGCTTTAGGTGGGTGAGGGAAATAGGAATATTTAATTAATTAATAAAATTGATTTTCTGGTGCAACTAGGGATGGGTGACATGTGTACAAGAGAGGTTTTTCCTAATTAAAATTAATGAAAAAGGAATTTAATGAGAATTTGGGAAACTAATTACTTAAAAAATCTATAAAAAGGATGGAGGAGGAGGAGTATGGATCTCATCTTTTTGCGTAATGTTACGCTGCTGAAATTTTTATCTTGACTGAACTTTCTCTTGTGGGAATTGGGATACCCAGCTCTGGTAATGAGTTGTAGCTCGACCTTGTGAGGCAAGCTGGGTGCTATCATTATTCGGTATTATGTGTGTGACCCCTTTGCGGCTTGGGGGGTCAGGGGGAAGAAGAGTACCCCTTGTTTTGGATGGGAGGTATCGGTGAGGTCACATCGGTTAGAAAGCGGGGGTTGGATGGAGTGTGCACGGGATATCAACTTCGGAGAATTCACGTTTGGCTAAGGTATGCCTGTTAAAGTTGTTACATGCAATGAAATTTAATTTACACATGTTATTTTTCTGTGCTCGGATGAATTTTTCATTGCCATGAGATTGCTCTCATGCACTTTCCTACTGTAGTTGTAATACCCTTCCTCACTATATTCCTAGTTGATTTCCCGTGGCGAACCCAACCTCTGATTGCAATGACTTCTCTGCGGGTTTTTTATTGATTAATTGGAAGAAAAAAATAGGTTTTATCTTGTGTCCCTTAATCCTTTAGTTATTAGTTCATGCTTGAGAAGTCAGCCAGGAGCTGAACCGACGGTCGTCACTCTGGTGTTTAAAGACCTATAGATTCAAATGCCCTACATTCTTGTGCATGGATAATAAGTGAAGCATAAATTTCGCCCAATTATAGAACCCTTACTTATATCTGTGTTTTTATCTTATGATTAACCCCTGATCTTTGCGCCTTATTGTGAATGAGTATACATGTATCTTGATTGATTAAAAGTCTGATTTTCTCTGTGTTTTTAATTTCTTAAACTTTGGTAAATCTTTGCATTTTGGATTGATAAAACTCTGCATTTATGAATGATAACCTTTGAGTTTTGAAGGCCCAATCTCTGCATTTTTGGATGGATAAAACTCTTCATGTTTGAATGATAAACCCCAACGTTATGGAATGGTAAATCTATGCATCCTTTTAATGATAATTCCCAGCATTTTAAATGGAAAATCTCTGTGTTTTTTGATGATGTCTAGTATTGAGGAATGGTAATTCTCTGGTTTTTTTATTTTATGATTTTAGCATTTGAAATGATAAACCTCTATGTTTTTTATTGTTAGACAAAATTCAAACCCCATTTCTCTTGTCATTTTACACAACATGTACCCAACGAATTTCTAAGCCATTTATCCAGATCTTAGACAACGATTTCGCCCATGTTTTTACAACCATTTACCCATATCTAATAGACAACGATTTATTTTCTTTGTTTTTGTGTATGACAACGATTTTATATAGCTATTATTCATTTATGATATCTATTTTAAATATGATTGTGTTTTAATATGAATGTGTACATAATTGTGCTTTAAATATGAAATGACAACGTGTTTCTATGGAATGACTGTGATTTTAAATTTTTGATAGACAACACCTTTTAAATATATGAAATAGAACGATTTTAAAGATATGATAGACAACGATTTTAAATACATGTTAGACAACGATTTTAAATATATGATATACATGACAACGATTTTAATTATGTGACAGCGATTTTAAATATATGACAACGATTTTAAATATATGATATACATGACAATGATTTTAATTATATGACAGCGATTTTAAATATATGATATATATGACAACAATTTTAAATATATGATATACATGAAAACAATTTTAAATATATGACACCGATTTTCAATGTATGATAGACAATGAATACTTCACCATATGGATAAACAATGAGTACTTCATCATATAGACATGTGTTTAATAGACAACGATATCATAGGGTTGATAGACAACATTATCACATTTTAATATGAAGTTGATATCATTATTATCATTAGGAAGTTGCATACCAAATGGTTGTTGTTGTTTACATGAAATGTCCATTGATTTCTAAGTAACTCTTTTGGTCAATTGTGGTCTAGAAAGGATAGGCATATTACTAGGATTAAGTGACATATGCTCTGAAAAAGGTAAACCCTTCTACAACCATCATGTTTGGTTTCTAGTTTCAATGTTGCAATGTTTAGTTTATATGAAATAATATTGCTTTATCAAAGGAGAACAACTTCACATGAACTTTTCTTCATAATTGAACTTTTAATCAAATATTTAACATACACTTAATTACATTAACTAACATGTCTAAGTAGGGACATTAACTAACATATCCTTTAAATTGAAATTAACTTTGAAGAAAATAAAAGTAGATTGTTATACAAAGAAAATAATACTTGTATTAATATTAAATGATATAAAAGTTTTAAAATTATTGATTTTTATTAAAAATAATAGGATTATCATTTGTTAGACAGAGATATAAATGTTGAATTAATAGGATTTGTTAGACATAATGGTTTATTGGCGTAATGGTTTAATAGCTTACGCAAGATTAATGGTTGAGGGATTAATGGTTTTATTAGCTAAAATGATTAATAGTTTAACAATTGATAGTTACTATGCGCCTTGTGCCTTAAGTCGAATTGTAAATGGTGGTTGGTCATAGTTTTTTCACCACACGTGTTGCCTTGTAGGAAGCAAGAAATCCTTTGGTTAGTTGCGCAATTTAATTTGAGTGATGTTACCTTGCGTCTTGTTGACTTGTTGCTTGGGTTCTTGGGTATAGTCTTCTTGTATTTTTGTCAGTTAATTCAGTCTCCTAGTGTGTTATATTTTCTTGTGCTATTGGTATAGATATGTTATGTTGCATGAGGGTTAATGTCACACCTATCCCCTTGTGACGTCACGATTCCTGATGAGGGGATCATGGCGTGCCTTGATGGATAGATGCAAATGATAACCTAGCCGAAAACTTGTGCTTCCCATTGTGGGCATATTGTTCATTATAATTGATGTTTGTACTGGGTTTTGTAACACCCTCATGCAATTGGTCTTGTGTGCAGTAGAGGATTCTAGTTACTGATCGTCGAAGTTGATGTGTCGGGTTTTTGATGTTTTCCTTTAGCTTGTAGGAATTTTCTTTCTTGTGCCGGGCGGGTAGTCGTTTTTATCTATTTGTTGATTATTGCATGTTTCATCTAGTTGCATGATGTGCTAGTATGTTGGGTCATTTTTGTATGTTTCATGAATACGTAAGTTGCATTTGTCGTCAGGTTGTGATGATTAATTGTTGTCATTGACTTCCTTCCTTCTTAAAAAAAAAAAAAAATTAGTTTATTTTCATCGCATGTAGTCTTAACAAGAGGGACTGTAACATATGGTATCAAATTCGGTTCAACCCGTGAATTGGGATCACTACAGATCCAGTTGATTTTATATTTTATTATAGTTTTGCTAATTAAATTGATTTATTTGTGGAGGTAATCATGGTTAGAGGATGTCGCGGAGGCAAATGATGGGGTGCTAGGGGAGGAGGTGCAATGCCCCCAATAGCATCCACGCCAAAGGGGTCTAACCCTTAGGGGGACAAATAGGTTGTTGGACAGGAACATATCACGGTGGGTGATGTGTTTGGGATGAGAAGGTCCTTTTAGCAAATGTCTAAGGAACTGATCAGTTGTTTGGATAGAGATGAGGTTAGGGCATCGACACCCTCTAAGGGTCCACCACGCGCTATGGTCGATACTTGTAGTATTCATCGCAAACTCGAGAATGTCAAATTTCCTGAGTTCTTAGGTGCCTCGGATGGCACAGCCACCGAGGAATGGTTGGAGAATATGGAGATGTGCTTTGCAGTTCATGCCTATACCTCCAACATGAAGGTCCACATGGTGGTCTTTCAACTGAAGGGGAGCGATATTCTATGGTGGAAGATGCTCCTGTCACAATTGAACATGGTCGTCGAATACGTGTCATGGGAACTATTGGAGGAACGGTTCCGAGAGAGGTATCTGTCAGAGGAATTCATTGAGTGTCAGCTCAATGAGTTCAATGCCTTGAGACAAGGAGGTTGCACGGTGCCCGAGTAGGAGGCCCATTTTATGGAGCTACTTCGGTATGCTCTACACCTGAATACTGAGAAACTTAAGGTCAACAGGTTTTTGTTTGGCCTTAATGTCAACATTCATGAAAAAGTTGTGATTTTGATGCCTCAAACCTTGCATGATGTCGTTCAGAAGGCCCTCACAACAGAGGAGGATCTTATCAGTGGGGTTCAAAGAAGGACTCCAGCGAGACCAACAGGGTAGGTGTCATCTAGTGTGCAACAACATTAGACACCAGCTAGACATTCACCAGGATATCGTGGCTTCCAGAGGGGATACACTTTCACTAAACCTCAGTGACTAGTGTCACAGCAGCAAACTTCTTACCAAGTACCACAACACTCGCAGCAACATCGACCGCAAAAGAGACAATTTAGGCATGTTCAGCAGAAGAAACCAGGATTCTAGGTCGGTGGGTCGTTAGCTTCTACATCAGCTACCAGGAGTAATGGAACAAAGAAAGGGTGTTGGACATGCGGGGAGCCACTTTACCAGCACAAATTCCCAGTAGAGAGGACAAGAGCATATGAATCAGTCGAACCCACTACCGTAGAAGATTTGGGAAAGGCCCATCGGATTCATGCAGCGGTGAACAACTGCCAGATAGAGCACCAGTCGATTGTGCTTGAGATGTCAGGTATCGTCGCTGACCAAACCCTTAGTATTTTGATTGATCCAGGTGCTTCAAAGAGTTTCATTTATGGTGTAGCACTAAAAAGAATTAAGGGAAAGGCAGTCAAACAGGATGTGCTTAGCTTTGTATAAATGGCTTCTGGAGCTAAATAGAAGGTTGTTAGGAATATTACAGGTTATATACTTAACCTAGGAGAGTTTGTCACTAGGGCCAACCTATACGTCACAATCTTAGAATCTTATGGCGTCATGATCGGTATGGATTGGTTTGAATCACATGAGGCAATACTCAACTGTAAGATGAAATGCTTGAGCTTGGTCGATGATGAGGGACAGAGATGCATGATTGTAGGTTGGAACCAAGGAGTTTCCCTAAGGTTCATCTCTTCCTTCCAGCCATGGAAGAGCATGTGCAAGGGATGTAATCTTTATGTGATCCTTGTGTTAAACGAAAATTAAGTAGCGGAAGGTCTAGAAAACTTTCCAATGGTGCAAGAGTTTTTGGATGCCTTCCCTAAGGATTTACCTATGATGTCACCACAAAGGGAATTGGAATTTACCATAGACCTAAATCTGGGGACTGAACTGATAGAAATAACGCCTTATTGGATGTCGACCCCAAAGTTACAGGAGTTGAAAATGCAACTAAAGGAGTTGATGGACCTAGGACTTATATTTCCATGTGTATCACCGTGGGGTGCGCCTGTTGTTTTCATACAAAATAAGGATGGGTCATGGAGACTCTCCATTGACTACCGTCAATTGAAAAAGGAAACGATCAAGAATCAGTATCTGTTTCCAAGGATTGATGATTTGTTTGATCAGATGAAGGATGTGACTGTGTTTTCAAATATCGACTTGAGATTAGGGTATCACCAGTTACGGATCAAGGAGGATGACGTCCCTAAGACCGCCTTTAAGACTAGTTTTGGAAGCTACGAGTTTATCGTTTTACCATTTCGACTGATGAACGCCTCAAGGGTATTTATGAGTTGATGAAAAGGGTGTTCCGTGAATACTTGGACAAGTTCGTCCAAGTATTCATTGACGATATTTTGATTTACTCTCAGCCATTGGAGAAGCATGGCAAACACTTGCACTTGGTATTACAGTGTCTATGAGAGAACAAATTGTATGGGAAATTGTCTAAATGCTCGTTTTATCAGTAGAAAATTCATTACTTAGGGAATGTCATCTCCAACGAAGGTATCATCATGGATCCAACAAAAGTTGAGGCTATTATGGAATGGCCTACGCCGATGAATGTATCGGAAGTGTGTAGCTTCATGGGTTTAGCAGGATATTATCAATGGTTCATTAAGGGTTTTTCGAAGATAGAAAATCTGATTACGGAATCGCAGAAGAAGAAAAAGAAGTTTGTTTGGACCGAGAAATGCGTGGAGGAATTTCAGAGGCTCAAGGAGATGTTGACAATGACACCGATACTAAATGATCTGAAAATAGAAGGGTAACTTGTTATGCTATGCAAGCACCCTCTACCTCATGAAATTAAACCTTAACAGGACCTTGCTTCATGTGTTAATTTGTGCAAGATGGTTTATGTGTTAAGTTCTTGGTTCTTCTTTGCAAAGTTCATGTGTGAGGAAAGAGCATGTTCAGCCAATTCCTATCTTCTGATTTTGTATTTACAGTCAGATCTGTCTTTCGAGACACTCATATTCTTGTATTAGCCTTTGGAGCATTTTTAATACAAGAGGACAAGCCTAGTTTGGGAGGTTTGGTCCAGAAGATGTAGCCCAGAGGGGGTGAACTGTTTTATCATTTTGATGTCTTTATTTTCTAAAGATGATATGCTAAACAAAACTGATATAAAGTGTTAAACAACAAATATTCATAACTTGCATCCACACATAATCACATATTTAGCTGCAGAAAGTTATTTGTCTTATTCCACAAGACATCAAACTTCAAGTATGTGTATGTCAAATACTTCTAAGTGTTTACTTCGTTAGCCTCTAGAACTCATTCTCTCTTTAGAGGTGACATGTCCGGTGAATGCCCATAGAGTCTATCTCTGTATAAGAAATAAGAAGTTTTCACATTTTCAAAGGTCACTTGGAGTGTATAACTCACATTTGAAATTATGGGAAATGGATACCTTGCACCCTTAAACAAGTACATTCCATTTTCAGATCACTAAAGGTCCCTAGCATGGATGCAAACTTCTTGGTATGAATTGACGCATCCAAGGAAATATTAGGCAGAGTCTTAATGCAATACGGTCAAGTGATCACTTACGTATCGAGGAAGCTGAGAAGGCATGAGGAGAACTATGTGATGCATGATTTGGAGTTATTAGCCATTTTTTATGCCTTGAGAGTTTGGAAACATTACCTGATTGGACGGAAATTATAACTAAAAACAGACCACTCTGGACTACAACACATCTTTACGCAAAGAAACTTGAATGCGCGACAATGACGTTCATCGAAATTTCTTAGCGAGTATGATTTTGAGATTACTTACATTAAAGGTATAGTGAAAAGAGTGGCAGATGCATTGATTCGAAGGCCACGCATATTTTTCAGTGATGCCTCTTTAAACAAATCTACGTGAAAATATTCTAACTTTATAGTGAGACAATGACTGGTACAAGGAGGCCAAATATTTTATCGGATAGAACACAATGATGGTACCAATATTTGAAGGATTTACATTTGACGATGATGGATTATTGAGATTTAAAAATTGAATTTATGTACCACCCAATGACGAGTTGAGGAGTTTGATCCTAGACGAGGCTCACAGAGCTGTGTACATGGCTCATCCTAGAGTCATGCAGATGAGGGCATACCTTAAACCCTTATTCTTCTGGAAAGGTATGAAGGAAGACATATTCAACTATGTGGCAATATGTCTAGAATGTCAGCAGGTGAAGGATGAACATAGACATCCGACAAGATTATTGCAACCACATGCGATTCTGGAATCGAAGTGGGAGGTCATTTCGATGGATTTCATTATTGGATTTCCACTAATGGCAAGGAGACATGACTCTATTTTTTTGGTAGTCGACACTCTGACGAAGAGTGCTCACTTTATTCCTATGCATACGATGTATCCAGAACCTAACATAGTGAGAGTTTTCATCAACGAGATTGTGAGGTTGCATGGCATGCCTAAGAGGATTATATCTGATCGAGGATTATATCCGATCGAGGATCGATGTTTACTAGACAATTTTGGACTAGTTTCCAAGAGGCCTTGGGAACCCAACTTAAATTTAGTACCACGTATCACCCAGAGATAGATGGGTAGACCAAACGAACAAACCAAACCAAATTTAGTACCACGTATCACCCAGAGATAGATGGGTAGACCGAACGAACAAACCAATTGATATATATATATCAATTGCACTATAGTTAAGAGACAAACACATAATATGGGTTAATCTTATTATAACTTGTTAAATAAAATCCTAGGAGTAGGCTTCCTCATTTGGTATTATAGTGGTTGGGAGAATTATAATGGAAAAACATAATCCATTTAGTTAAAAAAGTATTGTATACTAGGAAGTTAATAAATATACAAAATAGCCAATGAGAAATAATTATGGGACAAACTATTATAATTACAAGTAAGATTTGGATATAAACTCAGAAAATATAAGTGGACAAAATAAGATATACTTGAAAGAGGAACTTTGTGAAAAAATAATTATGAAATGTTGAATTCAAAGTAGTTTTATTAGTTGAAGACAAGAGTCTCATCATGTCATGACAATACCATGATCATTAACCAATATTATTAATTGACAAAAGTAAATAAATGCATAAGATAAGTAATATTATGGAGAGGCTCTGTATGCATGAATATATATATATATATATATATATATATATATATATATATATATATATATATATATATA
>ML780255.1:1407104-1425088 GCA_009831015.1 Picea engelmannii
TAATTGATGAGTTTTTGTGCAAGAGGGAAGTTTTGGGAAAAAGAGCCCCACACTCATTCACCCCCCCCTCTAAGTGTGGTAGGTGTGTCCAACACCATCACCTATTGGGAATCAGAGAATCGAGGAGGCAGATTCTCATGACACTGTAAGTGTCGATTTCCCAACAGCTGAGAGTCCCGATAGAGTGGGATAAAGTTCGCGTTGACCGAAATAGTGGGTTCGGGAATCCATGAGGGTAATTTCTCGATAAAATCAAGGGAGCCTTGGTGTTGAGCCACATCGGGTTTTGGAGATTTGAAAGACCCGATCCCGTGGTTTAAGGACTCGCGATCTAGCGAGGTTCGATTTCCCGATTTCAAGGAGGGAGGTCACAAACAGTGTTTTGTGGGTGACAAAGTCCTGAAAGGGGTTTTGAAGAGCATTATAGCTCTTCGGGCCTAGGGAAGAGAAGGTCCTGGTGGGAGCAAGCGTGCCCTGGGAGGTGTGTTTGCGTTAGAGTGGTATCAGAGCGGGATTAACTCTTTGTTTTCTACGACAGAGAGAAAAGAAGAATTCACCATGCCGCCGAGGAGAGAAAGGCAATCACCAGATCCAGAGGATAGGGGAAACCAGAGAGGAAGAGGAAGAAAAACACAAAATCCAGAGATAGAGAGGCAGATACGTGATCTCCGAGCGAGATTGGAAGACATGGAAGTAGCATAGAGACGCACAGCAAATGCTGGAGATCTGAGCGACTCCAAAGGTGAAGTGGAAGCTGAACAACAAGAAGAAGTTGCAGCTGAAGATGCAACCAATGAGCGATTAATCAAAGCTATCGCTCGGATGAGTTCGAAGACAAAGATGGATATTCTAACTTATGAGGGGAGTTTGGATGCAGAAGAGCTATTGGATTGGATTAGATATCTTGACACCTACTTCGATTATGAAGACATCGAGGAGGATAAGAAGGTTAGACATGCTGTCACAAAATTGAAAGGACACGCAGCGTTATGGTGGGACGAACTTCAAGTAGATAGACATTCCAAAGGCAAGCAAAAGATTAAAAGCTGGGATTGAATGATTGCGAAGATGAAGGCAAAGTTCATCCCAAGGGATTATCAAATCACGTTGTTCAGGAGAATGCAGAACCTGAGACAGAAGCTAATGATGGTGAAGGAGTATACTGAAGAATTTTATAATCTCAATATCAGAGCAGGTCATCAGGAGAGCGATGATGAAAAAGTTGCCAGGTATATGAATGGCTTAAGATATGATATCCAGGACGAGATGAGTATGACAACCATCATAATGGTGGAGGATGTGTATCAGATGGTGTTTAAAGCGAAGGAAAAGCTAAGCCGTAAGCCAGCACAGTGAGGCAGAGGTAGGAGCCAGTCGAAAGGTAAATCAGTTGCCCAAGACGGGTTCCATAAATCTAAGGACGACTCGAAGAAGCCTCAGACTAGAACAAAAAGAGGTGGAAGTTCATAGCGAGGCCAGCACACTGAACAGTGAAGGCAGCATACAGAACAGAGTGGGGGATACACTGATAATAATACTTTTCCTCGTTCCAGAGGTAGAGGAAGAGGCAGAGGAGGAATCATCACATTCTACACATGTGGGAAGAATGGGCACAAAGAAGTTGACTGTATAGATAGAAAAAAAGATGGAGGAGAAGCTCACATCACCGAGGCACAGAGGCGAGATGATGAAGCAAAAGACGCAGAAGACGGAAGGTCGTTGATGATGCGTAAGGTTCTCTTAACACCCGAGAAGGAGGTGGAGGACACATCTTAGAGAAGCAGACTTTTCAGAACCACATGCAAGACCAAAGACAGGAAGTGCAAGGTCATTGTGGATAGTGGAAGCACCGACAATCTCGTTTCAACCGAGATGGTGGAGAAACTAGAGCTGGAGACAACTGATCACTCGAGTCCATACAAAGTTTCATGGTTATAGAAGGGACATCAGGTGAGTGTCACTAAACAGTGCTTAGTTGACATCAAGATAGGAGGATACAATGATAAAATACTCTGTGATGTTATCCCTATGGATGTATGTCATTTATTGCTAGGCAGACCATGGCAATATGACAGAAACGTAGTTCATGATGGAAATATGAATACGTATACTTTGGAGAAGAATGGAAGAACGCATATGTTACTTCCAATTAAAGACAAAGAAGTAAAACCAGAATCGAGGAATGCCATACTTCTCATGAGTGGGAAGGAACTTCTAGTAGAAGCAAAGAGGAAGGAAGATCCACAATTCTTTGTGGTCAGGAAACCAAAAGTTGTTTTGACTAGCACACAAGTGGATGACTTGCTGGAAGAAATTCAGGAACTGCTGGAGGAGTTCACTGATATAGTGGTGGACGAATTACCTCATTTGTTGCCGCCGATGAGAAGTGTGAGCCATCATATAGACCTCATACCAGGAGCTAGTTTGCCAAACAAAGCAACATACAGGTTGACGCCGCAGGAGAATGAAGAAGTTAAAAGGAAGGTATAGGAGTTGTTGGATAAAGGACTGATAAGAGAAAGTTTAAGTCCGTGTGTCGTTCCAATGGTACTGAGTCCAAAGAAAGATGGAGGTTGGAGAATGTGCACTGATTCCAGAGCCATTAACAAGATAACCATCAGGTACATGTTTCCATTGCCACGGATGGATGACTTGATGGACTGTCTAAGTGGAGCCAAATTTTTTTCAAAGGTTGATTTGAAAAGAGGATACCATCAGATTCGCATGAGGGAAGGAGATGAGTGGAAGACAGCCTTCAAAACCAATGAAGGGTTGTATGAATGGCTAGTCATGCCATTTTTCTTGACGAATGCACCGAGTACATTCATGAGGCTGATGAATGAAGTGATGAAGGAATTCATTGGTAAGTTTGTCATTGTTTATTTAGATGACATACTGATTTTCAGCAAAACGAAAGAAGAACATCTGAAGCATTTAGCTGCAGTAATGAGGAAGCTACAACAAGAGAAGTTGTTGATCAACATGAGGAAATCTTCATTTATGAAGACATAACTCATTTACTTGGGATTTGTCATATCAGCAAATGAATTGAAGATGGATCCAAGTAAAGTGAAGGTGATTAAAAATTGGCAATCACCGAGAAATTTTTTCGAGGTGAGAAGTTTCCATGGACTGGCAAGTTTCTACAGAAAATTCATCAGGAATTTCAGTGGAATTAGTGTAGCAATGATGGATACTATCAAGAAAATACATAAAAAAATTCATTGGACTAAAGAGGCGGAGAAGATCTTCAATCTGTTGAAGCGGAAGATCACCGAACAACCGGTTTTAGTGTTGCCATATTTTACAAAAGTGTTCCAGGTGAAATGTGATGCAAGTGGCTTTGCCATAGGAGCGGTCTTGAGCCAGGAGGATATACCAATTGCATATTTCAGCGAGAAGATGGATGAGGAAAAGGTGAAGTACTCAACGTATGATAAAGAATTTTATGCTATCATACAGGCGTTGAAGAAGTGGAGGCACTACTTGATCCTGAAAGAATTTGTTTTGTCTAGTGATAATCATGCATTACAGTTGTGACTCAGCAGGAGAAACTGAATCAGAAACATGCTAAATGGGTAGAATATATGCAGAATTTTACATTTGTAATTAAACACATTTCAGGTACTGCTAACAAAGTGGTTGATGCTTTAAGAAGGAAGTGTTTGTTGTTGCAGGAGTTCCGAGTCAAGACATTGGGTTTTGAAAATATTAAGGACATGTATGCAGGTGATGCAGATTTTGCAGAGGCATATGAGGCAGCTAAGAATCCAGTTCTCAGAGACAGAAGCCCGTGGATGAATTACATGATCCAGAATGGACTGTTATTCAGTGGAAATCAGTTATGCATTCTGAATTGCTCCATGAGGGAGAATCTGCTAAAAGAAAAGCACAGTGGTGGATTAGCAGGGCATTTTGGCCAGGATAAGACATTTGCAAAGATGAGAGAAGAATACTTTTGGACGAAGATGCGAACAGATGTCAAGAATTTTGTTGACAAGTGCAAAATTTGCCAGCATTCAAAGGGCAGGAAGCAGAATGCAGGATTCTATCAATCATTACCCATACCTGAGAGGTTGTGGGATGAAATCAGCATGGATTTCGTATTAGGATTGCCTAGGATGAAAAGAGGACATGATTCGAACTTTGTGGTGGTTGACAGGTTTTCCAAAATGGCACATTTTATTCCATGCCAGAAGACCAGCGATGCAACTCATATCGCCAATCTATTTTTCAAGGAGATTGTTAGACTTCATGGTTTACCCAGAAGTATAGTATCGGACGGGGATACAAAATTCATTGGACATTTCTGGAGGACACTGTGGAAGAAGATGGGGACTAACTTAATGTTTAGTTCTGCCTATCATCCTCATATGGATGGGAAAACAAAGGTGGTAAATAGAAGTCTAGGAGATTTATTAAGAAGCTTGGTGATAGAGCACCATAGCAGTTGGGACAATGTGTTGCCACAGGCAGAGTTTGCTTACAACGAATCAGTGAATAGAAGAACAGGAAAAATTCCATTTGAGATTGTATATGGCAGGCAACCAAGAGGAGTATCTGAGCTAAGGGATTCAGAGAATATAATGACTAAGAGTGCAAGCGCTGAAAATTTCGCAGAGGCGATGGAAGAACTTCACAGGAGGGTGAAGCAACGATTGCTGGAATCAAACCAAGAATATAAGCGTAGAGCGAATCAACATCGAAGACAAATTCAGTTCAAAGTTGGTGATCTAGTTCTGGCACATCTGAGGAAGGAAAGGTTCCCAAGGGGAACATACAATAAGCTAAACATGAAGAAAATTGGGCCATGCAGAGTCCTAAAGAAATTGGGAGAAAACGCTTATGAAATTGAATTGCCAGGTGAGATCAGAATATCTCCGACATTCAATGTCTCAGACTTATATCCATATAAGGATGAGGAAGGAGGAGCTGGGAGTGATGAACAGCCAGAAATCCAGTGGCAGAAGCAGATGTCGATTGCAGAAAAGCCACAAATGGAGCGTATACTTGATAAGAGGGTGAGCAAAAAGACTAGACGAAGGGAATACTTCGAGTATCTGGTGAAATGGAAGAACCACCCGTTGGAAGATGCTAGCTGGGAGACAGAAGTAGTGATTCAAAAGCATGGACAAATCGTGCAGGAGCTCATGGACAGGAGTCCATGAAAGTTTTCAAGCCGAGGAGTATGATGCAGGAGCATCGCCAACTCAGCAAGCGAGCCAACACATCAAGCGGAGATCAGCTGGATAGACAAACCAAAATTTTTGAAAGGGCTTTGGGATTGTAGTGCAAGTCTTTAATGAATCCTTTATGAAGTAGCGCCTTTTGTATATTGTATCAGACCTCGATCCATACGCTCTTGTCTGAAGTAGATAGGAGGAAATTAATAGATTTAATGCAGGTAGATAGGATTTATTTCCAGATTAGACAGTTTTAGATGGAAAGAGGGAAAACAGATATAGACACCCTCATTGTACCATTGTAACAGGAATAGCATTCAGGAGAGAAGAGAAATCAGAGAAAATTGTGAAGAACACCCATGTACAGGCATTTGAATTAATAGAAGACAGTTCTGATTCAAATTCATGGCTGGTGTGATTTCTCTGTGTATATTGTTTATGTGTTCATGGATGTTTGCTTCTTGTTATGCATTTTCTTTGTATATGTTGTGCATGTGATTTCAGGGTTCAACTAAAGTCTGAGAGGGGAGAGAATAAGTTTCAATTGTTTCTCTATCTGAGCTAGGAGATTCCTGCAAGGCGTGCAGTTGAATTCATCCGCAAGGAGTGCGTTGATGAAGGCTCAGTTAGTTTAACACTTGTTCTCATTCACCCAGAAGTGAGAGGGGGTTGTTAAAGCCGTACAAGGGGTGCGCAGGTGGAAGCAAAAGTCTCAGTTGCTAATCTGAGCAAAGAAAGTCAAAGACTTATGCTACAGGAAGTGCGCAGAGTCAAAAGAGGGTCGAGCACTTGAAGTGTTGTAAGGTTTCCGCAAGGAGTGCGTGCAAAGAGATATCTTTTCTAAGAGAGCAAAAAGCTGGAAGAATCTCAGGAGGGGCATAGCTTTCAAATCCGTTGAAGGATGGCACTGGAGGGTTTGTGTTAAGAAATCCCAAAAGAGGAGAAATCGATGATCGAGATCCGTGGAAGGAACTCGCGAAAGACCGCCAGCCGTCAGACCTAGCAGGAGTTGCGCCAGGGTTAATCTGGGTGTGTAAGGGCTGAAGTCTCGCAAGGTCATCAGGAATCGAAGGCATCGGAGATTCAGAAGTGGAAATGTCCGAGACCTCTCAAGTCTCGAAGCGCCGACGAAACCACAGTCGTTGATCTCGGCAGGACACTTGGCATGAGATCCGAGGAAGTTGGGAACTAGAGCATCGGGGTTTCCAGAAGCAGGAAACTCTTGCACATCGAAATCGTGATCCGCAATTTTTTGACGAGATCGGAACCGTTGATCTCCGCAGAGACACGGGTCAAGAATCCGAGAGGTCCAGGAGAGTCGGGGTTCAGAAATTCAGGATTTTCGCATACAAAGAAAATGCTACATTTGAAATCGTGATCTCGCGATACCCGATAGTGTGACGAGGAGGGGGTGATGTGGATGAGAGAGCCCGCACGTGCATCGGGGTTCGGCATTTCGGAGTTCTCGGTGACGAGAGATGCATGACAGGAGGAGTCGCGATATCCCGAAATGCGATAACCATGCAGTCACTGCGTCGAGTGGAGGACAGGTGTTGACATCTCGGATCTCGGGTATTGGCAAGTCCCGTGAACTTTGACCACGGAAATCGCGATATCCCGATACGCGATTTCCCGAGAAACACTGGAGAGTGGGCCATAGGCTCCATAGTGGAGGATAGGTGTCGAAGGGTCAATCCTGGTGGGGAGTCGACGCCAGGTGGCATTGGAAATTGGAGAATCGGGAATTCCGAGGATGTGAGTATTACACATTTCAACTCCACGAAGTCTGAAATTCCGATAAGGGAAAAGACCGTGGTCTCGGGACCAATGGGTCACATGCAAAAAGGAGTTAGCCAGAGGAGCTAAGGGCTGTAGCGAGAGTGCCATTACCTATCGGGAATCGGAGAATCGAGGAGGCAGATTCTCACGACACTGTAAGTGCCGATTTCCCGACAGCTGAGAGTCCCGATAGAGTGGGATAAAGTTTGCGTTGACCGAAACAGTGGGTTCAGGAATCCATGAGGGGAATTTCTCGATAAAAGCAAGGGAGCCTTGGTGTTGAGCCACATCGGGTTTTGGAGATTTGAAAGACCCGATCCCGTGGTTTAAGGACTCACGATCTAGCGATGTCCGATTTCCTAATTTCAAGAAGGGAGGTCACAAAGAGTGTTCTGTGGGTGACAAAGTCTCGAAAGGGGTTTTGAAGAGCATTATAGCTCTTCGGGTCTAGGGAAGAGAAGGTCCTGGTGGGAGCAGGCATGCCCTGGGAGGTGCGTTTGTGTCACATATCATCCTCAGATTCATGTTTAAACAGAAAGGACTAACCAATTTATATATGATATATTAATATGTACGTAATGGAATACCCCAGAAAGTGGGAATATCACCTTCACTTTGTTGAGTTTGCATACAAAAATGGTTATCAGACATCATTAAAAATGAGTCCCTTTGAAGCATTGTAGGGTAGGAAGTGTCAAACACCTATTAGTTGGGACAATCTAGTTGATATAATTATTTTGGGTCCATAGATGTAAACTAAATCGAAACTATTATTCAAAAAGAAAATCATAATATAAAAAGTGCTCATGACATAAAAAAGATTTTCACGGATTTAAAAAGCGTACATGAAGAATACAATGTGTGAGATCGTGTCTATCTAAATATTAAACCCATAAACAATTCATTCAAGTTGGGAAAGAGTTCCAATTTGTCACCATGATATTGTGGGTCATTTGAAGTGCTTTCTAGAGTAGGGCCAGTGGCCTATCAACTCACACTACCATCTAGATTAAAAGTACACAATTCATTTCATGTTTTGTTATTAAACAAATACGTACATGATGTAACTCATATTTTAAATTGGAATGTGACTCAGGTGGAACCAAAAGGTGAGTTCCATGTGGAACCGTTATGCATTCTCGAAAAAAAGGAAACTTAAAGTGCAATGGAGATGTCGTATAGGTTAAGTGTAGTGGAGGCACTTTAGTCCTGAGGAAGCCACTTGGGAAATGGAATAAGCCCTAAGTAAGGCTCATCCATTCTTGTTCCATAGATGAGATGCTCATTTGGAAAAGCCAAGGACAATATTCAGTTCAAGGGGGGAAGGATGTAATATCCCTCTGTTATTGATTATTTGAATATTTTTAATTGGATTATATTATATTGAGAAAGTTTTTGAGAGAAAAATACTTATGATAAAAGTATATCATCAATAATATTTATCATGAGGAATGTTTTTGTAAATATTATTTTTAATATATTTTATTTATCTAGAGACTAATTGAATATAAAATCTAGTTGTAAAGGAGTAAATCATTATTCCATTGGAGGGTGAAAATGGATAAAAAACACCAAAGTAAATATTGTCCAGGAGGACAAGTGTAAACCTACTCCCAAAGATGTGGGATGTGAGGGAAAAATCCAACACAAAGTTATGCCAAGAAGATTCCCTAGGGTTAGGGATGAGGCTAACTTGGAAAGAAAATACCTAGCCAAGATATTATTCTCCTCGGAATATAAGGAAAGACAAGTATAGAGGAGGCAAGACATTGTTGAGTACTTGTGTCGAGAATTTGAGTTTGATGGTTCTGAGAAAGAGTTAAACTATGAAGTTATATGGAGAAGTGTAATATACCAAATATAAAAAGTATGTAGAACATAAATAAAATGCTAGAAATGGCAGAATAACAACAATATAACCAGAATAATCACCACAATAACACTGAAATGATATAAGAATAACAACAGAAATAACACTTTCATTCTGAAAGCAATGTTACGGACCTCTTTGAGGGGGAAACCTCCAGTCTAGTAGAGCGCTATTACAATAATCTCCAAGCTAGGGTTCTCATACTCTCAACTCCTATTTATAATAAATATGTCTATCAAAAGAAGCATCTAGAGGAAGATCCTTCTAGAAGTGGAAGCTTCTATTAGGTCTTCTTACATTCGACTTATTCTATTTTATTGCAAGGCCTTATTAATATTGACCTCTATTACATCTGAATATATTTTTCTACCTATGTGCGGGTTAGGACCCTAACATGTCCTCTCCCTTAAAAACAACCTTGTCCTCAAGACTTGAGATGTAGAAATTGTTGCAGAATGGTAGCTGGTTCCCAAGTGGCATCTGCTAGAGTTGTATCTTTCCACTAGATTAACACTTCCTTGATGGTTCTCTGATGTAGGTGACGCTCCCGCTGGTCCAAAACTACTTGTGGTTGTAGCCAAATGGATCCTTCTTCAGCAAACTTGGGAAGATTGGTTTGAATTTGGCACATAGTTCTAATCACCTTCTTTAAACAGGAAACATGAAAAACAGGATGTAGCTTCGAATGACTGAGCAAAGATAACTGATAGGCCACCTGTATCACATGCTTGAGAACTATATAAGGACCATAAAATTTGGGTGCTAGCTTCTGACAATGCTTGACCTTGAGGGAATTTTGCTTGTAAGGTTGTAGGCAAAGAAACACTTGATCCCCTTCTTCAAATTGATGTTCAGAGTGACCTTGATCTTCTTGTTGCTTCATGTAATTCTCTGCCATGACCAAATTCTCTTTTAGGGTATGGAGAATAGCCTCTCAAACTATAAGTGTTTGGTCAACCGCCTGGACCTTCAAGACACCAGGTAAGTATGAGAGAACTGAAGGTGGCTTCTATCCATATACCGCTTAAAAAGGAGTCATGAGTGTAGTTGTATGGTATGAAGTGTTGTACCACCATTCAGCTAGGGGTAACCATTGAGCCCACTGATTTTTCTTTTCCGAGGAAAAACACCTCAAATATATTTCCAAACACTTTTTGACAACTTATGTTTGACCATCATTCTGAAGATGATAAGTTGTACTGAGATGCAATTGGGTGCCTTGTAGCTTGAACAGTTCTTGCCAAAAATTGCTTGTGACAGTTGGGTCGTGATAAAAAAGAATAGAGTGTGGCATGCCACGTAGCTTGAAGACTTGATCCATGAAAATTTGAGCCATTGTGGATGCTATAAATGGGTATTGAAGAGAGAAGAAATGAGAATACTTGGAAAGGCAATCAACAATCACCATGATGAATAATTTATTTCCTGATTTGGGTAAGCCTATGATAAAATCCATAGAGATGTCCTTCCAAATAGCAAGTGGAATCGGGAGCAGTTGTAGTGTGCCCAGATATTTGACTATTTCTCCATTTTTGCGTTGACACACATCACATTCGGCAACAAAATTATGAATGTCCTATTTCATACCATCCTAGAAAAAAGAACGTTTGACCATGTCATAGGTTTTGGTGAACTTGGAGTGCCCCACTGTCGGTGTAGCATGAAGCTCAGAAAGTACCATGGATTTAAGCTTTGATTGTTTACTTAAATATAAACGGCCTCTGTTTTGAAGCTCATCATGGAGCCAATAGTACCCTGGGGGAGCTGGAGCACTAGACTGCAATTGTTGGATCAGCTGCAAACTTTTGGGATCTTGTAGCCATTCCTGGTGAACAGCTTGGAGCCAATCTAGTACAATGAAGGAAAGATAAAAAATGAATCCTTCATCTTCATATTTGCAGGAAAGTGCATCCACAACCACATTTTCTTTGCCTTTCTTGTAAATGATCTCATAATCATATCCAAATAGCTTAGTTACCCATTTTTGTTGCTCTGGGGAGGAAATGTGTTGTTCCAAAAAATACTTGAGGCTTTGATGGTCTATCTTAATTTGGAAGCATTGCCCCAATAGATAAGGGTGCCAAAAATCAACGGCATGTAGAATAGCCAACATTTCCTAATCATAGATAGATTTTCCCAGATTTCTTTCAGACAGTTGCTTGTTGGTAAAGGCCAAAGGCTGACCCTCTTTCATAAGGACAACACCAATTCCTTTCCCTGAAGTATCACATTCCAAGACAAAGGTCTTTGTGAAATCAGGAAGGGCCACGACTGGAGTGGTGCACATGGCCATCTTCAAGGTTTGAAAATCTTGAGCAACAACTAGAGTCCAAGTGAAAGAGTTATTTTTTAGGAGAGCAGTGAGAGGTGTTGCAATCTTTCTGTAATTCTTAACAAACTTGCGATAATAGCTTGTTAATCCCAGAAATCCATGAAAGCTTTTGAGAGTCTTTGGGTGAGTCCAGTCTTGCATAGCTTTAATCTATTTAGGATCCACCCTGACTTCGTCCTTGCCAACCATATGACCCAAGTACTCTACTTCTGAGGCGCCAAAAGCACATTTAGACTGTTTCAGGAAAATTTGGTGCTGAGAGAGTAGATGGAGAAATCAATCCACATGAGCAAGATGTTTTGTCCATGTCTTTCTATAGATGAGGATATCATCAAAGAAAACTAAGACAAAATTATGGAGAAAAGGATGGAAGACATGATTCATGAGGCTTTGGAAGGTGGAGGGGGTATTACACAAGCCAAAGGGCATGACCAAAAACTCATAGTGGCCTGCATGAGTTCTAAAGGTAGTCTTGGGAATGTCTGTCTCTTCCATACGTATCTAGTGGTAGCCCGAACGAAGATCAGGTTTAGTAAAAAATTGGGCACCATTCAGTTCATCCAAGAGGTCATCAATGACAGGAATCGAAAATTTGTCTTTAATGATAAGTTTGTTGAGGGCACGAAAGTCAGGACACATTCGCCAAGAAACTTCTTTCTTAAGGACGATGACCACAGTAGAAGAGTAGGGGCTCATACTAGGGTGGATAATGCCTGCATTAAGGAGTTCTTGGACCATTTTCTCAATTTCATTTTTTTGGGAAAAGGGGTGACGATACAGACGAATATTGGGAGGAAGGATTCCAGGTACAAGGGGAATGGAATGATCATGAACACCACGTGAAGGAGGGAGTCCCTGGGGAGTGGAAAATACCACTTGATGTTTAGAAAGGATGGCTTGGAGGTCTTCCAGCACCGAGGGTGTTTCTTTTGCTTGGATGACATGGAGTTGAGCAATAACACCAGAATGAACCTTTTTGAGCAGCTTTTCCATGCGATGGGAACTAATGATCTCAGGTGAATCGGTGGTGATGCCTTGGAACTTATATTGGTGGCCCTCTTGGTCAAATTTCATGGTTAATTCATTAAAATCCATGAGAATGGGACCCAAATTTCTTAGCCAGCCTGCACCCAACACGATGTCACAACCGTCCATGTCGATAGAAAACATATGAGATTTTAGGTGGTAGTCACCAATTTGGAGACGCACATTTTCACAATGCCCTCCACATTTCATGGAGCCATCATTGGCAATCATGATTTGGAAATTATTGACATCATGGATGTAGCAATGAGTTTCTTGGGAAATGTGGTGATGAATAATATTATGGGTGCTTCCACTATCAACCAGAATGATAACCTTTTGATGCTTGATGTAACCGATTAGCTTGAGGGTTTGGGGAGCAGAGAAGCTAGTGAGAGCATTAAGGGAAATGATCGGTTCTACTTTAAGAGGGTATGAGGGAGGGGTTGTGTTGGGGGTTTCAGGTGACTCAAACACAAGGGGAGTTTCAATATTCTCTTTCGAAATATCCTCGGAGATGGCCATAAACATCTTTTGTTCCTTACACTTGTGGCCTAGGAAATATTTGTCATCACAATTATAACAAAGGCATTTGAGTTAGCATTCATCCATTTCATCCCTAGTCAATTTTTGGATCTTTAGTGGAGCGGAGGGTGTAGGGGGATTTACTGGTTTAGGACGAGGGATAAAGGAGGGCTTCTAGTTCTGAGAAGACACAACCTATTGTGCTTCTTTATCTCTTTTAGTAGCCTCCACCCAACTCTGAGGTCGAGCCATGAGCACATGGACCTGAATCTCATCCTTGAGGCCACTGATAAAACATTCTTGGAAAAAGGCATCAGACATGCCCTCTGTCCGAAAAGCTAGGCCCTCAAAGGTAGCTATAAATTCTTCCATTGTTCCTGATTGTTTCAACTTTGTCAAATGGCCCAAATGGTTGGTGTTAGTGTCAAAGCATTCATAAAGATCTGCCACAAAGTGTGTCCACGCAATATATCCTTGACGAGAAGTTTTTCTCCATTGCCACCATTGCCAACGTTCTTGATCTAGATGGAGAACACCATATCGTAGTTTGGTCAAGTCATCTGTAATGTTGTATAAATAAAAATAATGTTCCATTTGGGTTACCCAACCAGTGGGGTCTGAGCCATCAAATTTGGTCACATCCACCTGCGGAAGGCGTAGGTCACGTTGAAAGTGATGGTTCTGAAAGTTATGGGAATGAGAGGAATGGTAACCTTCAATATGTGGAGGTGGGGAAGAGGAAGGGTTATCTGTATGGATATACAGTTTGGTGTAGAGTGCCAAAAAGACAAATTCAAGCTGGGTGGTGAGGTCTTGCTTGATTTCCTCCATTGAGGATTGCATGGTTGTATTGATGGCGACAACATTGGCACTGAGTTGTTTCACTTCTTGTTGGGTCTCGATGAGACCATATTGTAAAGTGTTGAAGTGAGCTTCCAAGTCTTGGCTATGGGTATGGGCCATGAGGATGGGGAAACTGAAAAGGGGCGTGTGGGTCAAATTGTTTTCTGAAAAATGATATGGATGAATGTGATAAGGGTGAAGAGATGAATCCAATGAAATAGGTCTCAAATAATGGTGAAAAAAATTCCAGACTCGTTTTTTTTTTTTTTTGCCACCTGAGCAATTATACTCCAGTCTGAAGAATACTACAAAGAGGAAATGCACAAATTCTTAACTAGAAATAAATGTGTATTTACTTGGCAACCTAAACAAAGTTGCGTGGAAATAGATCTTGTTTGTTTAATTTGTTTATGTTTCTATCCCCAAGGGTTAGGTATTCAAGGGTTCTACAGACAAGGGTTTTCCCTGTTCTATAGCTCTCTGATATACATGCAGGGTCCAACAGTATTACTCGGTCCAATATCTCAGGGAACTAACTAAGGAGGATAGACCGTACCCTTAGCCATACTACTCGACTACCTAGGTAATAGAAAGTATCTTCCCGAGTGTTTTTCTCAGTGGAACTATAGAAATCAGGCGGCTGATCGGTTTATCTAAAGAGGGATTCAGGAAATCTAGGTTGATCCATACATAGGTGTTGTCTGATGCGCTACCACTTGAAGGGGTACCAACATGGGTTGCAAGTGTGGCCAACAAATGTGCGCTTAAGAACCACTTGTATTTCTTGTTAATTTTTATGCCATTATTATAGTTCTTTGCATTTCAATAGATAAGAGCATCATAAGAACAAGATCACTGAGAAATACACATTCACAAGAGACACAACATTTATCCTGGGAATCCCTCTAGGGGAAGAAAACCCAACAAAAACTTCCTTATCATAAATAGCTTATACAATGTTCAAGAGATAACTCAAACCAATACAGATAGTCCTCCCCAAGAGATGCGCCACTCTTCTTCTTCTCTCTCTAACTGGTAATTGCAGCTTGCCTCATAAGATAATGAGCAAGTGAGTTGTGTGTTAGAAGTGAGGCGCTAGCCTCCTATATATACAATACTGGCACGTGTGAAAGGGTTTCACTAGTAGGGCCAACCTCTCACTCTGGGTGGGTAAACCCACCTTTAAATTAATTTTGGGTCTCAATAATAACTGTTGGGGCCAACTTATTATACCTCATCATAGCACTAGGTTGGCAGTACTACACTGGCTCAATGTCACAGTTGTTAAGATGGTATCTCAGTGTCAGTCACATCTTGCTTTACGTCTAACAACTAGGTCAGAAGCAAGGAATATCAACATCTTGCTTTACGTCTAACAACTAGGTCAGAAGCAAGGAATCACAATGTCATGCTTTACGTCTAATAGTGAGGTCAGAAGCATGACTCATCTTGCTTTACGTCTAACAACGAGGTCAGAAGCAAGGAACATCATCATCTCGCTTTATGTCTAACAACAAGGTCAGAAGTGAGGAATCGCAATGTCATGCTTTATGTCTAACAACAAGGTTAGAAGCATGACTCATCTTTCTTTACATCTAACAACGAGGTCAGAAGTGAGGAATCACAATGTCATGCTTTATGTCTAACAACAAGGTTAGAAGCATGACTCATCTTTCTTTACATCTAACAACGAGGTCAGAAGAAAGGAGCACATCAACATCTTGCTTTACATCTAACAATGAGGTCAGAAGTGAGGAATCATCTTTCTTTACGTCTAACAATGAGGTCAGAAGCAAGGAACACATAACATCATGCTTTACGTCTAACAGTGAGGTCAGAAGCATGACTCATCTTGCTTTACATCTAACAGCGAGGTCAAAAGCAAGGAAAATATATATACTCCCCCTTTTAGGGAAGGTCCTTTTGGACTATACCAAGCTTATCTCGAAAGTGTTCAAAATTTACACGAGATAGAGGTTTGGTCAACACATTGGCAACTTGTTCATTTGTGCTAATGTACTAGAGCTTCAGGGCTCTTCTCTGTACCATGTCATGGATGAAATGATAACGGATCTCTATGTGCTTCGACCTATCATGGAATACAGGATTCTCTGTCATCTTTATGCATCTTTGGTTGTCACATAGAATCGCAGTTGCTCTCATCTCCAAGTCAAATAGGCCTGTCAGCAACTTTCAAAGCCATATTGCTTCGCATCTAGCAGAACATGCGGCAATGTACTCTGCTTCTGCTATGCTGAGAGCAATACTGGATTGCTTCCTACTCTGCCATGAGATCATGGTTGATCCCAAACTGAAACATCATCTTGAAGTTCTTTTTCTGTCTGCAATGCTTCCTGCCCAATATGCATCAGTATATCCACTCAATGTGAAGTTATGATCTCCATCATAGCTGAGACCATAATCCATTGTACCTTTAAGGTACCCCATCACATGTTTTGTAGACACTAGGTGAACACGTCTGGGCTCTACGAGAAACTGACTCAAGGTGTTCACTGCAAAACAGATGTCTGGTCTGGTGTTCATCAGGTACATCAGCGATCCAATAATCTGTCTGTACAGTGTGACATCTATCAAATCTGACGAAGTATTGACCGGCATCTTCAGCTTCACTTCCATGGTAGTATTCATGGATTTGCATTCTAGCATGTCGAATCTCTTTAAGATTTCGATCATGTAGTTCCCTTGGTTAAGGAAGATTCTTTCTGGACTCTGCCATACCTCAAGGCCTAAGAAGTAGTGCATTAGACCAAGGTATTTCATTTCAAATTCTGCGGCAAGTCTCTGTTTACATTCAGTGATGATCTTTTCTTCTCTGGTTAAGAATAAGTCATCCACATACAATAGTAATATTACTGGTTCATTATCCATAATTTTGAAGTAGAGATTTGAGTCTGCTTTACTCTTGGTAAAGCCTAAGCTCGTCAAGATACTATCTATATGGTCATACCAAGATCTAGGAGCTTGCCTCAATCCGTATAAGGCTTTCCTCAATCGACAAACATGAGACATCCTGTCTTCAACCTCAAATCCTTGGGGTTTCTCTATATACACTTCCTATTCGATAACACCATTCAGGAAAGTTATCTTCACATCCATCTGGTGCAGCTTCCATTTCATCTTGGCAGCAAGAGCTATAATGGTTATGATCAAAGTGTATCTGGCCATAGGAGCGAATGTCTCTTCATAGTCAATACCTTCCTTCTGGGAAAATCCACGAGTGACAAATCTTGCTTTATATTTCTCAATACTTCCATCAGCAGGATGTTTTATTTTGAAGAGCCATTTTGATGATACCACATCCTTACTTTTTGGTCTGGGACCTATTTCCCATACATCATTCTTTATTATGGATTGGTATTCCTCTGTCATGGCATCTTCCCATTCCTTCTTTTGAATGACCTCTTCAAAGCATGTAGGTTCTTCATCAAGTAGATTACACATCAAAGCCGTGTAACTGGAGAATGGCTTTGGTCTTTTCACCTGTCTCGTGGTTCCTTCTGGAACACCATACTTCTCTTCATCTTGAATAAGCTCTCTTTCCCAAGTAAGCTTTCTTTTATGGGAGAAGGTCATTTGAGGAGGTTCTTGAACTTTTGTTATATCATGATCTTCAAGAGTCTCCTCATCAGGGGAAGTTACGACTTCCCTTACAGGTTCTACAGCTCTAGGAACTTCCCTCACAGATTATGTAGTCCTGGGATTTACAGGTTCCTCTTCATATACTTCTTCAAGATGGCATCTTCTCGATTTCTTAAGTGTTGCTTCTTCATCAAAGGCCATGTCCCTGCTGATCTCAATATGGTGGTGACCAGGTATGTAGATTCTGAAGGCCTTGGATACCTCACAGTATCCCACAAATATTCCCTTCTTTCTGGAGGGTTCCATCTTGTTTCTTTTCTCTTTCGGTATATGAATAAATACTGGACAGCCAAATATTTTGAGATGGCCTACCTCTGGCTTCTTTTAGGTGAACATTTCTTCTGGGGTCTTGAACCCAAGTGCGCTATGGGATAATCTGTTCTGCACATAAACAAATGCCATTGCTTCTTCTGCCCATAAGCACATAGGAAGATCTTGATCATGAATCATGGTCTTTACAACTTCCATAATTGTTCTGTTCTTCCTTTCATCTACACCGTTTTGTTGAGGATTATAGGGAGTAGTGAGTTCCCTCTTGACCCCAACATCTCTGCAGAAGTTTACGAACTCCTTTGAGGTATATTCTCCTCCATTATCTGACCTGAGTATCTTAATATTTATTTCAAAAATATTCTCTATCAAGGCTTTGAATTCCTTGAATTTATTGAATACTTCATCTTTAGATTTTAAGAAATATATCCAGGTCTTACGAGAATAATCATCAATAAATGATACATAGTATACATACCCGCTAATGGAGGATGATGGC
>ML780255.1:1427955-1462841 GCA_009831015.1 Picea engelmannii
GATGTTTCCCCGTAGGGGTTTTACCACGTGAAAACATCGGTGTGTTGATATTTGATTTGGTTATGTGAGTGGTTACTGAAGGTGTTCGTCCTCTGTTGGAATACCTGTGTTGTCGAACAAAGTTTGCATGATTTTTCGATGCCATGGGTCATGGCAGTTTCTGGGTGACCCTTTAGCTTATATAAGCCATTTTCTTCACTTCTGATGACGATTTCTTCATTTAAGGTTTCTACCTTAGCCCACATAAGAACTTCTCCATCTATGAAGGAAAATCTATAGCCTTTCTTGTCTAAAGCTAATATGGAGAGTAAGTTCTTCTTTAGGCCTGGTACATAGAGTACGTCCTTCATTGTTATTGAGTTTTCTAAATCTAGCTTGTAGTTTGATTCTCCTATTCCCTTGATGGGATATTGATAATCATCTCCAAGAGTTATTTTCTGAGAAAAATTCTTTTCTGAAATACAAGAGAGATTATTTTTCTTACCCGTCATATGTTTTGATGCACCACTATCAATGAGCCATGTGTTCTCTCCAGGTGATACAGATCTTGAGAGAGCTGAGATCAAGACATGGTCCTTAATCATCTTCATAGGTGGTTCTTCATCTTCGGATATGTGAGCATGTTGCCTTTTGTGCTTCCTCTTGTACTCTTCTCTTCTGACTGGACAATTATTTACCTTGTGTCCCATCTTATCACCATGATAGCATTGTATAGATGAGAGATCTCGTCCCTTTCATTGTCTTTTCTTCTGAAAATTTCTTGAATGAGATTCTTGGTTGTTGAATTTGTTTGATGGTTGTGGTTCTCTATGAGATTCCCTTTTGAAGTAGGGTTTCTTTCTTCCTCCTTTTGTATGAGTAGCTAGGTCTTGATCATCATCCCTTGATAGTAGTGCTTCACAATTGGCTACCCTTGTCTCTTCTTGGGTGCATTCTTCCCATAGGCTCTCAAACTGTAGTTTCTCCTTTCTGCCACATATTGACTAGATGAAAGCATCCCAAGGTCTTGCGAGACCATTTAGGGCTATTATTATGAATTCATATTCAACGATGGTGTCTCCAATCGCTTTCAACTGTTCTTTTATTTCTGAGATTCAGGAGAAATATTCTTGAATCATTTCTCCTTTCTGCATCTTGGTATTCTTCAATTGAGTTCTTAGATTCATCTTTTGATTGATGTTCTTTCCTTCATATAGTTTTCTTAGAGAGTCAAACATTTCCTTCGGAGTCTTCTTGGATGATACATACAATATTAGGTGGTCTTTGATTGAATCTGCAATGATTCTTTGAGCCCTGATTGAGTCCTTCTGATGCTTTTCTTTCTCTACGGCATCTTCAGGATCCTCCACTTCTTCTTTGATAAAATTTTCTAGGTCATTCTCTGCAAGGATTAGACCAATCCTATACTTCCAGGCACAGAAGTTGTCTATGCCTTCTAGTTTCTCAACAAGCTTTGTCCTTGCAGACATCTTGTACTTGAGGCTATGAAAATGACCAAAAATTGAAAATGCTTAAAATCAAATTTTGACCTTACCAGGAGGTGCGCTTGGCTGAGGCGAGTAGCTTGGTGTCCTTGGATCTGAGAAAATCCAATTTTTACCCCATCAAATATGATCTACATATTTCTGGACTGGTGCTTCTGGTACTTCTGGTACTTTGGTACTGCTGGTACTTCTGGTAATAGTTTTCTGGTACTTTTGGTACTTTTGTGAAACTAGGGTTTCAATTTCTGGGAGATCCAACCACTGAAAAGGTGCGCTCTAGGTGCCAAAGTGATCCTGGGGGGAGGGTGCAACTTTCTAGGTGTTTAGGGAGCTGAAAAGAGTTACTTTTGCAAAACCCTAATTTGCAGGTGCTGCAACAGTGACATTTTTCGTCTTGCAAATTGTGTTTCCTTCAGGTTGGCTCTGATACCATGTTAATTTTTATGCCATTATTATAGTTCTTTTCATTTCAATAGATAAGAGCATCATAAGAACAAGATCACTGAGAAATAGACATTCACAAGAGACACAACATTTATCCTGGGAAACCCTCTAGGGGAAGAAAACCCAGCAAAAACTTCCTTATCATAAATAACTTATACAATGTTCAAGAGATAACTCAAACCAATATAGATAGTCCTCCCCAAGAGATGCACCACTCTTCTTCTCCTCTCTCTAACTGGTAATTGCAGCTTGCCTCATAAGATAATGAGCAAGTGAGTTGTGTGTTAGAAGTGAGGTGCTAGCCTCCTATATATACAAGATTGGCATGTGTGAAAGGGTTTCACTGGTAGGGCCAACCTCTCACTCTGGGTGGGTAAACCCACCTTTAAATTAATTCTGGGTCTCAATAATAACTACTGGGGCCGTCTTATTATTTTTCCCATTATAATTGTCCGATGACCAATCCGCAAAAGGGGATTTCGTCCTAATACAATTACTGGCATGATTAATCCACAATGGGGATTAATCCTAATAATAAAATAACAATAATAATAAGAATGCTCTTCACAGTTACATTATTTCAACATTTCCTGCGTGTATGAATCCCTCAATCATAGGTTTATGCGCATAACGATAAATATTTGTGGCTTAAAGATGCCAGAATACGTCTCTACCTTGAAAAAAAATTACCCACAATTTCTGCCAAGGAAAGTGCTCTAATACCACTTGTAATATACCAGATATAAAAAGTATGCATAACATATATAAAATGTTAGAAATGGCAGAATAACAACAATATAACGAGAATAATCACCACAATAACAATGAAATGATATAAGAATAACAACAGAAATAACACTTTGATTCTGAGAGCAATGTTCATGGGCCTCTTCGAGGGGGAAACCTCCAGTCGAGCAGAGCTCTATTACAATAATCTCCAAGATAGGGTTCTCATACCCTCAACTCCTATTTATACTAAATATGTCTATCAAAAGAAGCATCTAGAGGAAGATCCTTCTAGAAGTGAAAGCTTCTATTAGGTCTTCTTGCATTCGACTTATTCTATTTTATTGCAAGGCCTTATTAATATTGACCTTTATTATGTTTGAATATATTCTTCTACCTATGTGCGGGTTAGGACCCTAACAAGAAGGTTATTGAAATTTGTGGTCCCTATGGAATAATGGTTTTGGATCCGTGGTGGAAGGAGCATATGATTTGGTTGTTCTGGTCTATGGTTGGGTGGAACTAGTTTTCTATTCAACTAATTTATATATTTGAAGAAGGCTCGAATATGTGAATTTATTATCTATTATACTTTCATCTTACATGTTAACTATTTATTCTTAATATTTATTATTATTTTCTATGAACTTATTATTATTCTTTCTTGGTAATGATTTCTAAAATAACTATAGTGTGATGACAGTACTCTAGATATTGGAAATTGTAAATGATTAAATAGTAGCTTGCAGTATTGTAGCAGTAGAACATATATTTTCCGTGATTGATTGTTTTGAAAACTTCGTAGACATGAAGTATATATAAAATATCATTGCAGAAAAAAAAATTATGGAGAGTTTTATCCTTTATTTACATAGGGATACCTGCAGCAGGTGTTATATCAACAAATGCCACACCTATGCATTTGTGCCATGTCCTAACCCTTTCCCTTGGCTTGCTATAAAATATCCCTACTTGCCTCATGCAAATAATCTAAAAAACATGTCTTTTTTCACATATCTGCAACCTCATTTTATGCAAAGAACGAACATCTGCAACTTCTTAGTTTGCAACCCGCAGATTCCCTAAAAAAATGGAAAAATTAAAACAATTCCAAGTTTTCGGGTGGGTTTTTTGGTTGGGCTTGTTTCCCAACATCCCCATGCCCGTAAAAAATGGATTCCAACTCCCCCAACCTCTTGAGGAATATATAAAAGAATCATTGAGGGATAGAATGAGGAAAAGTATTTTGGTGCAAGGTTATCCTACTGAGATATAGAAACCTTCCCTCTCTTTATTATCCTCTAAGTAACAATACCCAATCTTGAAACTCCTTTTCCATTGCCTCTCTCCTTATTATATAGTCATAAGGTGTTTCCTCATCCATATTTGGACTATCCAAAATATCGTGGTTGAGTTGATGCTTGCAGGATTTGTGGAACAGCTCAGAAATTTGGCTCTAAAGAAGTGTTGAAAGAGAGTTAGGTTGTAATTAACCTCTATGTTTTGTGCTAGTAGAAGATATTTCTTTTCCTCCAAATTTTGTGTTCATTGTAACATTGTGTGTCTTTGTTTATCATATTTTCTTTGAATATAGTACATGACATGTATATTGTTTGATCATATAACTACCTCATAGCAGTGCTTGTCTTGATTCCATTTTGCAAGTTGGTTCCTACAAAAGAATAGGAGGTCTTCAAAAAATAGGAGTGGGGATCAAAATCAAATGAGAGACTTAAGTTGCACTCTTTCCCCTTTCTTACTTCCCTACTTTTTCCAAGAAAAAGTAGTTATTATTTTAGTTTTGTATACTCGTTTGTCAAGTAATATTTCAGTATTCTCAATATAGTCTTGATCTGTCGTGATTTGACCCAAATTCATGGGGGAAATATCTTGTCAACAGAATTGGCGACTATACTGGGGATTATCCTAGTTTGGGTTAGTTTGTTTAGGGTCCCTTACTTGTTTCTTTCCTTGTGGTTTTTTCTGTATTCTCTTAGTATTTTCACAAATATTTTATCCTCTTAGGAATTGTTGTGAAGTACTAAAACCCTCTTTCTTGGAGTGGATTTTTATTTTTCTGAGTTTGTCAAACAATCTGCATCTTGCATCTCTACAGCCTAGGGAAATCCATGTTTTTATCTTCTACATCTAGTGGATATCCGCGATTTGTACTGCATACAATCGCAGGCCTGTGTTAAATTATATTTTTTAGAAAACAAATTCTGTTTACTTTTGGGTTTAGGGCTTGGTTTGCTTAGTTGTCTGGGTTATCGTGAGTCTCTTCTTGGCTTTTCTTTGTTGAAATATCAAAGTGTGTTATAAAGAAAATGGAAAGATATTGCTTGAGTTATTTTGTATAAGGATTTTCTAGTTGATTGGAAGGCCAACCTTATTTTTCTAAACGTCCAGACTCACTGAGTTTTCAGTTGTTTCTTGGTTGAGCGCTTTATGCCTCTTTACCTGCTTTTCCTTGTTTCAAAAAGAAAAAATCCAATAGTTTTTTGTTGTTTATTTTGTAAACGAAAAAGAACAAAAATATTATTGTTTTCTTACATATCCTTTCTTTTGCCTCTCATCATTACAAGAAAAGAGTTGGTTAGTTATCATTCAAGTAGTTAAATTTCCATAACACTTTGGTAGTGGTAGCCTTGTATTGGAAAAAGAAAAGAATCTTGGAGTGTAAGTTTTGCATTCTTGTTTTTATTTATGTGAATAAAAATAAAATTGTAGTATCCATTTCAAGGTGTCTTAAATCTTGCATTCAATTTTTTTTTCTTTCATTGAAAAGAAAAAGAGTTTTCTTTATAAGAATAGTTGCATCCATTTTGCATTTGAAGAATTTTCATTGTGTTCTTATTTTTCATTACTTTTGGAGACAGTCTGAACATCACCAAAGTTACATCCAGACCCTTTTGAGTAAAGAAAAACCCAATAAAATGAACAATTCTATAAAATCCATTAGAAAATTTCATTTTTCTAGGGTAAACAAACAAGTCTAGGCTAGGTCCTTGGCGTAGGTTACAGAGTAAATTTCTTCAAGGCCACTAAACCAACATAGGTGTCTGAAATAGGGAGTGACGAATCAATTTTTCCTATAGGTTTAGTCTAAAAGATCCTCTAACAAATGATTTAAACATGAGGTCATGTAAGGAATAGCCAAGAATATTCCCCTCTAGAGTTGGACCAAGAGTAGTGGAGGGATCGTGTATTGGGGGTTTCAATCATGCCCATACCTCCATGAGAGGAGAATATTTTGAGGCTTCTAGCTTTTCTACCCTACCAAGACATTTGATATTGAGTGTTGATTGTACGCCCTGGGCACTTCCTGGGAGCTAGTAACCATAGATGCTTCTCCTATGTACATCACAAGGTAACTACGTGGGTTTTGTCATAGTACCTGGGGAATATTTTGCATCACACATTTCAGTAGTGTTGGAGGGTGTTAGAACTAAAAGTTACACTTCGAGGGCTAAAGTGCAAGCTTAGTACCCATCAATGGGTTTATGAGGTAAGTCTTAAAATGTGGTGTCAAATGGATAAAAAATAGTCCAACAATGTTAAAAAATAGGAAATTCTAGATAAAATGCATTAGTAAAAGACGTCTTGTCAAAATTAGATAAAGGTTTAAGGATTAATGTGGATATAAGGAATACTTTAGTGAGAAAATTGAAATAGGTCTACCACTAGCATCAGGCTTTACTAGTATAAGTAGGAAAAAAAAGATTTAGATACAAGAGCTTCTTAAATCCAAGCTAAAAACTCTGAGAAAAGTTATAACAACATCAAAATCAAACCTCCATTGCAATACAACTACAAAACATCATTTGAATAATTCAATGATAGTAAAATTTCAGAGTGAGAGAGAAACAAGATGGCAAGAGAGAAAATTGATTTCCATTAGACAAAAATTAATCAAGTATGATACATCAAACTAGAGCAGGCTTTGTTACATTAATATCACCAAAAGAGTCTTTTACATCAACCATTTGAACCTACACAATGATTTCTAATGCATATTTTATAGCCTAGATAGGAAATAATAGCATACAATACGAGTTCCATCCTCTAGCATAGGATTCTCCTATCCAAAACTAAAGTAATTACACCTGTACAAACCAAAAATAACAAAATTCTACAAATAAGGATAATGTTGGAAACTATATTAACACCTTAATATTGCATGATGAGGTTTCGTTTGAGTGCATTTGTAACATCCCGCTCTTGCGTGCACTAAGTGAACTTATTCTTTGAGGACACTTGCGTGAAAGTGATCTGAATTATTATAGTATTAGTCGTTTTGATAATGATTATGAGATATTATGGATTTGATTATATGTTATGTTGTTGTATTTACATAGACAGGTGATATTGACAGGGTTCTTCTGAGTGTGCAGGACTTTGGACATTGAGGATGCAGAGGCATCAATGATACCCCTTAGACTTCGGATCGAGTCAGGGAGTGGACTGTTGGGTTTGAATGTTGTTGATGTGACATATGTACATATCATTAGGCTATGATGATTGATTATTATTTATAACATGATTCGTTGATGGATGCAGGTTGATGATATCTTGTCGACCAGACTCACACGTGGAGTAGAGGGGTCATGCATGAAAACCAGAGACTTTGAGGGAGAGGTGTGGCAGCAACCCTCACATAGCCTACTAGCACTCTCGTCGTGGTTCAAACTGTAGGTTAACGATTACCTAGTTCGAGAAGACCCAGGATGTTGTGAGGGAAGACTGTGATAGTCTCTCTCGATTATTCTAAGGGGCACACAATAAGGCAAGCACCTTATTCCTTAGAGGCCCTTAGTCTCCCACAAGATCACCTGGCAGAGTATTGACTCCAGGGGTTTGACATCTACCAAATTCAATGAAGAGGTGAGTGACACTCTTGGAGCACGTAGTGCGTCTTGAAGGGCACGTCGTGCAAAGAAAACAAAAAGAGGCAAGTGCAACCCTTGTATCACGTAGTGCGTCTTAAAGGGCACGTCGCACAGGAAAATGAAAAGAGGCAAGTGGCACCCTTGGAGCATCTAGTGCATCCTGAAGGGCACATCATGATCTTAACTGGTATGTGAATAAAGCTAGTCGGCCTTAAAATGAATGATGTGATAATTAAGATTTAAAACCAATTTTCTTCCTAGCAAAAAAAAAAATGTCACCCAGCCTAGTGAAATTAAAACCTAGGACTAAGTAGAACTTGTGGTCAAGAAAAAATAAAAGATAAACATGTAACAAGAAGGGGGGGTAAGAAATTCAAACTTATTTATTAAATTCAAAATTATGATGGAGGATTAATTTTTTAAAAAGGGGGTAATAGTTGTTTTTATCTACTTTTGCTAAATTAATTTTTAGTTAAAAAGAAAAGAGGGTAAATGGTTGTTTTATCTATACTTGCTAAATTAATTTTTAATTAAAACGGAAAAAGGGTAAAAGAGTTGTTTTATCTTCACTTGGTAAATTGATTTTTTAGTTAAAAAGGAAAAAAGGGGAAACTTAAAAGAAATAGGAACTTAAAAGAAATAGGAACTTAAAGAAGAAGGGAAACTTAAAGAAAAGGGGAAATGTAAGGAAAAATATGAATGTCTAATTAGGAATGAATATTTCCTTTAGAACTTTATAATTATAAACTCAACTAGGAATTAAGTAAGGCGTAAGTCATTTAAGAAGTGTAAGGGAATTTTGGGACACCGAAGAGCGTTTTTAGGAATGCTTTAGGTGGGTGAGGGAAATAGGAATATTTAATTAATTAATAAAATTGATTTTCTGGTGCAACTAGGGGATGAGTGACATGTGTACGAGAGAGGTTTTTCCTAATTAAAATTAATGAAAAAGGAATTTAATGAGAATTTGGGAAACTAATTACTTAAAAAATCTATAAAAGGGATGGAGGATGAGGAGTATGGATATCATCTTTTTGCGTAATGTTACGCTGCTGAAATTTTTATCTTGACTGAACTTTCTCTTGTGGGAATTGGGATACCCAGCTCTGGTAATGAGTTGTAGCTCGACCTTGTGAGGCAAGCTGGGTGCTATCATTATTCGATATTATGTGTGTGACCCCTTTGCGGCTCGGGGGGGTCAGGGGGAAGAAGAGTACCCCTAGTGTTGGATGGGAGGTATCGGTGAGGTCACATCGATTGGCAAGCGGGGGTTGGATGGAGCGCGCATGAGATAGCAACTTCAGAGAATTCACATTTGGTTAAGGTATGCCTGTTAAAGTTGTTACTTGCAATGAAATTTAATTTACACATGTTATTTTTCTGTGCTTGGATGAATATTTCATTGCCATGAGATTTCTTGCATGCACTTTCATACTGTATTTGTAATACCCTTGCTCACTGTATTCCGAGTTGATTTCCCATGGCGAACTCAACCTCTGATTGCAATGACTTCTCTGCGGTTTTTTTATTGATTAATGCGAAGAAAAAAATAGGTTTTATCTTGTGTCCCTTATTCCTTTAGTTATTAGTTTGTGCCTGAGAAGTCAGCCAGGAGCTAAACTGAAGGTCGTCACTTTGGTGTTTAAATACCTATAGATTCAAATACTATGCTTTCTTGTGCATGGATAATAAGTGAAGCATAAATTTCGCCCAGTTATAGAACCCTTACTTATCTTTGCGTTTTTCTCTTATGATTAACCCCTGATCTTTGCACCTTCTTGTGAATGAGTATACATGCATCTTGATTGATTAAAAGTCTGATTTTCTCTACATTTTTAATTTCTTAAACTTTGGTAAATCTTTGCGTTTTGGATTGATAAAACTCTGCATTTATGAATGATAACCTCTGAGTTTTGAAGGCCCAATCTCTGCATTTTTGGATGGATAAAACTCTTCATGTTTGAATGATAAACCCCAAAATTATGGAATGGTAAATCTCTACATCCTTTTAATGATAATTCCCAGCATTTTAAATGGAAAATCTCTGCGTTTTTTTATGATGTCCAGTATTGAGGAATGGTAATTCTCTGGTTTTTTTATTTTATGATTTTAGCGTTTGAAATGATAAACCTCTGTGTTTTTTATTGTTATATCACAAAATTCACACCCCATTTCTCTTGGCATTTTACACAACATGTACCCAACGAATTTCTAAGCCATTTATCCAGATCTTAGACAGCGATTTTGCCCATGTTTTTACAACCATTTACCCATATCTAATGGACAACGATTTATTTTCTTTGTTGTTGTGTATGGCAATGATTTTATATAGCTATTATTCATTTATGATATCTATTTTAAATATGATTGCGTTTTAATATAACTGTGTACATAATTGTGCTTTAAATATGAAATGACAACGTGTTACTATGGAATGACTGCGATTTTAAATTTTTGATAGACAGCACCTTTTAAATATATGAAATAGAACGATTTTAAAGATATGATAGACAACGATTTTAAATACATGTTAGACAACGATTTTAAATATATGATATACATGACAACGATTTTAATTATGTGACAACGATTTTAAATATATGATATACATGAAAACAATTTTAATTATATGACAGGGATTTTAAATATATGATATGTATGACAACAATTTTAAATATATGATATACATGAAAACAATTTTAAATATATGACACCGATTTTCAATGTATGATAGACAACGAATACTTCACCATATGGACAAACAACGAGTACTTCATCATATAGACATGTGTTTAATAGACAACGATATCATAGGGTTGATAGACAACATTATCACATTTTAATATGAAGTTGATATCATTATTATCATTAGGAAGTTGCATACCAAATGGTTGTTGTTGTTTACATGAAATGTCCATTGATTTCTGAGTACCTGTTTTGGTCAATTGTGGTCTAGAAAGGATAGGCATATTACTAGGATTAAGTGACATATGCTCTAAAAAAGGTAAACCCTTCTACAACCATCATGTTTGGTTTCTAGTTTCAATGTTGCAATGTTTAGTTTATATGAAATAATATTTCTTTATCAAAGGAGAACAACTTCACATGAACTTTTCTTCATAATTGAACTTTTAATCAAATATTTAAGATACACTTAATTACATTAACTAACATGTCTAAGTACGGACATTAACTAACATATCCTTTAAAGTGAAATTAACTTTGAAGAAAATAAAAGTAGATTGTTATACAAAGAAAATAATACTTTTATTAATATTAAATGATATAAAAGTTTTAAAATTATTGATTTTTATTAAAAATAATAGGATTATCATTTGTTAGACAGAGATATAAATGTTGAATTAATAGGATTTGTTAGACATAATGGTTTATTGGCGTAACGGTTTAATAGCTTGCGCAAGATTAATGGTTGAGGGATTAATGGTTTTATTAGCTAAAATGATTAATAGTTTAACAATTGATAGTTACTATGCACCTTGTGCCTTAAGTCGAATTGTAAATGGTGGTTGGTCATAGTTTTTTCACCACACATGTTTCCTTGTAGGAAGCAAGAAAACCTTCAGTTAGTTGCGCAATTTAATTTGAGTGATGTTACCTTGCATCTTGTTGACTTGTTGCTTGGGTTCTTGGGTATAGTCTTCTTGTATTTTTGTCAGTTAATTCAGTCTCCTAGCATGTTATATTTTCTTGTGCTATTGGTATAGATATGTTATGTTGCGTGAGGGTTTATGTCACACCTATCCCCTTGTGACGTCATGATTCCTGATGAGGGGATCATGGCACGCCCTGATGGATAGATGTGAATGATAACCTAGCTGGAAGCTTGTGCTTCTCGTTGTGGGCATATTGTTCGTTATAATTGATGTTCGTATTGGGTTTTGTAACGCCCTCATACGATTGGTCTTGTGTGCAGTAGAGGATTCTAGTTACTGGTCGTCGAAGTTGATGTGTCGGGTTTTTGATGTTGTCCTTTAGCTTGTAGGCATTTTATTTCTTGTGCCGGACGGGTAGTCGTTTTTATATGTTTGTTGATTATTGCATGTTTCATCTAGTTGCATGATGTGCTAGTATGTTGGGTGTTTGTTGTATGTTTCTTGAATGCGTAAGTTGCATTCGTCGTTAGGTTGTGATGATTAATTGTTGTCATTGATTTCCTTCCTTCTTAAAACAAAAAAAAAAAAAAAAAAAAATCTTTGCATCGCATGTAGTCATAACGAGAGGGGTCGTAACATATGGTACCAAATTCGGTTCGACCCGCAAATTGGGATCACTACGGATCCAGTTGATTTTATATTTTATTATAGTTTTGATAATTAAATTGATTTATTTGTGGAGGTAATCATGGTTAGAGGACGTCGCGGAGGCAGATGACGGGGTTCTAGGGGAGGAGGCATGATGTCCCCAGCAGCATCCACGCCAAAGGGGTCTAACCCCCAAGGAGACAAACAATTTGTTGGGCAGGAACAGATCATGGTGGGTGATGTGTTTGGGATGATAAGGTCCTTTTAGTGGATGTTTGAGGCACTGATCATTTGTTTGGATAGATATGAGGTTAGGGCATCGACACCCTCTAAGGGTCCACCATGCGCTACGGTCGATACTTGTAGTATTCATCGCAAACTCGAGAATGTCAAATTTCCTAAGTTCTTAGGTGCCTCGGATGGCGCAGCCACCAAGGATTTGTTGGAGAATATGGTGATGTGATTTGCAGTTCATGCCTATACCTCCAACATGAAGGTCCACATGGTGTTCTTTCAACTGAAGGGGAACGATCTTTTATGGTGGAAGATGCTCCTGCCGCAATTGAACATGGTCGTTGAATACGTGTCATGGGGACTGTTGGAGGAACGGTTCCGAGAGAGGTATATGTCAGAGGAATTTATTGAGTGTCAGCTCAATGAGTTCAATGCCTTAAGACAGGGTGGTTTCACGGTGCTCGAGTAGGAGGCCCATTTTATGGAGCTACTTCGGTATGCTCTGCACCTGAATACTGAGAAACTTAAGGTCAACAGGTTCGTGTTTGGCCTTAATGTCAACATTCATGAAAAAGTTATGATTTTGATGCCTAAAACCTTGCATGATGTCATTCAGAAGGCCCTCATAGCAGAGGAGGATCTTATCAGTGGGGTTCAAAGAAGGACTCCAGCGAGACCAACAAGGCAGGTGTCATCTAGTGTGCAACAACATTAGACACCAGCTAGACATTCACCAGGATATCATGGCTTCCAGAGAGGATACACTTTCACTACACCTCGAAGACCAGTGCCACAGTAGCAGAATCCTTACCAAGGACCACAACACTCGCAGCAACATCGACCGCAGAAGAAACAATTTAGGCATGTTCAGCAGAACAAACCAGGATTAGAGGCCGGTGGGCTGTCAGCTTCTACATCGGCTACCAGGAGTACTGGACCAAAGAAAGGGTGTTGGACATGTGGGGAGCCACATTACTAGCAAAAATTCCCAGTAGAGAGGACAAGAGCATCTGGATCAGTCGGACCGACTACCGTAGAAGATTTGGGAAAGGCCCATCGGATTCATGCAACGGTGAACAATTGCCAGGTAAAGCACCAGTCGACTGTGCTCCAGATGTCAGGTACCACCGCTGACCAAAACCTTAGTATTTTGATTGATCCAGGTGCTTCAAAGAGTTTCATTTCTGGTGTAGCACTAAAAAGAATTAAGGTAAAGGCAGTCAAACAGGATGCTCTTAGCTTTGTATAAATGGCTTTTGGAGCTAAATAGAAGGTTGTTGGGAAGGTTACAAGTTGTATACTTAAACTAGGAGAGTTTTTCACTAGGGCCAACCTATATGTCACAATCTTAGAATCTTATGACGTCGTGATCGGTATGGATTGGCTTGAATCACATGAGGTGATACTCAACTGTAAGATGAAATGCTTGAGCTTGGTCGATGATAAGGGATAGAGACGCGTGATTGTAGGTCGGAACCAGGGAGTTTCCCTAAGGATCATCTCTTCCTTGCAACCATGGAAGAGCATGTGCAAGGGATGTAATATTTATTCGATCCTTGTGTTAAACAAAAAGTAAGTAGCGGAAGGTATAGAAAACTTTCCAATGGTGCAAGAGTTTTCGGATGCCTTCCCTAAGGATTTACCTGTGATGTCGCCACAAAGGGAATTGGAATTTACCATAGATCTAAATCTGGGGACTGAACTGATAGAAATAACGCCTTATTGGATGTCGACCCCAAAGTTACAGGAGTTGAAAATGCAACTAAAGGAGTTGATGGACCTAGGACTTATATGTCCATGTGTGTCATTGTGGGGTGCACCTGTTGTTTTCATAAGAAATAAGGATGGGTCATGGAGACTCTCCATTGACTACCGTCAATTGAAAAAGGAAACGATCAAGAATCAATATCTGTTGCCAAGGATTGATGATCTGTTTGCTTAGATGAAGGATGTGACTATGTTTTCAAATATCGACTTGAGATTAGGGTATCACCAGTTATGGATCAAGGAGGATGACATCCCTAAGACCACCTTTAAAACTAGGTTTGGAAGCTACAAGTTTATCATTTTACCATTTGGACTGACGAACGCCCCGAAGGTATTTATGAGTTGATGAACAGGGTGTTCCGTGAATACTTGGACAAGTTCGTCCAAGTATTCATTGACAATATTTTGATTTACTCTCGGCCATTGGAGAAGCATGGAGAACACTTGTGCTTGGTATTACAATGTCTATGAGAGAACAAATTGTATGGGAAATTATCTAAATGCTCGTTTTATCAGTCGAAGATTCATTACATAGGGAATGTCATCTCCAATGAAGGTATCGTCGTGGATCCAACAAAATTTGAGGCTATTATGGAATGGCCTGTGTCGACGAATGTATCAGAAGTGTGTAGCTTCATGGGTTTAGCGGGATATTATCGATGGTTCATTAAGGGTTTTTTGAAGATCGAAAATCCGATTATGGAATCACAGAAGAAGAAAAATAAGTTTATTTGGACCGAGAAATGCATGGAGTAATTTTATAGGCTCAAGGAGATGTTGACAATGACATTGATACTAAAGGTCCCTGACATGGATGCAAACTTCTTGGTATGAATTGATGCATCCAAGGAAATATTAGGCAAATTCTTGATGCAATATGGTCGAGTGATCGCTTACATATTGAGGAAGATGAGAAGGCATGAGGACAACTATGTGATGCATGATTTGGAGTTATTAGCCATTGTTTATGCCTTGAGAGTTTGGAGACATTACCTGATTGGACGTAAATTATAACTAAAAACAGACCACTATGGACTACAACACATCTTTACGCAAAGCAACTTGAACGCGCGACAACAATGTTCGTCAGAATTTCTTAGCGAGTAAGATTTTGAGATTACTTACATTAAAGGTATAGTGAAAAGAGTGGCGGATGCATTGATTCAGAGACCATCCATATTTTCGGTGATGCCTCTTCAAACGAGTCTACGTGAAAATATTCTAACTTTACAGCATGACAATGACTGTTACAAGGAGGCCAAAGATTTTATCGGATAGAACACAATGATGGTACCAATATTTGAAGGATTTACGTTTGACAATGATGGATTATTGAGATTTAAAAATTGAATTTATGTACCGCCCAATGACGAGTTGAGGAGATTGATCCTAGATGAGGCTCACAGAGTTGTGTACATGGCTCATCCTAGAGTCATGAAGATGAGGGCATACCTTAAACCCTTATTCTTCTGAAAAGGTATGAAGGAAGACATAGTCAACTATGTGGCAAGATGTCTAGAATGTCAGCAGGTGAAGGATGAACATAGACATCTGACAAGATTACTACAGCCACATACGATTCTGGAATCGAAGTGGGAGGTCATTTTGATGGATTTGATTGTTGGATTGCCACTAACGGAAATGAGACATGACTCTATTGTTTTGGTAGTCGACACTCTGACAAAGAGTGCTCACTTTATTCCTGTGCATACGATGTATCCAGAACCTGACATAGCGAGAGTTTTGATCAACGAGATTGTGAGGCTGCATGGCGTGCCTAAGAGGATTATATTTGATCGAGGATTGATGTTTACTAGAAAATTTTGGACTAGTTTCCAAGAGGCCTTGGGAACCCAACTTAAATTTAGTACCACAAATCACCCGGAGATAGACGGGTAGACCAAACGAACAAACCAAATCTTTGAGGACATGTTGCGTATGTACATTATGGACCAACAAAAGCATTGGGAAGAATTCTTGCTACAGGTAGAATTTTCATATAACAACAGTTATCAAAGCACCATTAAGACGACTCCATTCAGGTTTATTTACGAGCGACCATGTCAAACGCCTTTGAGTTGGGATAGAATTGCGGATAGGGTCCTAGTGGGACCAAACGCAATACAAGAAATGGAAGATCAAATGAAAACAATAAGACAAAGGATCAAGGAAGTGCATGATCGACAGAAGAGTTATGTCGATGTGCATCGTGTCGACTGTAGTTATGAAGTTGGTGATCAAGTCTTCTTGTGGGTGAAACCGCATAAGAGTTAGATCAAGTTTGGAAAGGTTTATGAACTCTCCCCTAGGTTCATCGGACCTTTTGAGATTGTGGAAAACAAGGGGCCTGTGGCCTATTGACTAGCCTTTCCGAATTCTTTGAGGCATATGCATGATGTTTTCCATGTATCTGTTTAGAGAAATTACATTAGTGATCCTACACATGTTATTGGAATGAGTTCCTTGCAGGTATATGATGAGGGTGCGCTCATGGCGAAGCCAATGGGCATTCTAGACCATCGCATTCAACAGCTACAATGTCAAAAAGTAGATCACGTCAAGGTCCAGTGGGACAACTATAGTCTACACTCGGCGACCTAGGAGGATGCATATGATATGCACCAACAGTTTCCTTTTTTGTTTGATAGATAGACTTATGGTACTGTGATACACTTTATTTCAACACTTATATACTGTGAAATTTGTTAAATTATGAGATTGATTTCTTATGAAAATTAATTCTTTTATTTTCTTCAACACTTTGATTCCAACTTAATACACTTCAACAATACCAAATCATAACTGAATATCAATAACTATGTATATAATTAAGAATGCACATCAACAACACATTCACCCTGGGGAAACCATGTATAGGGAGAAAAACCCCAGCAAACGATATTCCTTTATTGCATTAATAATATATGATCACTTACAAATATCCACCATGAATTTTCTACTCTTAAAGAGCTTGCCAAGATGACTCTGACCTGACAAAGATCTAAGAGACCTTGCTGAAATACACCTCTGATATGTTGTCTCTATTGTTGATATAAGACATTGATATGTTGTTTCTATATGCCTCTAATATGTAGCCTCTATTGTTGATATACAACACTGATATGCTTCTTTGTTATGCTACCTCTTTATCATTGATATGCTCATGCATTGCTTCTCCCTTAACCTGCATATCAAAACTGTGTTGAAAAGTGGGGTCAACCTCTGCTTATATAAGCTGAAGAGGAGAAGAGGAGAGGCTTGAAATAGTAACTTGTTTGCATTCTTTAATCATAACTCAACTTCATACTTTAGTTCGAACTAGACTTGAGACTGGTATACTTTAGTTCAAAAATAGAACTAGACTTGAGACTTCATTTACAACTCAACATTACACTTTAGTTCTAAAATAGAACTAGACTTAAGAATTTAGTTACAACTCAACATTACACTTTAATTCTAAAATAGAACTAGACTTAAGAGTTCGGTTACAACTCAAAATTAAACTTTAGTTCTAAAATAGAACTAGACTTAAGAATTCAGTTACAACTCAGCATTACACTTTAGGTCTAAAATAGAACTAGACTTAAGACTTCAGTTACAACTCAACATTACACTTTAGTTCTAAAATAGAACTAGACATAAGACTTCAGTTACAACTCAGCATTACACTTTAGTTCTAAAATATAACTAGACATAAGACTTCAGTTACAACTCAACATTACAAGGCAATTCAAAATTCTCTTCATGGTGGATAATGTTACACTTTCCAATGCACTAGATCAATACATTTATATCATTTGCAATATTAGGAATATCATTTGTTTCTAGCTCATAGGAATTTTATATTCAAACTAACCTTTTCTATATGCCTTTAATTTTTCTCATGGCTCACAAGGCTTGACTAGGCTCACAGAGGTTATACGTTCTCCCTGAATTTTTCACTAGTCCGTCTATGCTCACAGAAGTTGTATGTTCCCCCTGAATTTTGCACTAGATTGTCTATGCTCACAGAGGTTGTATGTTCCCCTGACTTTTGCATTAGAATTACATAGCATATTTTTCATCCTGAATTTTGGTTTGACTCACAGAGGTTTTACTTTCCCCCTCGATTTTGTCAATACCTCACAAGAATGGTTGATTCTCCAAATCTCGTTGGATAGCCTCAAGGTGGCCCATATGGCCTCTGATTGGAGAATGACAATCGATGCTGCCAAATTTAACACTCCCTCTCAGTGAGGGACTCATTCTCAGCCACACAAAGCTTGCCTCTTAGCTACACAAACTATCTTGAGGTCAGAGGCTTGGTCAAGATATCAACTACTTGCTCGCTCGTGGCTATGTACTGTAACTTTACAATTTTTCTCTATACTAAGTCTCGAATGTAGTGGTACCTCATGTCAATATGGTTTGACCTGTTGTGAAATACTAAGTTCTTTGTAAATTTTATGCAACTTTGATTATCACAGTGAACCACAGTCGTCTTGAGCTTGTCACCAAATAACCCAGAAACCAGTTTTCTGAGAGATACTTCTTCCTTGCTAGCATCACTTATTGCAATGTGCCCAACCTATGTTGTACTCTGTGCAAAGTATCCATGCTTTCGTCTTGACCAAAAGATCATAGCAGATCCTAAACTGAAGCAATATCCGAAAGTACTCTTTCGATCCACTGGGCTTCCTGCTCAGTCAGCATCTGCATACCCATGCATAAATAAACCATCACTGGATGCATATCTCAGACCATAAGTAATGGTCCCTCTGAGATATATCAAGATCTGCTTTGCTGCCACCCAGTGTTTTTGTCTCAGTTCAGTCATGAATTGACTCATTTCAATCATTGCATAGAATATATCTAGCCTAGTGTGGATCATGTACATCAATGATCCAATCAGCTGCCTATGCATGGTTGGATCCACCAAATCTGAACTTGTATCAGAATCATGCAGCTTCCTCAGGTTGGTAATCATCCGAGTAGACATGTATTTTGCATCCATCATACCAAACTTATTTAGTACATCCACTTTGTATTTTACTTGTGCCAGAAATATCTCACTCTTTCTTTGCCATACTTCCAATCGTAGGAAGTAATTCATCAAACCTAAGTGTTTCATCTCGAATTATGAGATTAACTCCCTCTTACACCAAGATATTAGCCCTTCATTTCCTATTATAAAGAGATCATCAACATACATGATTAGTATAACAGGTTGGTTACCTCTTACCTTGAATTACAGATTTTCATCAACATCACTTTTTTGAAAGCCCGGCCTTTTAAGAAAGATATCAATCCTGCCATACCAAACTCTGTGAGCCTGCTTAAAACCGTACAAGGCCTTCCTTAGCTTGCATACATGAGTGCCTTTTTTATGCAGTAAAAATCCATCTCATTGTTCGACAAAGACCTCATGTTTAATATTTCCATTCAAGAATGTTGTTTTTACATTCATCTGATGTAGCTTCCAACCAAGAATGGAAGCTAAAGAAATAATAGTTTGAATGGAGGTATACCTGGCTACAGGGGAAAAAGTCTCTTCATAGTTGATTCCCTCTTTTTGAGTGAAGCCTCTGGCTACAAATATTTCTTTGAACTTTTCCACACTTCCATCAGTTGCATGTTTGATATTATAGATCCATTTGGAAGAAACCATTGATTTGTCTTTTGGCCTCGGTACAATGTCCAAAACATTTTTCTTCATAATAGACCTGTATTCCTCAAGCATGGCATCCTTCCATAATTTTAATTTATTTTCTTATTCAAATGAAGAAGGTTTGGCATCACTAATGTTTCTCATCAGTGAAACATAGCCTCCAAACCTAGGAGGCCTCTTCCTTTCCCTGAAATTTCCTTTAAGAGAAGCTATATTTTCTGCTTCCTCCACTATTTCTTTAAGCCACCCTAGATTCCTTTTGGCTGGATATTCTTCAAGAGTTATTTCTAACTCTTCATCTAGTTCTAGGGGCTCATTACTTGGTCCTTCACGAGGTTCCTCCCTCTGATCATATGGATCTTCATTTTAAGAAGAGGGTGAAGCCGGTTGAACTGGTTTTGATTCCTGCTGAAGCTCTCTGGATTTCTTAAATGTGTCTTCCTCATGGAAAGTCACATCTCTTCTTACCTCTATTTTCCTCTGACCTGGTACATACATCTTGTAAGACTTGGAGATCTCATTGTATCCCACAAAAACCCCTTTCTTGCCCAAGGGTTCCATATTTGTCCTTGTTTCCTTAGGGACATGAATATACATAGGACACCCAAATATCCTTAGATTCCCTACATCAGGTTTGATCCCTAAGAATACATATTTAGGATTATTTTCCTTCAAGGTAGCATGTGGACACTTGTTCTAAATATAAATGATAGTGGAGGTAGATTTTGTCCATAAAGAATTTGGCAGATCCTAGTCAAACATGTTTTCTTTCATTGTCTCATAAGTTGTCTTGTTTTTCCTCTCAGCAACTCCATTTTGTTGAGGGTTATATGCCACAATCAATTGTCTCTTGATTCCTGCTGACTTGCATAAATCCTCAAACTGGAGAGATTCAAACTCTCCTCCATTGTTTGTTCTAAGGATTCTAATGTGTTTCACTGTCTTCTTTTCAATAAAGGCTTTATACTCTTTGAATTTATCAAATGTGTCACTCTTAGCTTTAAGGAAATATATCCAACATTTTCTTGAGTAATCATCAATAAAAATGACATAATACAAACAACCACTAAGTGAGGGAGATTACATAGGACCACATACATTAAAATGAATTGGACCTAAGATGCCCTAAGTTCTGTTGTCACTGCTAGGAAATGATTTCTTTATATTTTTACCTAGCATTCATCACTTACAAATTTCATTTTTACTGAGAGAAATAGAGGGCATGCCACATAACATGTTCTATAGATCTGGAAGATCTTTATAATGAATATGTCCAAGTCTTAAGTGCCACAACGCGCTGGAGCTAGTTGCATCATGAGCCAATGTTTGAACTGACTGTCCTGGCATGACGTACATTCGTCCACTGTGAGTTCCAATGGGTTATGTTGTACTTAAGTGGCTACCTTTATCCCATAGTAGTGCCTTCTTGTCCTTGAATATCACCCAATATCCCTTGTCCCCAAGGGTTGCAACTGATAGTATATTCTTCTTGAGCCCTGAAACATATAATACTTCATCAACATGAAGTCTAGCCCCAGATTCCAATTTGAAGGAGATAGAGCCTACTCCCTCTATCTTGTAACATTTTCCATCCCAAAGCTCAACCTGCTCTGCAAAACATTTTGACTCGAAATCTGAAAGGATCTCCTTGTACCCTGTCATGTGCTTTGATGCACCATTGTCTACTAACCAAGTTTTCGGCCCTGTGAAAACTAAACTGGATAAGGCAGAAACCAAGTAACATTATTTTCTATTTTCTTTCTCATTAGAAGGAATTTTCTGATTTATTTTTTATTCATCGTCCTCAACAGTTGAGGCATGATGATTCCCTTTCCTTAGATATTTCTTTCTAAAACAAAAATCTTTAGCAAAATGACCCAACTTATTAGAACTAAAGCATTTAATCTTAGATGTATCAATATTCTTTCCTTTGAATGTACCTTTGGTGTTTGGATTTCTCTGAGAGCCTTTCTGGAAAGTGCCTTTCTTCTTTCCCTTGAATATTGATGCTAAAGTTGAGTTCTCTTCTTTCATTGGCTCGCTCCTGGTAGTTGTGTGAATATCCTCCTGGAGGAAATCATGCCATAACCTCTCAAATGTGGGTTGAATCTCTCTCCCACTTACATTGGATAAGAATGTCTCCCATGAAGAAGGAAGACTGTCAAAAATGGCCTGCACTAAATCATCATCGCCCACTGTCACCCCTGTGACCAAAAGCTGATCTCTGATATAGGCTATCCTGGAATAGAAATATGCCACTAACTCACCTTTCTCCATATTCAAATACTTAAGATTCTGCCAGAAATATCTCTCTTTCTTTGCCATACTTCCAATCGTAGGAAGTAATGCATCAAGCCTAAGACTTTCATCTCAAATTCTGAGATTAGCTCCCTCTTACACCAAGATATTAGCCCTTCATCTCCTATTATAAAGAGATCATCAACATACATGATTAGTATAATAGGTTGGTTACCTCTTACCTTGAATTACAAATTTTCATCAACATCACTTTTTTGAAATCCCAACCTCTTAAGAAAGCGATAAATCCTGTCATACCAAACTCTGCGAGCTTGCTTAAGACCATACAAGGCCTTCCTTAGCTTGCATACATGAGTGCCTTTTTTATGCAGTACAAAACCATCTTGTTGTTCCAAAAAGACCTCATGTTTAATATTTCCATTCAAGAATGTTGTTTTTACATCCATCTGATGTAGCTTCCAACCAAGAATGGAAGCTAAAGAAATAATAGTTCGAATGGAGGTATACATGGCTACAGGGGAAAAAGTCTCTTCGTAGTTGATTCCCTCTTTCTGAGTGAAGCCTCTGGCTACAAATATTTATTTGAACTTTTCCACACTTCCATCATATGAATGTTTGATATTATAGATCCATTTGGAAGAAACCACTGATTTGTCTTTTGGCCTCGACGCAATGTCCCAAACATTTTTCTTCATAATAGACCTGTATTCTTCAAGCATGGCATCCTTCCATAATTTTAATTTATTTTATTCTTCAAATGAAGAAGGTTCGGCATCACTAATGTTTATCAACAGTGAAACATAGCCTCCAAACCTAAGAGGCCTCTTCCTTTCCCTGAAAGTTCCTTTAGGAGCAGTTATCCTTTCTGCTTCCTCCACCATTTCTTTAAGCCACCCTGGATTCCTTTTGGCTGGATATTCTTCAAGAGTTATTTCTAGATCTTCATTAGGTTCTAGGGGCTCATTACTTGGCCCTTCATGAGGTTCCTCCCTCTGATCACATGACTCTTCATTTTAAGAAAAGGGTGAAGCTGGTTGAACTGGTTCTGATTCCTGTTGAAGCTCTCTGAATTTCTTAAATGTGGCTTCCTCATGGAAAGTTACATCTCTTATTACCTCTATTTTACTCTGACCTGGTACATAAATCCTGTAAGACTTGGAGATCTCACTGTATCCTACAAAAACCCCTTTCTTTCTCGAGGGTTCCATCTTTGTCCTCTCTTCCTTAGGAACATGAATATACACAGGACACCCAAATATCCTTAGATTCCCTACTTCAGGTTTGATCCCTGAGAAGGCCTCTTTAGGATTATTTTCCTTCAAGGTAGCATGTGGACACCTGTTCTGAATATAAATGATAGTGGAGGTAGCTTCAGCCCATAAAGAATTTGGTAGATCCTAATCAAACATGTTTTCTTTCAATACCTCACAAATTGTCCTATTCTTCCTCTCAACAAATCCATTTTGTTGAGGGTTATATGGCATGGTCAACTATCTCTTGATTCCTGCTGAATTGTAGAAATCCTCAAACTGGAGAGATTCAAACTCTCCTCCATTGTCTGTTCTAAAGATTCTGATGTGTTTCATTGTCTTCTTTTCAATAAAGGCTTCATACTCTTTAAATTTATCAAATGTGTCACTTTTATCTTAAAGGAAATATATCCAACATTTTCTTGAGTAATCATCAATAAAAATGACATAATACAAACAACCATTGAGTGAGGGAGATTACATAGGACCACATACATCAGAATGAATTGGATCTAAGATGCCCTGAGATCTGTTGTCACTACTAGGAAATGATTTCTTTATATTTTTACCTAGCATGCATCCCTTACAAATTTCATTTTTACTGATAGAAATAGAGGGCATGCCACATAACATGTTCAGTAGATCTAGAATATATTTGTAATGAATATGTCCAAGTCTTATGTGCCACAATGCGTTGGAGCTAATCGCATCATGAGCCAATGTCTGAACTGACTGTCCTGACACGATGTACATTCGTCCACTGCGAGTTCCAATGGGTTATGTTGTACTTAAGTGGATACCTTTATCCCATAGTAGTGCCTTCATGTCCTTGAATATCACCCAAAATCCCTTGTCCCCAAGGGTTGCAACTGATAGTAGATTCTTCTTGAGCCTTGGAACATACAATACTTCATCAACATGAAGTCTAGCCCTAGATTCCAATCTGAAGGGGATAGAGCCTACTCCCTCTATATTGTAACATTTATCATCCCCAAGCTCTATTGGACAACTGAGAGGGGGGGTGAATCAGTTGTCACCGTGTTTAAACAATTATGCTTATTTTAAACGCTTTACAAAGAACTCAATGAAAATCACAATAATGCAGGGAAGTAAGCAATAGAACATTCAACATCATTCACACATATGAGATACAAAGAGACAGATATTTCCTTAGGAAACCCATAAAGGGTAAAAACCTCTTCTTCTTTATATGATAAGTAATCTTTACATTCTGTACATTATCATACTTATGAGCACCAACTCATAATGAGGCTACAACCTTTGTTTTGCAAGCTGCTACTTGCTAAGAGCACCAACTCTCTAGATTCTCTAGCACCCACTAGAAGGAAGCATCAACTCCCTGGTTTCTCTAGCACACACTAGAAGGAAGCACCAACTCCCTGGTTTCTCTAGCACCCACTAGAACGAAGCACCAACTCCATGGTTTCTCTAGCACCCACTAGAAGGAAGCACCAACTCCCTAAGAGTTCCAACACCAACTGGATGGAAGCACCAACTTCCTAAGAATTCCAGCACCAACTAGATGGAAGCAGCAACTTCCTAAGAGTTCCAGCACCAACTAGATGGAAGCACCAACTTCCAATTACACAGACACCGATCTGTATATTAGAGAACCAATGTTCTCCCTTGCACCACCCTGCCACCCTGGTTTCTCTAGATGCAACCAGATGGAAGCTACTACTCCCTGTGTTCAAGAACCCACTTGAACCTTTGAGGACAACAATCCTCCCTAGCACCTCCCTACCACCCTGAAATATAAATCTTTTTTACTGAAACTTATTACAGTGATATAATTTTCATCAATGGCTTACTAGTCTCATCACTATTTTTCTACACTTCCCTGCTCTGTCTGCCTAACTGTCTTCCTGCACACATGCCTTGCGCTTTCTGTTCTTCTTCCTTTTATGCTTTGTGCGCCATGTCCATTCAATGCCCCATTCCTCTTCTGTGTATTTCAGTTGCTGCACATTCCCTCCTTCTACATGCCTGAATCATTCTCAACAGCTCTCATCTCTTCTTTGTTCTGCATTCTTATAGTCTCTGTGCACCTTGTGCATACTATATGCACAATATTTCTGCATGCTCTACACCCCACTATTGTTCTCCACATCGGGATATTCAATTCCACTCCACATTGCCACCACTTCACTCCCTTGAGATTCAACACACTCTCTCTGTTCTGCATGTTCTCCTCGTGTCGAGTCCTCTTCCTAATCATCATACCAATTCCTCATCTTTTCTGGCGGTTATACCCATGCATTCATCATCACTGGGTGTTATGTTGAGATTCCTTAGCCAGTCTAGCATTCGAGACTCTTCGTCTTCTCTATCATAGTCGAGCTCATCCTCTCTTTTGTAGTTACAGGCTTCAACACTCTTCCATCTGTCAATCACCTCTATGAACAGTCTTCATTCCACTAGCAGATGCCTTGAGACTCTTCAACTCCTTTGGCAATCACATTGAGGCCTCTTTGATTTTTCTGTGTAGAAACAATCAGTCGTTTATGGAAGTTACACTGTGAACCTCTTGAGCCTTATGCCTTTGGCACCTTTCACCTTTCCTTTTACATGTGGCCTCAGGAGGTGACCACACGCCTGTTTAGAAGGCACTTTCACGATTCGCATTTCGACAATTCCTATTGTGAGGCATCTCGACTCTCCAAGTTGCGATCTCTAAAATGGATATTAGCTTCATGATAGCTCCTCCCTTGAGCCTTTGTCGATGTGACCATAGGTTATTCCCAGGGCCCAATTCTGAACACGCATTTCGGCATTTCGACATTTCGACATTTCGACATTCCTATGGTGAAGAGTCTTGACTCTTCATGTTACAATCGTCGAAAAGGAGCTTAGCTTGGTGCTAGCTCCTCCCTCTCACATGACCACTGATGGTGACCACATCCTACACCAAAAGGTGTTTTTCTCATTTTGGCATTTCACGATTTCACATGTCACAAGTTCTTGTTGCGAGGAATCTCGACTCTCCAAGTCATAATTTATGAAATGGAGTTTAGTTGTTAGTGCCTTCCTCCAACTCTTGACGATGTGACCACAACCTATGACCACTCACTAATCATTTGAGTGCTTTGCTCTTTAGATCAACGGTCCACAATCCATGGTGATTGGACGACTATGCTCCTCCCCATAACTTCATCTTTCGGGGCTTTGGGAGAGAGTTGATGCTAAAACTCCCAAAACTAAATTCCTGGAATGATGTCACTTGATGATGTGTCATGATCCATGTGCCTGCCACATGTCACTCATAATTGTGATTTCTAGGTTCCTGAAATGCCAAATCAACTTGACACTTGTCCTTATATGATTGTGTCATGTGTCCTTTCTGACGTAGGCTACCATCTATCCTTGCTGACATGGTCTGCCAAATTCACCTCCTGGGTATGATGGCCCAAATTTGTCCTTGATCCAATGACTAGGATTGTTTCGTGATTTCATATATCAAGGTTAGGGAACCCTGTTCCTTTGACTTTCCAGTCAACGAAATGATGATCTTTCACCACGTGTCCTATGGACCCAACGGTCCAGATCTTATCATGATTTTGAAACTTCACGGGCCTTCATCGTGTCTATTTTGGGATTTCAGGGTTCGCTAATTCAAAGGTTAAAGTTCCTTTGATCTTTGATTTCCCAGTCTGCGAAACTATGAAATGGAGTCTTTGTTGATGTACCTATTTCGTGATTTCAGTGTTTCGCATTTCGCAACTTCAGGACTCCTGTGATGAAGAGTCTCGACTCTTGAGTCCTCCAACTTCCGGTTTCTGAAACTCTGAAATGGAGTCAGATCAACGGTCCACAATCTTGATTATTTGACGGTCCAGATATTTTTTTGATTTTGTATATCACGATTTCATGCCATGAGTTTCTTCCTTGACTGCTCCAACTCCCGGTATCTGAAGCTACAAAACATCGTGGTTTCGCATTTCACGATTTCATCATTCTTGTCGTGAGTTTCCTTGACACCTCCAACTCCCAGTATTCGAAACTCCAAAATCAAGTTAGATCAATGGTCCATGATCTCCCTTTTATCAACGACTCAAATTAAGTCATGGTTTTTCATTTCACAATTTCGGCATTCTTGTCGTGATTTTCCTAGACACCTCCAACTCCCGATATCCAAAACTCTAAAATGGAGATTAAGTCGTGGTTTCACATTTAGCAATTGTATGTCGTGAGTTGCTTCCTTGAATCCTGGAGTTTACGCTTCTGAATGGGATCCAATGATCACTTGTTTAACTTTCCATTGCCATGCCATTATACCTACGCTGTTGGTCGTGATCTTTTCCATCAATGAAAAACACACATACTCTGCACTATCGCTTCTGATCTTATCGAGCTTGCTCTGTTGTGTCTTCCCAAAATAATTCTGGTGCCTGCCTGGCACATTCTTCCTGTACTTAAGCCATCATCGTTGTTGTACTTGCCATCAATGACAAGAATATGTTGCCTATAAAACATGCCAACAAGATCAACCTGCTCTGCAAAATATTTTGACTCGAAATCTGAGAGGATCTCCTTGTACCCTGTCATGTGCTTTGATGCACCATTTTCTACTAACCAAGTTTTCGGCCCTGTGAAAACTGCATTGGATAAGGCAGAAACCAAGTAATATTCTTTTCTATTTTCTTTCTCATTAGAAGGAATTTTCTGATTTCTTTTTGATTCATCATCCTTAGCAATTGAGGCATGATGATTCCCTTTCCTTGGATATTTCTTTCTAAAACAACAATCTTTAGCAAAATGACCCAACTTATTAGAACTAAAGCATTTAATCTTATATGTATCAATATTTTTTCCTTTGAATGTACCTTTGGTTTTTGGCTTTCTCTGAGAGCCTTTCTAGAAAGTGCCTTCTTCTTTCCCTTGAATATTGATGCTAAAGTTGAGTGATCTTATTTCATTGGCTCGCTCCTGGTAGTTGTGTGAATCTCCTCCTGGAGGAAATCATACCATAACCTCTCAAACGTGGGTTGAATCTCTCTCCCACTTACACTGGATAAGAAGGTATCCTATAAAGAAGGAAGATCATCAAAAATGGCCTGCACTAAATCATCATCGCCCATTATCACCCCTATGACCAAAAGATGATCTCTGATCTAGGCTATCTTGGAACAGAAATGTGCCACTAACTCACCTTTATCCATCTTCAAATACTTAAGCTTGTGCTTAAGTGTTCTCTTCTGACTTGGAGCATGTTTCTCATACAAATTCACCAAGGTATCCATACAGTCATTGGCATTCATTAACGAAGTCATTGCAGGCATTATATTGTATTTGACTGAGTCAAAGATGATTCACTTGGCCTTTTCTTGACTCTTCCTGAAGGCCTCTCTTCCTACATTATTCATGGGTTCCTCCACCACTGTGGTTACATACTTCTCAAGATCATGCTCCTACAAGATATTTGTTATCTAGAGCTTCCACACATTGAAGTTGGTATCTCCTTCGAGCCTATCCTCGACCCTCACTAAAATGGAGGATTCCATGGACCTCACACTGGAAGCTTAATCAAGCTATCTTGGATCCGTGTGTACCTTTTGTTGCACTTGAACACATATAACACACCCTAATCTCTGATACCATGTTAAATTATGAGCTTGATTTCTTATGTGGATTAATTCTTTTATTTTCTCCAACACTTCAATTCCAGCTTAATACACTTCAACAATACCAAATCATAAATTAGTAGAAATAACTATGTAGATAAGTGAGCATGCATATCAACAACACATATACCCTGGGGAAACCCTGTACATGGATAAAAACCCCAACAAATGATATTACTTTATTGCATTAATAATGTATGATCACTTACAAATATCCACCATGAATGTGCTTCTCTTAAAGAGCTTGCCAAGATGACTCTAACCTGACAAATACCTAAGAGACCTTGCTGAAAAACACCTCTGATATGCTACCTCTATTGTTGATATACAACACTGATATGTTGTTGATATATGCCTCTTATATGCAACCTCTATTGTTGATATACAACATTGATATGTTGCTTTGGTATGCTACCTCTTTTTCACTGATATGCTCCTCTATTGCTTCTCCCTTAACCTGCATATCAAAAAAGTGTTGAAGAGAGGGGTCAATGTCTTCTTATATAGGATGAAGAGGAGAAGAGGAGAGGCTTTAAATAGTAACTTGTTTTCATGATTTAATCATAACTCAGTTTCATACTTTAGTTCGAACTAGACTTGAGACTGGTATACTTTAGTTCTAAAATAAAACTAGATTTAAGACTTTAGTTACAACTCAACATTACACTTTATTTCTAAAATAGAACTAGACTTAATACTTCAGTTACAACTCAAAATTACACTTTAGTTATAAAATAGAACTAGACTTAAGACTTCGGTTACAACTCAGCATTACACTTTAGTTCTAAAATAGAACTAGACTTAAGACTTCAATTACAACTCAGCATTACACTTTAGTTCTAAAATAGAACTAGACTTAAGACTTCAGTTACAACTCAGCATTACACTTTAGTTCTAAAATAGAAATAGACTTAATACTTCAGTTACAACTCAACATTACAAGGCAATCCGAAATTCTCTTCATGGTGGATAATGTTACACGTGCCAATGCACTAGATCAATACATTTATATCATTTGCAATATTAGGAATATCATTTGTTTATAGCTCATAGGAATTTTATATTCAACCTAAATTTTTCTAGATGCCTTGACTTTTTCTCATGGCTCACAAGGATTGACTAGGCTCACAGAGGTTGTACGTTCCCCCTGAATTTTTCACTAGTCCGTCTATGCTCACAAAGGTTGTACGTTCCCCCTGAATTTTGCACTAGACTATCTATGCTCAGAGAGGTTGTACATTACCCCTGACTTTTTCATTAGACTTATATAACATCTCGTTTGTCCTGACTTTTGGTTTGACTCACAGATGTTGTAAGTTCCCCCTGTCTTTTGTCAATACCTCACAATACTGGTTGATTCTCCAAATCTCCCTGACTAGCCTCAGGGTGGACCATATGGCCTCTCATTGGAGAATGACTATCGATGCTGCCAAATTTAACAAAACGTCAGGATTAAATTTAAACCAAGAGGGGGTGTATGTAACATCCCGCTCTTGCGTGCACTGAGTGAACTTATTCTTTGAGGAAACTTGCATGCAAGTGATCTGGGTTATTATACTATTCATCATTTTGATAATGATTATGAGATATTATGGATTTGACGATATGTTATGATGTTGTATCTACATAGATAGGTGCTATTGATGGGGTTCTCGTGAGTGTGCAGGACTTTAGACATTGAGGATGTGACATATGTACATATGATTAGGTTATGATGACTGATTATTATTGCTGACATGATTCGTTGATGGATGCAGGATGACGATTGCTTGCCGACTAGACTCACATGTGGAGTAGAGGGGTCACGCATGACAACCAGAGACTTTCAGAGAGAGGTGTGGCAACAGACCTGACACATACTACTAGCACTGCCACCATGGCTCAAACTATAGGTTAATGATTATCTAGTTCGAGAATACCCATGATGCCATGAGGGAAGACTATGATAGTCTCTCACGATGATTCTAAGGGGCGCACAATAAGGCAGGTGCCTTATTCCTTAGAGGCCCTTAGTCTCCCACAAGATCACCTAGCAGAGTATTGACTCCAAGGGTGTTATAACCCTAAATTGCACCATACATGCTTACCTGGCATCAAGCCAACTCATATCCCTTCATTGCCAAAACATTTGCTGAAAAACCTCTTTGAAAATCCTCTTGGGTGAAGGTACATGCGCCCTAACCCACTATTGCACGCGTTGGAATGCTGGCAGACCTACTACTGCACGCGTTGGAACGCTGGCAGGCCTACTACAGCCCGTGTTTACCTAACAAAGCACAAAAACAAGAAATTTGCTGACGGGACAAAAAGCTATGGATCAGTTGACTGAAACTCCTAGCCATGCATGGCCGAGAGTTCATCCAAAACCCTAGCTCCTTCTAGCCTATAAAAGAAGGGGTAGGGGTACTATTTGGAGGAGGAAAAAGATAGCAAAGAACTCTGCCCAATTGTCGAATCCATTTGTCCCAACCCTTTATCCTTTCCTCAAGCCTAAGAAGAATTCAAGCAAAGCAGTTGGAGGACAAAGAAGAGGAGGAGCCCAGGATCAGGATCAAGGAACGGTGGGCGGTCTCAACATTGATTGTAAGTTGAGTCATTTTGAATATAATGAAAGAATACTTTTCCCGTCCCAATGCATGAGTTATATGTGGTTTTTGTAATTTATGCTTAATTTCTAACCCTCAAGTAGAAAAGTAGCATGCATGCGTAGTGTTTTGTCTTGATTGCAGGTGAACTTTGGAAGGAGCAACACAAGTAAGCGGGCAAGGTGCAACGGAGGATCTACACCAAACATCAGTAAAAAGGTTAGTATTTCTTTTCCATGCATGTATGTGAAAAAGGAGTTTTAAGTTTTGGGGTGATAGGTTAAAAGTGATTTATTTAAGGTCATAATATGCATGCAAGTCTGGCCCTAGCTTGCTAGTCTGTAGGGTATTATTTCCCAACAACAAAGGGTTTGACATCTACCAAATTAAGTCAAGAGGTAAGTGGCATCCTTGGAGCACGTAGTGTGTCTCGAGAGGCACTTCGCGCAAATAAAACGGTAAGAGGCAAGTGGCACCCTTGGAGCACGTAGTGCGTCTTGAAGGGAAAGTCACGTAAGGAAAATGAAAAGAGGCGAGTGGCACCCTTGGAGAACCTAGTGCATCCTGAAGGGCACGTCATGATTTTAATTTGTATGTGAATAAAGCTAGTTGGCCTTAAAATGAATGATGTGATAAGTAATATTTAAAAACAATTTTTTTCCTAATAAAAAAAAATGTCGTTGATCTTAGTGAAATTAAAACCTAGGACTAAGTAGAACTTGTGGTCAATAAAAAATAAAAGATAAACATGTAAAAAGAAGGGGGCGGTAATAAATTCAAACTTATTTATTAAACTCAAAATTATAATGGAGGATTAATTTAAAAAAAAGGGGGTAATGGTTGTTTTTATCTACTTTTGCTAAATTAATTTTTAGTTAAAAAGAAAAGAGGGTAAATGGTTGATCTGAAATGATAAAGACTTGTATTCTTGAAAATATTTGCAAGTTTTAATTCAAGTGTTCTTATGAAAATGGATCAATTTGCAAACACAAAATTTTATAGAAATACACATTCAAGATGCAAATAATAAGTAGCAAATAACAGTGAACAGAAAACACATAACACAGCAAATGATAAAGGAGTTCACCCCTCTCTTGGGCTACATCTCCTGGTACAACTTCCAATGGATCTTTTGTATTATTTGCTCAAAGTGTTAAAATATGTGCTTTACAATGATCAAAATTCCAAATAGATGGATCCAATGGCTTTAGAACGTCCAAAAACCCCTAGCTGGGCTTTTTCGACACCTGATTTGGCCAAAAATTGAAGAAGATAGGCTTCCTGGAAGTTCCCCTTCAAACTTGTTGTCTCTGGGTCGACAATTTGCACCTTTGTGTGTCCAACCTAGCACCCACGCTCAATTCCGTGCTAAAACCTTGCACTAGGTGCACAACCGCATAACCGTGCGAACTATAAGATGGTTAGGGCATGCCTAGCCCCTAACCGCCAAGCCATTGGGCATGTGGTCTACCATACAACCATGCGCACATACAAAAAGGGGCCAAGTCCCAAGTAAAATGATACAGTGACAAGTGTCGGCACGATTTTATAAACGTTGGTAATAAAAATCTCGTACAATGTATTGACCACCGGTTGTATGTGTTATGGATTGTATGAACCACCGGTCATGTTTGTTATGGCTCTGTTTGAACTACGTGCACAGGTAGTCATATGGAATATATATATGGACGGGGGCTGGGGCTTATCCCCAGCCCTATCCGCGTCCAAACCAAAACATATTGCAATTCAAATAATAACAAAACGATATAGTGGTAAGAACCACTACAGTGGCGTGTCGGTTAGGTGGCCCTTCCCAAGGCCATACCCCTGCCTGGAGGTCGTGGGGTCAATTCCTGCCGACTACACAAGTTTTAACCAATGTCTGGGTGACATGTGGCGACCCTTGTTTGGGCCACATGTCAAGAAACGATTTGTCATCCAACTGCCAACCAACACCTACCAAGGATCGTACGGCCCTACAAACTCAGCCCTGCCACATGTCATACAGCCCTGCCAACTCAGCATTGCCACGTGTCTTTGCCACGTGTCATACGACTCTGCCACGTCAACATCCATACAGACTGTACAGTTAGCGCATTTTTTTTTTGCTTGTTTGACGATTTGAATAGAACGTGATATCTCTCTCAGTCGATGTCCGTTTGAACCCAAACGAGTTGCGTTGGGTTTGTGATGACGAGACCTACGCACCCGTTTGATTTGAAACGATTCCAAGCACTTTGAATTTTGAGAAAATTTTGATTCCCTGGATCACACCTCCCCATTGGAAAGCTTTTGGACCTCCAAAAGACTATTTTCAGTCTATCTGAAGATGAGGGTATAGTTCCCTCACCTTCCCAACCTCAATCCACTTGGCTTTGCTTGGATTTGTGCCTTTAAGACCAATTCAAAGATATTCCACATTTCCTCATTTTGAAGTTCTCATTCTCCTGTCAAGGATTGTGTCTTCATGTAGTTCTATAAGATATTCTGGGGAGAAATCATCTATAGAAGGAATCTAAACATGTTCTCCTTGATCATCAATCAAAGGAGGCTCATACAATTTCAAATTGTCAACATTAACAATTGCATACATTTGCATATAAGGAGGCAAATCTAAACGGAAGGCATTGTTACCAATCTTGTCAAGAATCTTGAAAGGACCATATTGAATTGGTTTCAGTTTTTTACCTTCTCCTTTAAGCCTCTCCTTACTAATGTAAAGCCAAACTTCATCTCCAACTTGGAAATTGTGATCAACACGATGCTTGTCATGTCTGGTCTTGTACTTGGCTTGACTCTTTTCCAACTGCTCTTGTACCATTTGATGTATCGACTGAATTTGTTCAATGAACTTTTGTGCCCTATCAATGTCATATTGACCATCAATAGCAATATCCTTTCCAAAGATAAAATCTAGAGGAGATTTGGGCAAATAGCCAAAACATGCTTCAAATGGCGATGTTTGAGTTGAAGAGTGCTTAGCTCGATTTTAAGCATGTTGAATGTAGTGTAAATGCTCATCCCAAAGTTTAGGATGCTTACTGCAATAACCATGAAGAAGATGCACCACTGTTCTATTTACCACTTCTGTTTGACCATCGGTTTGTGGATGAAAATCTGTGCTCTTTTTCAGTTTGGTGTCCATGAGTGCCCATAAACTCGACCAAAAGCTTCCAATAAATCGAGAATCTCGATCAGAAATAATGGATTTAGGCAATCCAAAATGTACCCAAACATTCTAAAAGAACATTTGTGCCATTTGTTCAGCTGCAAACTGCTTCTTACAAGGCATCAAAATACACATTTTTCTAAATCGATCAACCACAACATAAAGATAATCATGATTTCTTTTAGACATAGGTAGACCTCCTACAAAGTCCATAGAAATATTTTCCCAAGGACGAGAAGGATCTGGAAGTGGAGTATACAAACCCAACTTTCGATTGCTAGGTTTTCTTGGGGCACATAACGAACATCCTCGAACATATCTTCAAACACTTTCATTCATTTTAGGCCAATAGTAGTACCTTTGCAAATTAGCCACCGTCTTGCCAACACCAAAGTGACCAGCAATAAGAGAAGAATGGGCTTCTCTTATTATGTTGATTCTTTCACCCTGTGGAATAAATAGCTTGCCAAGATGATACAAAATATTATCATGCACATGGTAATCCAATTCCTCAACATGGTTAGAATG
>ML780255.1:1465945-1504849 GCA_009831015.1 Picea engelmannii
TCTTCCATCAAGACTTTCATCATTTCTCTCATTTCCATGAAATCCTTTCTGAGATCTTCATCTTCTATAGGAATATGTTCATGACTCTCTCCATGAGCCATACTTGGTGAATGCCTCCTTGAAGCTTGAGGTGATGATATAATCTTTCTTCTTGAAGGATGAGAACTTGGCTCTACAAGTTGACCTTCTCCTCTTGTGATTTTCAACCTTGTGAGCATCAAAAAACAAAACTCTTGCAAATAATCAAATCCTTCAAAAACCTAATCTCTGAGACCAACTTGATCTGAAATGATAAAGACTTGTATTATTGAAAATATTTGCAAGTTTTAATTCAAGTGTTCTTATGCAAATGGATCAATTTGAAAACACAAAATTTTATAGAAATACACATTCAAGATGCAGATAATAAGCAACAAATAACAGTGAATAGAAAACACATAACACAACAAATGATAAAGGACTTCACCCCTCTCTTGGGCTACATCTCCTAGTCCAACTTCCTATGGATATTTTGTATTTTTTGCTCAAAGTTCTAAAATATGTGCTTTACAATGCTCAAAATGCCAAATAGATGGCTCCAATGGCTTCAGAACATCCAATAACCCCTAGATGGGCTTTTTCGGCACCTGATTTGGCCAAAAATTGAAGAAGATAGGCTTCCTGGAAGTTCCCCTTCAAACTTGTTGTCTCTGGATTGACAATTTGCACCTCTATGTGTCCAACCTAGCACCCATGCTCAATTCCGTGCTAAAACCTAGCACCGGGCTCACAACCGCATAACCGTGCGAACTGTAGGATGATTAGGGCACGCCTAGCCTCTAACCGCCAAACCATTGGGCGTGTGGCCTACCATACAACCACGTGCACATACAAAAAAGGGCCAAGTCCCAAGTCAAATGATAGAGCGACAAGTGTCGGCGTAGTTTTATAACCATTGGTAATAAAACTCCCACGCAATGTATTGACCACCGGTCGTATGTGTTATGGGTTGTATGGACCACCAGTCATATGTGTTATGGCTCTGTTTGAACTATGCACGCAGGTAGTCATATGGCATATATATATGGACGGGGGCTGGGGCTTAGCCCCAACCTTGTCCGCGCCCAAACCAAAATTTCCATTGATGATTTTAGGGGCTAAATTTCTCTCATGGGCTAATTTTCCATGGTTTTTCCAAAAATGAGATTCTCTATTTTAAAAAAGATTCGCCCAAATTCTATAGGACAAAATTATTTTACCTTAAAAATCACCAAAATTTTATAAAAACTATATAAAATCCTTAGAAATTTGAATATTTTTACAAAAATATCGCCAAACATTTATACTAGGCATATGAAGGCTTAGTAATATTCGCCAAGGTTTCTACATTTTGAAATCAATTTCCATCCTTAAAATCATCCCTAACCAAAACATATTGCAATTCAAATAATAACAAAACTATATAGTGGTAAGAACCACTATAATTGCACTCCAGTTGGGTGGCCATTCCCAAGGCCATACCCCTGCTCGGAGGTCATGAGGTCGATTCCTGCTGACTACACAAGTTTTAACCAATGTCCGGGTGACACGTGGCGACCCTTGTTTGGGCTATGTGTCACCAATCTATTCGCCACCATGCCACGTGTCAAGAAATGATTCATCATCCAACTACCAACGAAAACCTACCACGTGTCGTACGGCCCTGCCAACTCAGCCACATGTCGTACGGCCCTACCACATCAGCATCCGTACAGACTGTACAGACTGTACAATCAGCACATTTTTTTTTGCCTGTTTGACGATTTGAAAAGAACGCGATATCTCTCTCATCCGATGTCCGTTTGAACCCAAACGAGTTGCGTTGGGTTCGTGATGACGAGGCCTACACACCCATTCGATTTGAAACAATTCTGAGAACTTTGAATTTTGAGCAAAATTTGATCCCTTGGATCAATGGTTGTTTTATCTACACTTGATAAATCAATTTTTAATTAAAATGGAAAAAGGGTAAAAGGGTTGTTTTATCTACACTTGCTAAATTGGTTTTTTAGTTAAAAAGGAAAAAGGGGGAAACTTAAAAGAAATAGGAATCTTAAAGAAAAAGGGAAACTTAAATAAAAGGAGAAACGCAAGGAAAAAGCTAAATCTCTAACTTAGTAAGGAATCTTGCCTTTAGAAATTTCTAATTATGAACTCAACTAGGAATTAAGTCAGGCGTAAGTCATTTAATAAGTGTAAGGGAATTTTGGGACATTGAGGGGCGTTTTTAAGAATGCTTTAGGTGGGTGAGGGAAATAGGAATCTTTAATTAATTAATAAAATTGATTTTCTAGTGCAACTAGGGGATGGGTGACATGTGTATGCGGGAGGTTTTTCCTAATTAAAATTAATGAAAAAGGAATTTAATGAGAATTTGGGAAACTAATTACTTAAAAAATCTATAAAAAGGATGGAGGAGGAGGAGTATGGATCTCATCTTTTTGCATAACGTTACAGTGCTGAAATTTTTATCTTAACTGAACTTTCTCTTGTAGGAGTTGGGATACCCAGCTCGACCTTGCGAGGCAATCTAGGTGTTATCATTCTATGGTATTGTGTGCATGGCCCCTTTGTGGCTCGGGGGGATCAGGGGGAAGAAGAGTACCCCTAGAATTGGCTGGGAGGTACCAGTGAGGTCACATTGGTTGGCAAGCGAGAGCTGGACAGAGCGCACGCAGGACAACAACTTCTAAGCATTCACATTTGGGTAAGGTATGCTTGTTAAAGTTGTTACTTGCAATGCAATTTAATTTACACATGATATTTTTCTATGCTTGGTTGAATATTTCATTGCCATGTGCTTTCTTTCACCTTCTTTCCTACGGTATTTATAATCCCCTTTCTCGATGTATTCTGAATTGATTTCCCATGGCGAACCCAACCTCTAATTGCAATGACTTCTCTGCATTTGTTTTTATTGATTAATGCGAAGAAAAAATGAGTTTTGATCTTATGTCCCTTATCCATTTAGTTATTAGTCTGTGCCTGAGCAGTCGGCCAGGAGCTGAATCGACGGCCGTCACTCTGGTGTTTAAAGACCTGTAGATTCAAATTCCCTACTTTCATGTGCATGGATAATAAGTGAAGGATAAATTTTGCCCAGTTATTGAACCCTTACTTATCTCTGTTTTTTAATATTATGATTAACCCTTGATCTTTGCGCCTTCTTGTGAATGAGTATATTCGCGTCTTGATTGATTAAAACTCTTATTTTCTCTACGTTTTTAATTGCTTAAAATTTGGTAAATCTCTGCGTTTTGGATTGATAAAACTCTGTGTTTGTGAATGAAAACCTCTGGGTTTTGAAAGCCCAATATCTGCATTTTTGGATTGATAAAACTCTACATGTTTGAATGATAAACCCCGACATTATGGAATGGTAAATCTCTGCATCTTTTTAATGATAGTTCCCAACGTTTTAAATGGAAAATCTCTACACTTTTTTATGATGTCCAGGTGTTCAGGAATGGTAATTCTCTGGTTTTTTTTTTTATGATTCCAACATTTGAAATGATAAAGCTCTGGGTTTTTTATTGTTATATCACAACATTCACATCTTGTTTCTCTTGGCATTTTACACAACATGTACCCCATGAATTTCTGATCCATTTACACAAGATCTTAGAGATCAATTTCACCCATGTTTTTACAACCATTTACCCATATCTAATAGACAATGATTTATTTGCTTTTTTGTTGTGTATGAGAGTGATTTATATAGCTATTGTTCATTTATGATAGCGATTTTAAATATGATTGCGTACATAACTGCGCTTTAAATATGGAATGACAGCGTGTTAACATGGAATGACTGCAATTTTAAATTTATGATAGAAAACAACTTTTAAATATATGAAATACAACAATTTTAAAGATATGATAGACAACAATTTTAAATACATGTTAGACAACAATTTTAAATATATCATATACATGACATCGATTTTAATTATATGGCAATGATTTTAAATATATGATATATATGAGAGCAATTTTAAATATATGATATACATGACAACGATTTTAAATATATGATATCTATCACAATGATTTTAAATATATGACAAAAATTTTAAATATATGATATACGTGACAACGATTTTAAATATATGACAACGATTTTAAATGTATGATAGACAATGAATACTTCACCATATGGACAGAAAATGAGTACTTCATGATATAGACATGTGTTTAATAGACAACGATATCATAGGGTTGATAGACAACATTATCACATTTTAATATGAAGTTGATATCATTATTATTATTAGGAAGTTGCATACCAAATGGATGTTGTTGTTTCCATGAAATGTCCATTGATTTTTGAGTGCCTCTTCTCGTCAATTATGTTCTAAAAAGGATAGGAATATTACTAGGATTAAGTGACTTATGCTCTGAAAAAGGTAAACCCTTCTACAACCATCATGTTTGGTTTCTATTTTCAATGTTGCAATGTTTAGTTTATATGAAATAATATTTCTTTATCAAAGGTGAACAACTTCACATAAATGTTTCTTCATAATCGAACTTTTAATCAAATATTTAACATACACTTAGTTACATTAACTAACATGTCTAAGTAGGGACATTAACTAACATATCCTTTAAAGTGAAATGAACTTTGAAGAAAATAAAAGTAGATTGTTATACAAAGAAAATAATAATTTTTATTAATATTAAATGATATAAAAGTTTTAAATTAATGATTTTTATTAAAAATAATAGGATTATCATTTGTTAGACAAAGATATAAATGTTGAATTAATAGGATTTTTTAGACATAATGGTTTATTGGCGTAATGGTTTAACAACTTGCACAAGTTTAATGGTTGAGGGATTAATGGTTTTATTAGCTAAAACAATTAATAGTTTAATAGTTGATGGTTACTATTCGCCTTTTCCCTTAAGTCGAATTGTAAATGGTGGTTGGTCATAGTCGTTTCACCACACATGTTTCCTTGTAGGAAGTAATAAATCCTTCGGTTAGTTGCTCAATTTAATTTGAGTTATGTTACCTTGTTTCTTGTTGCTTGGGTGATTGGGTATAATCTTCTTGTATTTTTGTCAGTTAATTCGGTCTCCTAGCGCGTTAGATTTTCTTGGGTTATTGGTCTAGATATATTATGTTACGCCATGGTTAATGTCACGCCTATCACCTTATGATGACATGATTCCTAATGAGGGGATCATGGCATGCCTTGGTCGATAGATGTGAATGATAACTTGGCCAGAGGCTTGTGCTTACTATTTTGGGCATATTGTTCATTATAATTGATGTTGGTACTGGGTTCTGTAACACCCTCATATGACTGGTCTTACGCATAGTAGAGGATTCTAGTTACTAGTCTTCGAAGTCGATGTGTCAGGTTGTTGATGTTTCCCTTTAGCTTGTAGGCTTTGTCTTGCTTGTTCCGGGAAAGTATCCATTTTTATCTATCTGTTGATTATCGCATGTTTCATCCAATTGCATGATTTGCTAGTATGTTGGATCATTTTTGTATATTCCTTGAATGTGTAAATTGCGTTCGTCGTCAAGTTGTGATGATTAATTGTTGTCGTTGATTTCCTTCCTGCTAAAAAAAATAGTAATAATTTACTTGATTTGCGTCGCATGTAGTCGTAACGAGAGGTATCCTCCAGATTTAAACTGGCCTCCAACATTTGTACCATGCTCCCCTAGCCAACTGGAAATCGTTGATCCTCTTGAAACCATCAAAATAGGAGTCTGTAACATATTCTCTAACATTGACTGTATCATCCAGTTCACAACGAAGTTCACAGTGCTTGACTATAAAAACCAGTTTATAGCACCAAGCACTGTGAACTTTATTGCAGCTACCAAATTAATCTAGTAAATCCCTGAAACACCCAAAAAACCTTCTTTAGAGTTAGGGATGCCTGTAGAAATTTCATAATTTGGTGTATGAGTGAAAAACTCATTCATATGCATTATACTTCCTCAAAATATTCAAAAATGAAAGGAACCAATTCAAAAACTAAGAATTCTTAAGGTATTTCATCCATCACTTTCTGAGCCTGTAACTCCTCCTTATGGCATCTTGGGCCAACACATTCAAATTTATTTGGGCTAGTTATTCCTTATAAGGTTGCAACTCCAATTTAATTTTTCTGATCTGAGCTTGTAAATCTCTATTTTGTTTGTATAAATTCTTAAGCTACCTATGGAGGGGCATAAATCACTTTGCTACAAACTTCGCCTTATCAATAGTTTCCTGATATATATCCATAAGGTCACTCAATTTTTTCCTTTCAACCAACCCTTCTCCCTTCAAGTTAGAAATTTAATTTCTAACCTCTTTAAGTTGTCTCTTCAGACTTCTGAAGGTAGGGTTTTATGGAGGAGTGGTTATGTCTATAACCTCAATGCGATTTTCAACAGCTTAAGCTTTACTCTTACCTTTTATTTTGATGGGATCTTCCCATTTGTCTTCCTTTACAATTCTTTCTTTATTTGTTGATGACCTGGTGAAAGGCCTCCTAACTCTAACTTCAAATACAACAGATGGTGAGGGGAAAAGTAACCTCCTTCCTTTTGTGCATGTGGCTCTAGTTGATGGAGTTTTTGCTGACTCTGGAGCTAGTTTGGGTGAAACCTCCATTTGTGGAGAGTAATGAGATCCCCCTTCTTCTTGTTGTTATTTATTTTCTTCATCATTTTTAACAATGCCTTTTCTCTTCCTCTTCTTTTTGGTCTCTATGTGTACAGTACTATCATCCTGAAGAGGGATTTATACCTTGTACTGTGGGGTAGGAGAAACATTCAATTGAAATTGTGAAGAGGTAATGAAATTCTCCCAGCCAATGTTTTTCTTCCTTAAATCCTCCATCACAAGCATTTTGATCATCCCTGAGTGAAAAAAACTTGTGTCAACTTCCTTGGACTTATCCTAGACTCTGTCATCCATTCTTCCAATGCTTCAAAACAAATAGAAAGGGAGAATCATGAGATCTTTGTCTGTGAAGTGCAACAAAAGTATAATGTGGTACTGATAAATCATATTGAGCCTACCCTCATAGGTGAAATATATTTGGATTACCCTTAGAATCTTATCAAATCCTTAAATCATGTGGCTTCTGGGCACTCCCTTTGATAGATTATGTCCATGAAATTCAGGTTTAACGAATTATTTGGAGAAGGTTGCATTTAGGTTCATGGCCTTAAACCACCTTTTACCAGTATTTGGCATCTCAGTAGTTGTTTTTATGGTTTCTTCAGATACCTAAATTTCAAGTGTCCCAACTTTAGTTTTGGTTCCATTAAAATTCAAAGAAAAATCTCTAGCCACCTCAAGGTGCCCCCTCTGCATCTTCTGACATAAATTAAAACATCCCACTCTTTGGAAAACCTCCATGATCAGGGGTTCAACAACAAATAGTTGCACATTATAGGGCTCAGTCCTCACAATGACCCCTCCCTTGTGAGCCTTCTTCTACTATGGAGTATCCATTGATGTCATAGGAAGAAAAATTAACCACCAATGATCCATGATCTTTTCATCAGGTGACTTATTAAAGAATTGTATAAAATGATCATAAACAAAAGTACACCATGAAGAAGGAAAAGATCAAAAGGAAAGAGACATAAGCATGCAATATGAACACAAAGATCTTGATAATGGATTTCATCCCTGGTGGACTACGTCTTTGGGTCCTTCTCTCAAATGGGTAGGTATTTTTATTAACTCCACAAAATAATTGGGCAAAATACATAAGTATACCTCATTCTGGAGTTAATCTACAAACTCTTTGCTCAGATCAGAAAACTAACACCACCACTGCGTTTGTGGCATTGTTTTACCTAAAAATGATTGTCTCCATGCCTCTATCTGAGTCTTACACTTTTAATCCCAAGAGACACCTCTGCCTCGGTTATCGTGCCACTGCTCCTACAATTAATGACTGAGAAATATTGAAAAGCATCCCCTAATCTATACAAATTTCATACATGCATGCTTGGTCTCTCCTCTCTTGTCTTCTTGTCCTGAATGCACTGGCGGAAAGCCCTTCTTATACAAAAATTGGGCGGTTGTGCCATAAAGGCGATGGTTGGCACATCGGTAGAGGATGTTATATTAAGGAGATATGGTTAGCAGAGGTCCTGGGGTCGAATCCCATGGGCCTCCCCTTTTTAACATATGGTTGCAACCATATGGTGCGCTCTGCTAATTCTGACAGAGGTTTGCTAGAATGGCGGACAGTTTTAAGGTTGGTGGAATAGTTGTTAAAACGACAGAGCATGTGTTATATGGTAGGCAGTTGGAATATGGTCACATGATTAATGCATATAACTAGGGGTTGGGCCGAAGGCCTAGCCCTTTTCCTTTAGCACCCAAATGAAACATTAAACTTAAGTAAAAAATTTAGCATATTACAAACAAGGACTATAGTGTGGTGTACTGGTTAGCGCGAAGATGTGAGGCCTTTGGGCTAGAGGAGATCAAGGGTTCGACTCCAGTGGAGTCATAAAAAAATTTCTACATGCCAACCATTGGAGGGGTGCCACGTGGCACCATAACATTTTCGCATGAAACTGACACTTATCACAATATGATTTTCCATCATGTTAGCCATCAATATGTACGACCTTTCCATGTCATCCCATGCCAATTTATCTATATAGATGTTCCATGTGTCAACCTTGCAGTGGTTCCATGTGTCACCTTGACTTTTTGAATTTTGACCAAGTTTGACATGAACTTTGACCGCTTATAAATTTTGATCTGTAACTCTATTTGACGAGTCATTTCTGTCGTTAGAAATATTGTGATGCTCTCTTCGCAATCATGCCATTTTCACTGAGTTTTAGGATTTTTTTATCTTTCCCTTTTGTTGTCTGTTGAATCCATTCTGATCATTCTGAGTTTCCTTTGTAAGTTATGAGTTGTTCTTATCCTTCTCTAGATCCTTTTTGGATCACGCCTTCACACTGAGATATTTTTGGACCACCAAAATCTTTCATCAATTAAATGGTAAGTGAGGAAAGATTCCCCTTACTTTGTCCTTCCAAATCCATATTTCCTTGCTTGGTTGTGTGCCCTTTAATCCAACATGAAGATAATCAAAATTAGCCTTATGTGAAGTCCTCGTCCTTCTGTCCAAGATAGTATCTTCCTGTAACTCATCCAAGTACTCAGGTGCAAAATCATCAAATGAAGGTATTGAAACTTCCTCATCTTGATCCATCATTATGGGAGGCTCAAAACGTTTCAATTTGTCTATGTTCACAACTGAATAAATCTGCATATAAGGTGGAATATATAAACGGAAATCATTAGTGTCTCTTTTCTCCAAGATAAAAAAGGGTCCATATCAGAGGGTCTTGAGTTTCTTACCTTCACCGTTCAATCGTTCCTTGTTGATTTGAAGCCATACCTGGTCTCCAACCTGGAACTAATGATCAACCCTGTGTTTTTCATGCCGATCTTTATACTATGCCTAACTCTTCTCCAACTATTCCCTGACTGCCTAGTGTATCTACTGAATCCTCTGGCTGAACTTGCGAGCTCTATAATTTGTTCATTCTTCATTCACATCGACATCTCTCCCATATATTAATTCCAAAGGAACCTTTGGTAGGTACCCAAAACACGCCTCAAAAGGTGAACTCTAAGTGGATGAATGTAAAGCTCAGTTATAAGCATGTTGTACATAGGGTATATGTGCATCCCATAACTTAGGATGCTTGTTGCAGTAGCCTCGAAGAAAAAGTACCACTATTATGTTTACCACCTCTGTCTGTTCGTCGTTCTGTGGATGAAAAGAAGTGGTCCTCTTCAATTTGGTGTCCATCATTCTCCAAAATCTAGTCCAAAAATTCCCAAGGAATCGAATATCTCGATTCATTACAATGGACGTGCGTAATCCAAAGTGAGCCCAAACATACTGAAAAATGAGATTAGAATTATTCTCAGCAGTGATCTGCTTTTTACATGGCATCAAGATACACATCTTGTTGAACCTATCCACTACAACATACAAATAGTCATGCACCCCTTTGGTCATTGGTAAACCCCCTACAAAATCCATGGAAATGTTTTCCCATGGATGGGATGGAACAGGAAGTGGTGAGTATAGCCCCAGTTTTCTACTAGTGAGATTACAAGTAGAACACATAAAACACCCCTTTACATGCTTAGTTAAAATTTATTTCATTTGAGGCCAATAACAAAACCTTTTCAAATGAGCCATATTTTTTCCTACCCCAAAATGCCCAGACACAAGAGAAGTGTGAGCTTCTCGTATCACATGGAATTGTTCACTTGTAGGAATACATAGCTTCCAAATATGATAGAGTATTTTTTCCTGTAGACAATAGTTCTCTACCTGTGCACCATGGGTTAAATTCTCATATACTTCTTTAAAATCTTCCTAGATGGCATATTTATCTACATAGCTATCATGAGATAAAGAATAATTCTTCAAAATAATAGAAGCAACAATAGGAGGTCTAGAAATCATATCAACTAGCTTGTTACTTGTACCCTTCTTGTACTTGATTACCAAATGAAATTGTTGTAGAAAATCCATCCATCTGTAGTGTCGAGATTGTTGCAGTTTGGTATGTGATTGAATATATTGTAAGGGATGGTGATCTATATGTATGATGGTTTGCTTCCCTAGAAATTAGTGCTTCCATTTATTTATGCTCAAAACTAATGCATACAACTCTTTATCATATGTAGGATAGTTAACAACAACTTGGTTAAAATTCTCAAAGTGGTAACAGATAGGCTTATGATATCGCATCAATATTGCACCCATAGTGTATCCGTTGGCATCTGTCTCCAATGACTGTTGAATATGTTGGATCATGTTGTCATTGATGCCAATGGTTTGATTGATTGATGTCATCGATTGATGTCAAGTGATTGATTGATTGATTGATGATTGATGTAATATAATATGTATTTTCCTTGATGAGAATGCATAGATGAAGATGGATCAAGGATTTGTCATTGATATGATGAATATGTATCAATGAGTTGTCATTGATACATGATGAAGATGGATCATTGTGGTTTCTTTGGTATATGATGCATTGTTGGAAAAATGTATAGATGAATCATTATTTTCTTATCATGATTGATAAGGTGCACAAATGGATGAACTCCAAAGTGGTCCCCTTATGGTGAAATCCCTCATGGGAAGATGCTTTACGAATTGAGTTATCCTAGAAGAATCATTGGAGGACCCATGCTTGTATGTGGAATAATGAGATGAAGATCAAGGAATTTGTTGGTGAAACTATCCTATATGGATAGTGCTTGTCATTCCATTTCCGGTGGTATGTGGAATGTCACATAACTCCTCATGGTTTGAGAGTTATGGCCTTACGAAGATGAAGGACCCCCAAGGTCAAAGAAGTCAAAGTGACCTAAAAGAAGAAATTATTATTTAAATGATAAAGTAAAGTGACAAAGTCAAGGTGGATTATTTAAATAATAAAGAGAAGTGAAAAAATCAAGAAATTATAAAGTAAGATGAGAAAATCAAGAAGGAATATTTAAATGATAAAATATTGGAGAAATTTCTATTTATGGAAAGTGGTTAACCCTAAAATAAGGAAAATGGGTTAAGTGACCTAGAAATGGGTTAAGTGGCCTAAAAATGGGTTAAGTGACCTAGAGGATGAAAGTATAAATAATATAGCAATGGTCTCTTGTAGATCATCATTTTTGTGGATCAATGGAGAACTTCTTGTGAGAATATCTTTTGGAGTATTGATGGAGAGCTTCTTGTGAGAATATCTTTTGGAGTATTTATGGAGAGCTTCTTGTGAGAGATTCTTGAGCATTTTTGGTGTGGAACACTTTAGAATATTGAATATATATAGGTGACTGAGGTAACCAAGGATATATAATCCAAATTTCAGAAGGAAAGTGAAGAAAAGAGGGCTGGAATTGAAGGGAGGATAAATTATTTTCATGATGCTTTCTAAGGTATGTTATTTACAGGTCATCGCACCATTTTCACTATAACTTTTTTCTATAATGATTCAGACTGTGAAATTTCTATTCCATTGATAACAAATACCCAAGTATCTATAGTAACAAATTCATCTTGTGGGTCTTTTTATTTTTTGATTTACACTCCGTAGAAAATAGGGTTTGTGGCTAGTCCCGAAACTAGTCAAAAACAAGTGTTTTGGGTAAAAACGTCATAACTTCTTCATAACAGATCCAAATTTAGTGAGACCAAATTTTTTGGTTAGGTTACAGTCTGCAGTATTTTTTTTAACAGTTTTAGATCAATTCAACTAACATTTTTTGCGGGGCGTGCTCTACAAGGTCGCTCTCTAGAATAAGCCAGAATTCAGCAAGGTATGTCTTTTTTTCTATAACTCCTTTTCTGAGAGGTTCCAAGTAGTGCCACCTTGAGGAATTGCATAAAAAAAACTAAATAAAATTGTATATCAGTTTCAGATCTTTATTCATTATAGGTACAAAGTTATGATTATTTCAAGTTGGGGTTATTGACTAATCCAAAACTAGTCATGGTTGAGACAAGCCGTTGATGAGTTGGCACATACATGAGGTGTATAGTTGATGTTGTTGGTACATATTGATGATTCTTTGTTGATGAGTATTTGAAACATGATTGGTATATACTTGGCACATGGTTGGATGCACTTGTTTATGGTACATGTTGATTACAGGTTGTTTGGCATAGGTTGGTGCATGGTTGATGCACTTGCTTATGTTGATAGATTGATATCTGTTGAGGATTGTTTCCCAATCTCAGTTGGTTCCGAGAATGTAAGTTGAGTCTTTCATATAGATTTTTTGCTCTTGTATAGTTGTAATCTATTCAGTTGTTGTTGAAAAACCCTCGGATTGAAGTCCATAATAAAAAGAAAAATTATACATACATCTTGTGTTATTTGTGTTCCTTGTGGAGATGATTTGTTGATGATATGTTGCTGATATGTATTCACATCTAACTGATTATAAATGACAACAATGAGTAATGAGAAAATGTTGAATGTTAACTAAGGAGTTTTTGTGTAAGAGTAAATTTTTGGGAAAAAGATCCCCACACTCATTCACCCCCTCCCCCCTCCTCTAAGTGTGGTAGGTGTGTCCAACAGAATATTTGGAAATTCTACTATTGGTGAAGTACTGATCTTCTCCTTAAAAATGTTGAAAGATTTTTGTTTCTTTCCTTCCCACTGAAAAGTATTCTTCATATTGGTTAAGGCATGCAAAGGAGAAGTTGGGAATGAATCTCCTCCAATATTGGACTGCACCCAAGAAGCTCCGGATTTTAGTCACACTTTTTGGCTCAGGCCATTTTACAATTACATCAATTTTGGAAGGATCAATATTCAATTATCCTCCTCCCATGATATGACCTAAGTATACAAGTGCAGTCTTGCCAAATTCACATTTAGACAATTTTCACATACAACTTTTCCCTTTGCAAAGTATCTAATACTTTTTTTACATGTCTTACATGTTCATCCCAAGTCTCGCTAAAAACAAGAATTTTGTCGAAATATACAATCACAAAGTCATCCAGGAAGGCCTGAATACATCATTCATCACACGTATGAAATTTGTCGGAGCATTGCAAACCCCAAACGACATAACTAACCACTTAAACAATCCTTGTTTGGTTTTAAAGGATATCTTCCATGCATCATGTTCTAGAACCCTGATTTGATGATATCCACTACACAAATCCAACTTAGTGAAATAAAAAACATTCTTCAACTGATCAAGTAAGTCATCTATGCGAGGAAGAGGGTATCTCTTTTTCACTGTGATTTTATTTAAGACCCGGTAATTGACACACATTCACCATGCGCCATCTTTCTTTGGCACCATCATGGTCATAGAACCACAAGGAGATGAACTTGGCATGATGACCCCTTGATCAAATAATCCATGTACCTTCTTCTTGATCGATATCATCTCCACAACTGACATCATGTACATGCCCACATTAGTAAGAGGATAATCCTGCTGAAATTGTATCTCATGTTGGATTTGCCTCTTAGGAGGTAATCCATCTAGTTCCTAAAAAATGTCATCATAATTAGAAATGATATCAATTAATTCATTTTTATGAGATGGATCACACCCTTGGAAAGCGTCATATGTCCCAACATATTTATCTTTGACATCCATGAGTACATATCTCTTATTAGTGGTTATGAGTCTTTTCATTTTCCCTACACTAACAAGTGTTGTATTTACCCTCATGTTGTGAGATTTAACACTATATTCCACTCCCCCTTTAGTAAGGTGGTATTTGTTCTCATGACGAAAGAATACTTCTTTTCTATCATAAAGATAAGGAATCCCCAAAATTATGCCACATATATCAAGTGGTACAACATCCAAATCCACTTCATCAATCAACTTTGAAGCAATAACAAATATGATCCTACATTATTTGGTGACATTAAGTTTTTCTTCATCACATACCCAACCAAGAGGATAAGGATTTGGATGTGGTTTTGTTACAAGACCCATCTTCTTGACAAGTGCTTCAGATATCAATTTTTCTCGGGAACCCGGATCGAATAATGTATCTATATTAGTATGTTTAGATACAACTCGTATATGAACTAACTCATTCCTCTTTTGTTCATCAATATGAGAATAATCATTGGAACTTGAACTAGCATGCAGAGAATCTTTACCTTGTAATCCATCCATTGTGATATTTCCTTCATATCTTGATTCAGAAACAAGATCTTGTTGCACTTTAGAAACAATCTTTGTCTTCCCCTTTCCACCGAACTGTTTCAGTTTCTTTTCTGGATGTAGCTTCCAACAATGTTATTCATCGTGACCGCTCCTCTTGCAATGAGTGCAAGATGGATTTCCTCCTTTTCTCGTCACTGCACTGGTCTTCTTGTACTTCCTTTTAAACTTCTTGAAAGTCTTTTGTGGAAAATTGGAAAGTTTCTTCGTGGGATCTTCTTGAACATGTTTCCCCCTGTTCTCAAGGTGAGTGGTTTACACAAAAACTTCATCAAGACTAGTGGGGTTAAACAATAGTAAAGTATGAAGAATATAATTGTGAAGTGCGCCAATATACTTCATTGAAGTTTTATAATAATTCAAAAGAATATTCAATGCGAGATCATTCTTCCTAAATTCTTTTGTGAAACTTTATATAGTATGACCTTTACTCTGCCTCAAAATTTGTCATTCCATCATTGCTTTATGTAAATACCCTAATGTATAAAAATGCTTCCTTATCCCTGTTTTAAATTCTGACCATGAGGAAAGAATATTACCACACTTACTTCTATCATGTAGCTTGCTCTCCCACCATACGAGAGCGGTTCCTTCCAACTGAAGAGAAGCCAAATTCACTTTAACTTCCTCTTCTTCAATATGTTGAACACGGAAATATACTTCAACCTGTCAGATCCAATTATCTAGCTTTTCAGAATTAGAATCTCCATTAAACATAGGTAAAGAAAACTTTACATCAATATTTAATAATGGTTTCTTAAAAGAGGCTTTATGGCTAGAATGATGAGAGTGATGAGAATGCTCAGAGGAAAAATAACTAGAACTTAAAGGCAAACATGGAGGCTCAGGAGGATCTCCTCCATACCCTTTGTTTACTAAAGCATCATAATCTGGTGGTGCTTCCTTTTTATTCCCTTTCTTCTTCATCCTCTACTCGTAATCTCCATACATTTGTTCAAACATTTCTGACATGCAATAAAAGACCATGTGAAATTTTTTCTCTTGTTGATCACGCTTTTCCTCTTCTGCCATCTTCTTCCTTCGAGATGCATGGCCAACTTCGGGATTGAAATTATTAAGATTTACTTCACCCTTCTTATGCTTGGCCCTAGTAAGCATTCATACTCAACAATTCAGGTCAAAGATGACTGCTCTGATACCAACATGATCTAGGATATTTTCTTCAGGTGACTTATTAAAGAATTATATAAAATGAGCATAAACAAAAGTACACCATAAAGAAAGAAAATCTCAAAAGGAAAGATACATAAGCATGCAATATGAACACAAAGAGCTTTATAACAGAGTTCATCCCTGGTGGACTACATCTTCGGTTCCTTATCTCAAATGGGTAGGTCTTTCTATTAACTCCACAAAATAATTGGGCAAAATACATAAGTATACATCATTTTGGAGTTAAGCTACAAAATCTTTGCTCAAATAAGAAAAATAATACCACCACTGCGTTCATGGCATCTTTCTACTTAAAAATGACTATCTCCAGGCCTCGATCTGAGTCTGACATGTCCAGGCCCAAGAGACACCTCCGCCTCAATTATCGTGCCACTGCTCCTGCAATTAATGACTGAGAAATATCGAAAAGCATGCCACAGTCCATACAAAGTCTATACGATCACACTCACTTTCTCCTCTCTTGTCTTCTTGTTCCGAATTCACTGCCGGAAATCCCTTCTTATACAAAAATTGGGTGGTTATTCTATAAAGGTGATGATTGGCATGCCGGTAGAGGATGTTATATTAAGGCCCTATGGTTAGCAAAGGTCCCGAGGTTGAATCCCATGGGCCTCCCCTTTTTAACATATGGTTACAACCATATGGCACGCTCTGTTAATTCTAGCGAGGGTTTGCTAGAATGGAGGGAGGTTTTAAGGTTGGAGGACTAGTTGTTAAAACGATGGAGCATGTGTTATATAGTAGGCAGTTGGAATATGGTCGCATGGTTAACACATATAACCAGGGGTTGGGCCGAAGGCCCATCCCCTTTCCTTTGGCACCCAAATGAAACATTAAACTTAAATAAAAATTTCAGCATATTACAAACAAGGACTATAGCATGGTGTATTGGTTAGCGCAGAGATTTGAGACCTTTGGGATAGAGAAGGTCAAGGGTTTGACTCTGGTGGAGTCATAAAAATGTTTCTACATGCTAACCATTGGAGGGGTGCCACGTGGGACCATAACATTTTCCCATGAAACTCACACTTTTCACAACCTAATTTGCCTACGTGTCGGCCATCAATCTGTACGACCTTTCCATGTCATCCCATGACAACTCATCTATATGGACGTGCCATGTGTCACCCTTGCATTGGTGCCATGTGTCACCTTGACTTTTTTAATTTTGACCTAGTTTGACATGAACTTTGATTGCTTATAAATTTTTATCCGTAACTCTATTTGACTAGTCGTTTGCCTCGTTAGAAATATTGCGACGTTCTCTTTGTGATCATGCCATTTTCACTGAGTTTTGGGAATTCTAGATTTTTTCCCTTTTGTTGTCTGTTGAAGCCATTCTAATCATTCTGAGTTGCGTTTGTAAGTTATGAGTTGTTCTTAGCCTTCTATGGATCCTTTTTGGATCAACCAATTTGTGTGATGCAAGAGGAAAAACAAAAAAATAGAGGACTTAGGGTTTGGATGGATGATCTCTTTCAAAATCTAGTTTTGTCTAAGGTTTTGGTGTTCTTCAGACTATTTGACCTCCATTATTAAGAAAGGATAGTTGATAGTCAAGGAGATGAATGAATAATACACATGAAATAATGAAGATACAAGGAGACAACTTGTTGTAAAAAAAAATTGTCCAAAACCTCACTATTATCTTGCAAAATTAATCATAAATTTATCAGCAAAATTATTTTTTATTTCAAAAAGATAGACCTGAATCTAAAATGGAGATATTGATGAAGACTAGTTGGTAAAATTTCTGAGACGGGTGATTAACAGTGCTAGGTAATTGCACAGAGTTTGCAGTGCCAGAACATGGGATTCACAACAAAGTTTGTAGCATAAGCAACAAAGGTCAAATATGGGATAAGCAAGGTGGCCTGGCAGTAGGGTTTGTTTAAGATTTGGTAAAGAGAGGATGAGAGCTCTGCAATTAGTTGAGAATCATGATAATAGGGGTAAGTAAGATATTTAGGAGCATGGATCACCATTTATCAACACCTAGGAGAAGAAATTATAAGCACGTTCTTTACTATCCTTCAATAGAGATAAAAAAGATCATGGAGTACCTGTAAGATGAGACTCAAAAACTAATATGCTTGAGCCTGAATGAATCTGTCTGCAAATGGTCTAACCTCCAAATCCATTTCTCCGTATAGTTCACAACAATTTCCATAGCACCTGTCTAAAAGAACCAATGTTTGCATTGTTGATCTGGAAGAAATTTTGAAAACTTGGAAAAACAGTTAAAAAAAATTAACAGAAAAATCTTAGGCAATTTTTTTAAAAGAATATAAGTGCTTAAATCAAGGAGATGTGTTGAAAAGGCTCATGAATGAAATTATGGTGATCAAATCATAATGTACTAGTGAAAGCGTTGTGAATTGTATGATGAGATGGAAGTGTACAAAAAGAACATGATTTGATTCTCTAACAAGTAAAGGGACAAAGTGGAGGGGTTTTAGTACATCGTGGAAGTGATGACATGTCAAGGTGGTGGTGGAGGCATAACGATGATGGCTTGTCTATTATTATTATAAATATGAATATATAACCCAAGGGTAATAGGCCAACATCAACACTAATTTATTTGTGCTAAAAACCAAAAATAACTATAAGGAAGAGGACAAAATTAAAAATTTAAACAACACTAACGATAAAAATAAAAAACCTAAAGGTTGAACTGGCCCAATCAATTCCATGTGATAACATTGGCTTCACAGGGGATGGCATTCTCCCTGTGAGCTACCAAGAACAAGTAGCTTCAGTGTCTTATCCTAGGGCTATGGGGGCATTTATTCAATAGAAAAAAAAATGATATTTACAATGGAAGAGAAATCCACTCATGGATTAAGAAAAATACATCTTCAGAAATTTCCCATTAACTGCGCCACCAAAAACTTCAGACTCTTCCAAGTTATGCAATTTATAAGTATTATTTTGAAAAAATTCAGAAATGTTGAAAGGGAAAATCCACAAGGCTTCGAATTTACCATGTTTTCCTTTGTCTTTCCTTGGTGCATCCCACTTGAGCACCATATCTCCCAGCTGGAAATATTATTTGTTTACCTTCTTATTGAAATCTTGCTTGATATTCTGTTGATGGCTCTGTGTTTTATCAAGGAGTTTCTCCATGGTCTGTTGTACTTCTACTAGCTGATGCATCCTTCTGACCATATCATCTGGTTCTCCTTGTTGATTCTGAAGGAACTTTTCCACAGGCAAGGCAAGTTGAGTAGGAAAAATAGATTCAATCCCATAAACAAGATGAAAGGGGGAAATACCAAGTGATATCTTTTTAGTGACTCTATCAGCCCATAGGGAGAATTTAATCTTTGATTCCCATGATTTCTTGTTGTCCTCCAATAAATTCTTGATAATATTTACAAGGCTCTTGTTACAAGATTGTGCTAAACCATTTTCTTGGGGGTAATAACAGGTAGAATGAACTAGTTGAATCTCATACTTCTCACAAAATTTCACCAATGGTTCAGATTTGAAAGATGCAGCATTATCAGTAACAATATTTCTTGGACAACCAAACCTTAACATAATATCTTTAAGAAAACCAATAATTACCTTGTGTGAGGCACCCCTTATATGAATGGCTTCTATCCACTTGGTGAAATAATTGGTTGCTGTCAAAATCCACCAATGTTGACCACTTGAAGCTAGATGAATTTCCCCAATCAATACAAGTCCCCACTACTAGAAAGGACCAGAAACCACCACAGGATTTAGAGGAAAAAATTCCAGTTGTTGTTTTCCTAAAAACTTCTGACATTTAATATAGACCCTAATATTTTTAAAAACATCAGTAAAAAGGTTAGGCCAAAAATACCCAACTCTGAGGATATTATATGATGTATTCATCCAACAATAATGACCCCCACACAAGTTTTCATGAAAATCAGTCATGGTCTTTTGAGCCTCCTTTGGATCTAGACATCTTAAGAGAACCCCTAGAGGATCTTTCCAATACAGTATGTGATCAATGAGACAATATATGATTTCCTTTAGTTTCATAGATCTCACCTTGTTCTTCTCCAAACCACGAGGAGGATGCAAATTTCACAAGAAATAAATAATTTCTTTGTACCAAGTGCATTCTGCCAAGTTGGGACTGATATGTGAGCTTTTAATAAATATATCAATTTGTTGATTTCCATAGTTTAGGTTCATGAAATTAACCCCCATTTCTTTGCAATTTTATTCAGTCAACAATCTAGCTGAACCTTTCCCTTTCACCAACTTAGTAGGATTCATTTCAAGGTCAAACTCCAGAATTTCGGCAATCCACTGGCTCCTCTTTCCATCTATGTCAAGATGGATAAGTATTTCCTTCACAGAGGTTTATGGGACATAGGAAATAATCTTGGAATGAAGAATGTATAACCTGAAGGATTTAAGGAATTTAACCAAACCATAATCCTACTTTTCCCTAATATCATACCTCACCTCTACATCCCTTAATGCCCTGCTGAAAAAGGAAATGGGCTTCTCTATCCCATCTGTGTTTTTCTGAAGAAGGACAACAACCAATGTGTCATGTGAGGAAAAAGAAACAATCAAAAATTCCTTTGAATAATTAGGTCTGATGAGAAAAGGCGCCTCAGTCAATGATTTTTTGATTTGATCAAAGGAATTCTGAGCTTGAAAAGTCCATTTCACCTCATTTCCCTTTCTAAGCATAGATGTGATAAACTTAACCAATTCAACAAAGTTAGAGATGAATCTTCTCAAATAATTTAATTTACCCAAGAAAGACTGGATCTCTTTCTTGTATCTAGCAAGAGACAGAGTCTTGATGGCCTCTAATCTATTTGTATCAATAATTAACCCTTCTGTTGAGACAATGTGTCCCAATAACTTGCCTTATTTCATAGAAAAAAAAAAGACTTCTTAGGGTTGAGAGATAGCCAAAACTTTCTACATTTCAGGAAAACATTCTTCAAATGATGATAATGTTCCTTATCATATCTTGAGAAAATTGTAATGTCATCCAGATAGATGACCACAAATATTTCCTTCTCCCTAATGAAGTCAATATCCATTTCTCGTTGCAAGGTTGCTCCTACATTCATTAGACCAAAATGTTGGTTGTGGAGCCTGATTATCTTCCCGATTCAGAGGTCTTTATTTTCAGCTATGTTTATACCCCATGAAGATTTTACACCCAGGAAGAATGTACACTCCTCCATGTGAGGAAGTGCAGAGGGGGGTTACCCCCTCTGCGGGGTTCGAGGGCAAGCGGGCCCCCGGAAGGGGTTTGGGGGCAAATCCCCCAAAGGAAAAATTGCCTTGTAAATGTATATTATAATTTCATAGTAAATATGGACCATTCATTATAAGGTCACAAATCTAATGATAGAAGTTATGCTAGGTTTTTTTTCCCTAGAAGGAACCCCTCTTTTATGAGGGAAATGTATTGCGGCTATGTATTCATTGTGAATATTGTATTCTGAGATAGGAGACTGTGAGAGAAAGAAGAGGAAGTTACAACGGGTTTGTTGTAGGTTGTATCCCTTCATTTGTTGGATAATATTAAAGAAGGACCTGGAAATTTATCTGGTGGATGTAGCCCGCACTGGGTAAACCATGTATATCTGTGTCTCTATTGTATTATGTATCTTCTGTTTTTTATTTCTACATTTGTTTTATTTTATTGCTCCGCAATCCTATTTTTATAACACAAAGGGAATTTTAGCATATATAAATGTTCCCCAAGGAGTAGTGAAAGTTGTTTTCTCTCTATCTTTAGCTAGGATAGAGATCTAATTGTAGCCTGAGAAGCCATCAATCATAGACATCCTTGTTGAACCAGTCACCCTCTGCAAAATATGTTCCATCTTAGGCAACGCATAATTATCTTTCTTGTAACTTCTGTTTAAATTTCCGAAATCAACACAAAGTCTTATTTCAACATTCTTTTTCCTTACAGGGACTAGGTTTCCACCCACTCATAATACCTTGAAGGTGTGATGATCTTAGCATCAAACAACTTCTTGACTTCATTTTCCATAATAGGTAGCAACATGGGATTTATCTGTCTTATTTTCTATCTAAATGGCTTGGTCTCATCTTTCAAAGGGAATTTATGTTCAATGATGCTTGTATCATAAGTTTGTAGATATTCATATTTCCAATAAAATACATCATAAAACTCCTTTAATAACTTCACATACTCATCCCTTTGCTCCTTAGATAAACTACTAGACAATTTGACATACTTGGGATTTTCCTTTGTACCTAAGTTGAGTTCTATCACATTAGCTTCTTCATTTGAACCTTTAACCTTCACAGAAACATCATTTTTATCAAATAATATCTCCAAAGGGACCAATGCTTTGCGAATATGGTTATTGGGCAGTTAGACAATCTTGTGCTCTGCAATTTTATTCAGGAAAACATTGGCATGAGGGATTTTTATATCATCATGATCTTGATCAATATGAAGAGCATAAAACTCTTCCATTGTTTCCAGGAATCTATTAATATCAAGATCATCCTAAAATACCTTCTAATGTTTGACATTGTCAGGTATAGAGGGTATATACTTTACTTTCACAGGATACTTGAGCTTGGGGGGAAAGGGGATCTTAAAGTTACTTGCAGAAAAAGCCGAAGAATCTGGCATGGCATTCTCTTCCCTTGGAACAAAAGTAATGTTAAAGGCTAAGAAAAAATTATCAATAATATCCTAAATTTCATTTATGTAATTTTTTAACCTGGGATGTTTTTCTTGATATAGATTTTTAACCTAATGCACAATTAGTTCAAAATCTCCAAAAACTGCTAACTCCCCAATCTTGATATCTTTAACAACCCTCAAACCCAAGACGAGCCTCATACTCTGCAACGTTATTTGTTGTTTCAAATTCTAGTTTATAAGACAATGATATAATTTCTTGAGCTAGGTAAATAAAAACCATTGCAGTACCAACACTTTCTTTATAAGAGTCCCCATCAAAAAACATCTTCCAAATTGGGGTATTTTGAGGAGGTGTCTCACAAGTTTCAATAGGATGTTCTTTGATTTCAATGGGTGATTGAGGAGAATCACTGATTTGTATGATACTGGATCCTAGATCAATTTCAACATCATAAATTGGATGGTTTGTAGGATTAGCTTCATCACTGATGATGTAATCTAGTTGTGTTTCCCTGTAAAGCCTTATGTTCTCTCCTCCAAATATAGGAATAGTGGCATATGAAAGGTACATCCGCAAAGTTCCCCCTAGTATATTAATCCAAGATATTGACAATAGAATCCCAAACTTAGGGGGGACATCAACCACCACAATATCCATGACCACACTCTTCATGGGAAATTGAAACAAGGTAACAACCAGGTCTTTGATCACTCCAAGGAATTTCACTTTTCTGGAGTCAAATGAGTATAGGTCATGATAGGTTTTAGTAATTTCTATACATAACTCATCCATGACATTTTTAGGAATGAGGTTATGAGATGCACCTGATTCCATCAAGTAGTTGTGAAAAAATTTATCATGAATATTCAATGATGTCTAAAAAGGAGGAGAAGAGTCATCCCTATCTTCTACCAAAGTTACCAATATGAATGTTGGGTTTTCATCTTGTAAATTCACTAAGTTTATGGAATTGGAGGAAGATTCAAGTTGCAGCATATTGGAAATATACCTTTTAAACTCTTCATTTTTAATCAGTTCTAAAAATGGCACTGGAATTTTCATCTTTTGAACTTCATTCTCAAAACTGAAAGAAGAGGGATATTTCATAATGATCTAGGTGGATATTGGTGGCCACCACCTATTCCAACTATCTCCTCATGTCCATTTTTGTTCAACACGTCTTTTTGTACTTCTTTATAATTTTGATTCCTACACTTATGGGGTTGTCTGAAGCCTTACACATTCTCCAGGTTGATACGAGTGGCCTCTCACCTAATCCAACTATCTTGTTTTGTATGTTTTCATGTCAGCACATCTTGTTGTACTTTCAAGGCTGTTTTGGGTCCCTAAACATTGTTTTTTTGGCTTTCCATAGTCAGACTGTAGACAGAGTCAAAGTCCAATGGCGAAATGTGTAGTTCTCTGAAATACCTTTCCAACGGGCTTTCACATGCCTAAAATGAAGGTCGTATGCAAACATTATGACGCAAGGAAGTTGAGGTACCAAACTACACCAACTTACCCATAGGGCCCACATGAATTTTGGCGTTTCACCTTCTAGGTTAGGTTTTTGGATGTATAGGGTATTGGAATTCATGAGTAATATGAAAAGGGCCTATGGAGCCTCATTGTAATCCATTATTCTCATATGGATGCGTGTAGTATCTACATCTCTCCTCAGAGATAGCTACCACCATTCGAGCAAGTTTCAGTTCTACATTTTTACAGTTTCAACCTATTTCATTATTTAATAGAAGATATTGTTCATTGGATATTTGTGTTATTCTTCCTATCTTTGTGTCTATTATATTTAGTCTGTTAATTAGTTCGTTCTACTCCTAAATCTAGATCAGTGGTATCAGAGCGATCTGCTCTTCATTTATTTTTCTTCGTGCATGTCCCCGACAAGGTTTGGGTATAAGAAGTTGGTACTCGAACCAATCGATCCATTACCATATCGTTCATGCTGAGCTAGAAAACAACCAATTGGAGATGAAAATAAATATGATGGAGTAAAAGATCATATTAAAATGTTGCTTGAGGAAGACCTCACGTGACAAAGGAACGAAATGATGGGCAACTTCAAGCAGATCCTTCGATGGTTTCCCATGGGCGAAGCATGTTCATCAAGCAGCCATGCAACCCCCTTCAAGGTATAGGTAATTTTTGATACTCCATTATTTGAAGGACTCATAGATGCGGATGATGTAGATAAATAGCTAAATTTTCTCGAGGGATATTTTTCAATCCATAATTTTTCTGATAGGGAAAATATCACTTTTGCACTCCTCAAGGTTGTTCCCCATGTTAAAGACTGGTGGGATACTTACTCTGAGAAAAGGGTCATGGAGGAATCTGCAATTTTTGTGGTGGCCCCTACATTGGATGCCATTAAAGAATAGTACTAGCTTATTGGAAGCTATGAGGACCAGTACACCAGATGGACCACCCTCCGTCAAGAAAGGGATCAGATAGTACCAGACTTCACCATTATTTTCCATACCCTACACACCAAATTGGGTATTAAATATTGTGAGTGTCATATAGTTCTCAAATACCACGGTTGTTTGCATATATACATTCAAATAGAAATGGAGTTCCTGGATCTCGCCTCATTAGGCACGACTTATAGATACGGTGTCAAGATCGAGCAGAATGTTAAGCAGAAATGGAGAGAATTTGGATATGAAAACCCCTCACAGTTGAAGAAGGGAAAAGGCAACCCCAACCCACAAAGAAAGGGACCAAGTCGTGATGGTTGCCCTCAAGACAATCCATCCAAGACACAACACAATAAGGGAAACGAGAAGATGAAGAAGGAAACAGGAAAATGGTGTCAGTACCATAAAATTCCATGTCACAAAACCGATGAATGTCGCTCCATGCAGTACCTCATGCCTTATATTAAGGCTTCCGATTCAAAGGTCGATTCTGATTCTGAGTCAAATCTTGAACTAGGGAAACGGATTATCGATGTTGAACCCAGTGCCACGATCGCTACCACCAAAGTCTAACGAAGCGAACCAGAAGAACCAAAGGAATGGGAACGCATATTTCACTCGCAAATGTGGGTCAAGGGGGCTTCAATTCATTTCATTGTTGACAACGGTAGTCAAAAGAACTTGATTTCAGCATAGGTCTTCAAGTGGTTGGACCTTCCAACGACACTGCACCCATAACCCTACACCATCAGTTGGCTTCGTCAAGGAAGAGATCTTTGTGTCAGCCAACAATTTCGTCTACCCTATGACATCAAGCATTTCAAAGATGAGGTACTATGCGATATTTATCCCCTTGAAGTTTGTGATTTTCATTTAGGACAACCATATTTGTGGAAGTGTCATGTGTATGATTCTAGACCCCGCACTCTAACTATTACCTTGGGTAGACAATTTTACAGGATCCCAGAGGTGACATTGCCTACTACTATTTATTTAATCTCTACTAAGAAATGAAGTAAGGTCATTTCACAGTCTGAGAATTTCATCTTCTTTTTTATCCATGCTCACAGTAAGAAGAAGGTCACTGCCACATCCTTGGCCTCTACACAATGCCTCTCTTTGCAACAACAACAAGTGGACGGGATCGTGGAAGAATACAAAGACATCTTCGCCTCACCTATAGAGGTACCAACACACTGCCAAGTCAAGCATCCAATTGATCTGACCCCGGGTACACCTCTACTTAATGGGCTAGTATATCGGTGCTCACTGATGCAGAATGACGAAATCAAGCGTTAGATCCAAGAGATTCTTCAGAAGGGGCACATCAGACCCAAATACTCCCCTTGTGGAAGTCTGATTGTACTGATGCAGAAGAAGGAAGAGACTTGGAGACTCTGCATTGATAACATAGAATTAAACAAAATCACAGTGAGGAACCGCTACCCCATTCCTAGGATTGATGACCTTCTTCACCAACTCAAGGGGGAAAATTTATTCAGCAAGATTGACCTAAATTATGGCTACCACCAGGTTCCCATCAAACCAAATGATGTCTAGATGACAACCTTCAAGTCTAGAGAAGGTCTCTACGAATGGCTAGTCATGACCTTTGGCTTAACAAATGCACCATACACCTTCATGAGGTTCATGGATGATGTATTGAGACCTTTCAACAACTCATTTGTGGTAGTATATTTGTATGACATCCTCATCTTCAGCAGAATGTGGGAAGTGTACATGCGACATATTCAACAGTTTTTTAGCACTTTGCGGCAACACAAGCTTTATGCCAACTTGAAAAAAATCTCTTTTGGCATGAACTGGGTCCAATGCCTGGGATACAATGTTGATGAGCATGGGGTACATGTCAATATATCTAAGATCCAAGTCATTCGTGACTGGTTGGCCCCAACCACACTACTTAGCTTAAGAGCTTCTTGGGGCTAGCCAATTTATATTGACGGTTTATGTTGGGCTTCTCCCATATTGCATGGGATCTCAACCATTTGACCAAGGGCAGTGGTAGGGCCAATTTCATAAGGGGGAAGGAGTAGAAATGGGCATTCGATTATATAAAACATTGCTTGTGCTCAACTCCCATACTCTCCTTGCCTGATCTGCAACAACCATTCGAAATTGAGACTGATGCATCTGACTATGTTGTGGGCATAGTTCTTACTCAGCATGGGCATCCAGTGGCATACCATAGTGAGACATTCTATGATGATGTCCGAAAATAACCCACCTATGACAAGGAAATGTATTTCATTCTACAAGCCTGTTGTTAATGGAAACATTACATTCTGGGGAAATTGTAGAATGACCGCCATCAAAAGTGGTTGACCTACCTGCAACAGTTCCATATCAACATCAAGTATAAGAAAGGTATCTCCAATGATGTCACAGAATATCTCAGTCGGCCTCCTGTGGCTGCACTCACCACTGTGCTCCAATCCTGTGGACATGAAGCATCAGAATGGCCCCAACTTTATCAGTAAGATCCGAACTTTTCCACCACATATCAACTCTTGGGTACAGGCACCACTGTCACTGATTTTCACATTCAAGAATGACTCTTATGCCACCTGGGCCATATTTGTGTTCCTAAAAGAGAGCATGCAAAGATGATTTAGGAATCTCACTATAGTCGGGTGGCATGAAATTTTGGCATAGAGAAAAATGTGGTCGTTCTTAAGAAACATTTTTATTGGCCAAAACTTCGACAAGACGTGAGAAAGTATATCTGATCTTGCACTTCTTGTGCCATTTCCAAGCCATACATCAAGAAGAAAGGCTTATATACCCCTCTTCCTATTCCTAATAAGCCATGGGAATCCATCTCAATGGATTACATGTCCGATTTGTCGTCCACCAAGAACAAAAATGACTGCATGTTTATGATCGTTGATCGATTTTCAAAGATGTCCATCCTCACAGCCTATAAGAAGAATGTAAGGGTGACTGAGACTACCAAGCTCTTCTTCGAATGAGTTTGGGTCCACTTTGGGATCCAAGATACCATCATCTTCGACCGAGAAAAAAGTTTCCTTAGCACCTTTTGGTCGAGTCTCTGGTCTCTGTTGGACACCAAGCTCAGAAAATCCATCGCTTTCCACCCACAAACCGATGGCCAAACCAAGGTCGTCAATCATATTATTGTGCACATCCTGCGCATGTACAATTCTAAGCATACCTATAAATGGGATGAGAGTCTCCCATATGTCCAAAACATCTACAATAGGTCTCTCCATAGTTCCACCAGCCACAACCCATTTCTGGTTGGCCTGGGATTCCAACACTTGGGACCCATTGATGTTGCACTTCCTCTTGCCACCACATACACATACTCTTCCCCTTATCAGTCTGCGATCAACAAAGCCACCAGATTCATTGAGTGGATTCAAAATATCCTACAACAGGTCCAAGAGATTTTGTATAAATCCAATGCGAAGTACAAGAAATGCCATGATCAACACAGGGTATGTAACATCCCCGGCCCTCCAAAGGCCGAGCAATGCTACCGACACTTATATAACATGCATTTAAATAAATTCAATACATTCACATAGAGTAAGCACATAATTACTGCTAGCATACATAATCCATGGAATTAACAATAATTCATATGCATAACAGTAAACATCATCACAACGGAATACATGATAATATTGCAAGCATCACAAACATGCATTTAACAGCTGAATTTAAACACATGCATATACTTATCTTATAAACTATATGTAATTCACCAACTACGTGCAGACCTTCTGCAAACCTCCTAGCCTTAGACCGCGCTTCTCATCACTCTCAGCAATAGGTCACTCCCGATCTGGGACTAAGCTCCACCGGCAAGGAATCCTAGGCTAGGAAAGGTCAACAAGAAGACACCCAATTACAGAGGAAGGATTTTCTCCCAGGAGTCACTTATGCCCATTTCTCACAGACTCTCATTCCCCACATGTCTGTCCCACCCCAGGAGTATACACCTTCACTATCACCAAGACAATCCTTCGGCTACTAACCTCCCTTGCCTTGAGCTTCAGCAACAGACCAGATCGGAAGTCTCATAGTTCTGTAGCAACTACAGGACCCCTTCCAGGAGCTCTTACTTCCTCAACACAATCTCTCACCTAGAGAGAGTTGCTCAAAGGTTTGGAAACATGTTCTTGTGATGAATTAAAGCATAGTGAGGAGACAATGACAAGGCTCAGTAATGCAAAGTTAATGGCAACAACCTCACACTGTCAGGACTACACTACCACAACAACTGACTGGGATAGCACAACACGACCCAGAAAAATTTGGGTTTCTCAATCATGCAACAAGTAATGAACTCACGGTTATGGTTTTGAGATTGCGTAAGGGTTCACGGAGATCTCACAAAGAGGATTGAACTGTCCAGGTAAGGGATATGAAAACAACACTAGATAGAGGTCGAGCATTGACAGTCATGAGTTCAAGCAGAGGATGGCAAATTGGAAGGTCGAACCCCCAGACTCAGGTGATGGTTGGTCGAATGCAAAACCCCAAAATGACTCATTCCTATGGTATTAGTTGCAATCACCTCGGTTGACACATGTCTCCCATGAAGCTGCATGCGCTCCATCAGCATGCATTCCTCTCCAGGAACTTAGGAAAAAACATATACATTTACACAGTACTTTGGAATAATAATAAATTATTATTCCCAATGGATTAATCCCCCAATATTAACCCCTCTTTCTTACCTTTCATCCCCCTCTCCCTTACCCAGGCTTTGTGGAAGATTATTCCCCCATCACTCATTCATCGTGGTCAGTCCACACGTAGAGATGCTTATATTTTATTAATAATGTGCATAATTACGTGTACAAAATCAGGCTCCTGACCTTTAACACTTAGGCTCTCTGGCCTAATAAACACATAAGACTATCAACTTATCAATACTCATCTCACCAGCCTACAAAACATGATTTACAAAACATGATTACAATGGGGATCATCCTTTGGGATATTACAATCCCCTCCCCTTATTTTTGCACTGTCCTCAGTGCAGCTTTCACACAACATCCGCAGGATTTTCAAAATCTTCAAAAAGATGTGGGTATTCTACCTGCATATCATCCTCATGCTCCCATGTCACGTCCTTAGGACCGTACCAAGTCCACTAGACATTTACAAGCCCTATAGCTCGATTCTGGAGCTGTTTGTTTTTCCTGTACAATATGTGCACATGATGCACTTCCAGGCCACCTTGTTTCTCCACCTGAATCACATTCCAATCGATAACATGATTAGCATCAGGTATATATTTCTTAAGCAATGAAACATGAAACACATTATGTACAGTCATGGATGCAGGTAATGCAAGCATATATGCAACTGGCCCAATCCTTCGTAGGATTTCAAATGGCCCACAAAATCTAGTTTCCAACTTGACAGAGTTTCCCAACCTTATGGAACTTATGTTATCTTTCACTTTTAGGAAAACATGGTCACCCACTTTAAACTCGCTATGGGTTCTATTTTTATCAACATAACTTTTCTTCCTGTCCTGGGTAGATTTCAAATTCTGCTTAATTTTTAGCATTTTCTCTTCCATTTCCTTGAGATACTCTGGCCTAGCTACTACTCTGTCAGCTGGATTATCCCATCTTACTGGAGTATTGCACTTTCTGCTATAAAGTGCTTCAAATGGGCTCATCTTCAACGATACTTGATACCCATTGTTGTACGAGAATTCTACCAAGTGCAGGTAGTATTCCCATTTCAATAGTTTGTCCATAACATACATTCTCAGTATGTCTTCTATCACTCAATTCACCCACTCTCTCTGCCCATTCGACTCAGGATGGAAGGTTGTACTGAAATTCAGATTCGTTCTGAATCCCTTGAATAACCCCTTCCATAAATTTGAGGTAAATTTTGGGTCTCTGTCAAACAGAATTGTCTTGGGAATTTCATGCAATCCTGCATAAAAATATCAGCAACATATGCTGCCTTATGAGTATTCTTTAGTTGAATAAAATGGGCAGCTTTCGTAAGCTTGTCCATTACCACCATGAGTGAGTCATGTTGCTTGCCTTTTTTGGGTAATCCCATGATGAGATCCATTGTCACCACTTCCCACTTCCACTTAGGAATGGGTAAAGGCTACAACAACCATGTTGGGTACCTATGTTCATCTTTAACCTTCTAGCACTCCATACATCTGGCGATGTATTCAACAATATTTTTATTCATACCTGGCCAGAAATAACGGCTCTTGATTGCTGCCATAGTTTTTTGATATCCAGGGTGCCCAACATAAGGAACATTATTCATTTCATGCAAAATTATATGTTTCAAGTCATGGACATTAGGTACGTAAATTTTGTTCTTGTACATAATTATTCCATCAACCCCTAGTTTATAAATCTCCACCTTTTGTGGCATCTTACCTTGCTATAGTTTTTCTACCAAATCTATGTACTGCAAATATGTATTTGCAGCCTCCAAAATTCTTCCCTTTATATCAGTTTGGTACATGCTAATGGCTATAGCATGTAAGTTGTGCACCTTTCTACTGAGTGAATCAACCACCTTGTTTTCCTTCCCTTTGATATGCTTGATCTCAAAGTTGTATTCACACAGAAACTCTAGCCACCCACTCTGCCTACCGTTTAGGGTGGGTTGGTCAAATAAGTATTTCAGACCATTGTGGTATGTTCTCAATTCAAATATCCTCCCTGTGAGGTAATGTCTCCATTTCCTCAAAGCATGAATGATTGCTTCCAACTCCAAATCGTGAGTGGCATAATTCTTTTTGTGCTAGTTCAGCTTCCTAGACTCATAACAGATTATGACTCCATTCTGACTGAGGAATCCTCCCAGTCCTTCTTTGCATGCATCAATGCATACCACAAAATCTTCATTTGGGTCTGCGATCCTCAGGATTGGAGAATTTTTTAACAGTTGCTTCAATTGTTTGAAGCTTCTCTCACAATCCTCTATCCACAGAAACTTCTTCTCCTTCCTTTGCAAAGAAGTGATTGGGTGAGCTATCCTCGAGAACCCTGCAATAAACCTTTTGTAATAGCCCGCTAGACCCATAAAGGATATAAATTCCGCCACATTCCTTGGCGCTGAACATTCTCTGATGGCCTCAAACTTCTCAGGATCCAAGATGATCCCTTATTTTGAAATAATATGCCCCAAGTAATGGATCTATTCCTAATAAAGTGAGAATTTGCTCAATTTGGCATACAACTGGTGCTCTCTTAGCACTTGCAGCACCATCCTCAGGTGTTTTTCATGCTCTTCCTTTGACATGGAATACACCAGAATGTCATCCAGGAATACTATGACAAACTTGTCTAGATATTCCCTGAACACACCATTCATCAAGCACATACAAACAACAGGTGCGTTCGACATTACAAATGGAACCACTGTGAAATTGTAACGACCATACCTTGTTCTAAAGGTGTTCTTGATGATGTATTCATCCTTTATTATTACCTGGTGATATCTCGATCTGAGATCTATCTTCGAAAATATCTTCGCATCCTTCAACTGATCGAAGAGGTCATCAATCCTCGACAGAGGATACTTGTTCTTAACAACTACTTTGTTTAACTGTCTGAAATCAATACACAGCCTCAACGTCCCGTCCTTCTTCTTCATGAACAGGAATGGGGCACCCCAAGGTGACACGCTTGGGAGAATGTACCCCTTCCTCAGAAGCTCTCCAAGTTGCAACTAAATTTCTTTCAGCTTTGATGTGCTCATTCTATAAGGATCTTTCGACACTGGAGCTGCTCTAGGCATAAAATTTATAGAGAAATCGATATCTCTCTTCAGAGTTAGTCTGGGTACCTCCTGAAATACATATTAAAATTCTTTTAGTACCGCATGGTCTCCAATATTTGATACCTCATCCTTAGATGCTTCCTCCATATGGGTTGAAAACAACTGACAACCTTTCCTGTTGCATTTCTTCAACTGTAATGCTAAAATTTCTTTGACAACAATAGCTCTGGGAATTCCTTAGACTGTTTTCTGATTCCCCTCCTCATCCAGGAAAGTAAATTCCTTGTTACGACAGTCCAGGAGGGAATGGTGCTATTCCAACCAGTCCATCCCAATCAAACAATCATAAGAGTGTAAAGGCATAATATTCAATTCAACCTTCATGCTCAATCCTTTCATGTCCACATGACAAGACTTAACCAACTCAGTGACTTTCCTCTTAGTTCCTATAGCCAACTGCACTGACCAAGACTTTTCATGTTTTCTTCTTGATAAATGCAAACCTTCCACCACTCTAGGATCTATATAACTATGGCTAGCCCCTGAATCAATTAGAACATTAAGTGGTCGGTTGTTAATCATACCTTCCACTTCAATCATGTGCGATTGAAATTCAACTTGCTTGTTGTCCAGGTCTATGTAGATCCTTGGAATTCTACTACCCATGTACTCCACTATTTCAGCTTGCTGAACATTGTGGATGGATCTCGCTTTATCATTTCTGTGGAGGCAATCTCTGTACCTATGGTTTCCTTTACAAACGCAAAACTCCATAGGTATTTTCCTTGGCAATTGACCACCCACTTCAACCTTTCTAGGCTCTGTAAAAGATGGTTGTCCCTGAGAATTGTTTCTAGAAAAGGAAGGCTTGTTTCCCTTCGGCCTATGTTCCTTCTTGAACTTCTTCTTGTCTTCCCAAGCCTTTTGAAAGGTAGGATTTTCTCTTTGTTGTTCATATAAACATTTCTCTCTTCTTATTGTTTCTTCCATAGACTTAGGGTCATCATACTTAATCTTGTCACCAATAGAAGGTGGTAATCCACTTACATACCTCTGAATCTTCACAATCTCCTCCTTGATGAATGGAACATACTTCAGTAGTTCCAAAAATCTTCGCTTGTATTCATCAATGGTCATGCTGCCCAGTTTGAGTTCAAAGAACTCTTTCATCTTTCTGTCATAATATATTTTAGTCAAATATTTCTTCTCGAAATACCTCAACCCCATTCGTCAGAAGTGAACCTTTCTAATATTTCATCCCTAACCATGCATGAGGATAGGTTATCTCTATGGGTAGAAGATCTCAATATTCTAGTATCTCATCTATATCGACCCCATTTACACTTTATGGTGGGTTCAGAAGTAACCCTTTCACTGCATCTATAGTATCGACAGGGGGAAACCCCTTCCCATGTCAATACGTTCACTGGAAAGGACCTTTTTCTTCATTAGGAGATTCATTGGGGATCACCCCTCTCCAAGGCTAGTGGAATCTCTCTGATCAAGGTATGTCACAAGGGGGAAACCCCTTTCCCGATCAATGATCCCCTTTCCACTTGTGGGGTTCTTCCAAATTGTTTAATGATGATTCAATTAGAGTGTGTTTTTTCTAGCGTACTCTTACCAGAGGCACTACCAAGTGGTATATTGAACTTGAGAGGGGGAAGTACTCAACTTTTTGTGATTTAGCCATGGTTTTCCTAAACCGTTTTCAACTCCATGTCTAATATGATGCTAGGACCGAACTACTTGCCAATTTTGAGAAAGATAACACCACACACATTTATGATCACATTCGGGTATGGAATAGAAGGAAAAACGTGATTAAGGCTACGGTTCCACCAAATTTCCTCCTTGAATGGTTCTTTAAATATATACTCCTATATATTTTAAAAGACGTTGCAAATTCAGGGGTGTTTTTAAAGGAACATCGAATCTTTCAAACACAATAGTTAGAGCTCATATAGTCTCAATAATTCATTCTCTATGAGATTATGTCGAATGCATCGAGGTCTACTCTCGACTTGGAAAATCCAAAGTGTAACCCACATGTCGAAAACATACTGGGTTCTTCTCAAACAAAATCCATAGACCTGGATACTAGCCAAATGCAAAAAACTTGTTATTCAACAACCTATGAATGGTCCATCCTCTGGCTCACCACCCCTTATACCAAGTCTCCGTACGTACATTATGTGAAAATGAATACTTTGAAGGGTCCTCAACAACCAACAGAGAAGAAAAAAGGAAAGGGTAAGAAGGGTAGTGGGGGAAATAACAAAAAATCCCATAAGAATTCTCAAGGGGAGAAAGATGAAAAAAGGAAATTGAAGTTTCCTTGCAATATTTGTGAGGAGGATCACCTTTCACATAAGTTCCCACAAATGGAAGAATCACATCATATTATAAAATTAAATCAATAGCAACAACCTGTTATTTTGAAGAATCCCTTTCCATAAGGGTAGAATTTGCAGGGTGGTTCTTCCAACTTCAACCCGCAAGGGGGCACTTCAAGTGCACCTCCCTCTGATGGATATCAAGGACTAGTAAATATGCTTATAAATTTGAATATAAAGTATGTATATTTGTCGACAAGATATCATAATTATCATAATCCAATGTAGACTGAGAAGGGTAAGAAAACTTTAGAGGATCAGGCCCCTTTCCACATAGAGAATCCTGACAAAGAGGCACTGTCGTACATACCTAAGGGTGTTTATAAACAAACAATGAATAACCCCAATGCAAGATCCACCCCAAATTATTAAATTTTTGAGGATTTGGCTCAGATGCCTTGCGCAATGTCCACTTTGGAGGTACTCAAAATTTTCCCCTCGCAACGCTCTATGTTGTTATCTACTATAGGAGGTGTTGATTCTTCCATTCATATCGTAATTAAGTTTGATTCTACTAACATGAGGCCACTCCTTCCATATCACGTATCTTTTGAGATTTGTGTTGTTTGCAACAATATTATTGTTAAGAGAACCTCGTTAATCAAGGTGCTTTAACGTGTGTAATGTTCTTGTCATGTTGGAAAGCCATCAGTTATCCTGAGATTACCCCCTCCCATACACTCTTGAATGGATTCGATGGACATTCGTTTTGACCACATGGTATGATCCCTTCGTGTTCAGTAACACTAGGGGGGGAATCCATTTGCATAGAGGTTGAAGTAGTCGACACTCTGCTAGACTATAATTTTTTGTTAGCAATAATTTGGACATATGCCATGATGGTTGTCATCTTGACATTATTTTGGATTATATATTTACCCCATGAGAGAAGAATTGTAACCATTGGTCAGGTGGCATCCAACCTTTTTGATGTGGGAGTTATCCCTAGGACCACTGTCCCCTAGATTGAAAACTCTATTGAGGCCACTAAGAGCATCGGTTGTGGATTCCATTCAGTTGAAGGTCGATTCCATTCTCTCACATATCTAGTTCAGTTGAAGGTCGATTCCATTCTGGGATTGTTTAACCCTTTTCTATAGTTAAAGTATGTTATCAAGCCATTCAATAGGCCACGAAGTACCGAGAACAAACTCTTTTATCATGGAGGAGGATGATATTCTTCCTGAGCTTGTTTGGGCTTAAAACTCTTGAATCTCCCAAGACTATTTAGAAACCATCTTGCCATCATATGAAGCTATTACCAAGGAAATGGTCGTAGCTTAAATTCCATGGGGGGATATGCATCACAAATCATATTTCCTCCCTGAACTCAGTTGCATAGAGAGTGGAGATTTAAGTCAACTATTGTTGGAAGTGTTGATGAGACAATCATATCCTTGATCAGACATGGTGTCTATGCCGAAGGAAATATGGCCAATATATTGTAGATGATCCCGATCAACATCTCTAGGAATCTTGATGTCTTTGAAAACATATTCATCGGATAAGAATGATCACAATATGAGATAGTTCAGTACATGACACTTTTTAAATAGTTTCGAGACATGTTTTCATGGTCTTACGAGGAAATGTCTGGCATTGATCCTCAGATAGTTCAACATGAAATTCTAACCTATGAAAATGCAAGGTCAGTTCAAAATGGATTTTTGTGCTTCAAGAGTTCAATTTGGACTTTACATTCATAAATTCTAAGAAGTATTTGGTCTTCACTAAGTTAATGTTGTAGTTCCCAGTTGAGAATGAGGAAAGAAAAATGACAGACTCATTTCCAGATGAGCATATTTTTCCTCATCTCTTCTTCTAACCCGTGGTATGGGGATATTCTTATATATCTCCAGGATCTAAAGTTCCCTCCAAACTGTTAATGAGATGATAAACGATGAGTTCGTCACATGGATAAAAACTACCTCATCATCACTAACACATTGTATCAGCGTGGGGTGGAATCGATTCTTTGTTGTTGCTTGAATTTTGAAGAAACAGAGGTTGTGTTGAATGAATTCCATGGTGGAGCATGTGGTGGTCACCTATCTGGGTTGGAAACAACCCCAAATAATTTGCGCAACGAATATTTTTGGCCAACGATATTCAAGGATTATATTGAGGTTGTCAAGAAATGTCAGCCATGCGAAATATTCACTAGTAAAATGCGTGTGCATCCTTCTCCCATGTTTCTCGCCATTACTATTGACCCCTTCACCAAGAGGGGGGTAGCTTTTATGGCATGCCAACCAACTTTGGATAGGGGGAATCATTACATTATTGTGGTTGTCAACTACTTCACCAAGTGGGTCGAGATTATGACAACATTTTCTAATGATGGGGAAACTGCGACACTTTTCATTTTTAATCAGGTTATAGCTAGGTTCAAGGTTCCAAAGGAGATTGTCACCAACCATGGAAGTCACTTTCAGAACCATGTGATGAATGAATTAGCATAAAAAATGGGTTTTAGGAAGGAACATTCTTCTCCCTACTATCCTTAGTCCAACGGTCAAGTTGAATCCATAAATAAATCACTAAAAATGATATTAATAAGAATGGTTAACTCAGATCGAACGACCTGGCATTTGATGATTTATCCAGACTTGTGGGATTACCGGACCTCAATCAAAACTACTATTGATTTTTCTTCTTTCCAACTCATTCGTGGGGTGGAATTATTTTTGTCAATTGAATATGAGATCTCTTCACTAAAAATTTTGGTCAAGCTCCTTCCCGATACAATGTAGCTCGAGGATCACCTAGTCTATCTCTAACATATTGACAAGAAATGTTGATATGCAACCTTAACAAATGAGGCACATAGGAGGAGCATTAAATATTAGTATGATAAATATGTGCATCCTAGGGTTTTCTCTAAGGGAGACCTTATGTTTGTCTATGACCAGGATAATGAACCCCTCGGGTAGGAACATTCAACCCCATGTGGTACGACCCATATGTTGTGTAATGGGTGTTGGAGAAAGGATCTTATGATATTACAGATTATGAAGTAAATGTGTTGCTAGATCCCATAAATGATCTCTATCTTAACAAGTACTATGCTTGAGCATGAAGGCTTGAAAACTAGCACTTTTTTTAACTATTGTTTATTTTGTACATATGTTTGTTTAAAAAAAGTTTCATCCTTGTTTTGTTAGTGATTGTTGTGATTCTGTTGTGTGCAAAATGCATGAAAAGTCATTGGTATAATTTTGATTCATAGACAATGTTATTTTCCATACTCGACGTTTATCATCCACTGTGTGGGTAATTTATTCTCCTTTTAACCAGCTGGTGTCTGCTGGAGGTGCGTGTCTTGGGGTAACTACTAAAAATGTGAGCGAGTATAATGTAGATGTGGATATTTTGTGAGATTCATTGTCACATGACATTAATCTCCTTCAAATATTCTTGGAATTGCAGTTGGTGGTATCATAGTTGAATGGTCTGTATCGAATATGCAATCTGATGTTTTTACGAATTTTCCTTAGGGTATTCTCATGCAACGTTCATTTGACCTTATTACTTATGAGCATGTTCCTAGGAGATCCAGTGAACTACATGATTCCTACACTAATTATATTTTATGTTGGAATTTACATCATCAGTAATGTAAGCACACAGATTCACATGTAAATATCTTCATTTGCAAGTAAAACATACAAAATGTATATAACTCGCACAAATATATATA